>CM040240.1:30831187-30851018 GCA_022545495.1 Chrysanthemum lavandulifolium
GGTTACTGGCGTAACCAATATAGGAGTTACGCCAGTAACCTTTTATTTCTTCGTAAAATGCACTAGATCTGCTGGTTACAGAACCTAATGAGCGATTCTGTAGTAGTCTTCAATAAACTTGGTTACGTCGTAGGAGATGCAGTAGTTATGACGTGAGTATCAGCGGCGTGGAACCTCATTTGACCTAATGTAGTTACGTCGTAACCCTTGGGAAGAGTTACGCCGTAACCTCCTGAGAAGTTGGCTTTCTGAGTCACGCAATAGTTACGGCGTAATGTGAGAGATGAGTTACGCCGTAACTTCTTCAAAGTAGCATACTATGATGAATCTTTAGATATATCTCTAGTTCGCGTCTCTTTAGCTCCAATGCTCGTAATTTACCCGAAAGTGGAAAACAATGGAAAACAAGCATAAATCCATATAAATAATATAGATTACAAGCATTATCGGGGGAAATTGACACTTAATAATCAGGACTATTTGATGTTATCAAATATCCCCCCACTTAAACTCTACTTGCCCTCAAGTAGACCTTATTAGAAAGATTCCTAAAAAGATATCTCCCATCACCTAGAAAATATAAGTTTACAAATCCCTTATGCTAGAATAAAACAAAGCCGAACACCTCACGAAAGGGGAACAAAACACTCAAATCTCTCAACTATTCTAAGTGTCAATTTGGGTGATCACCAATCGCATGAGTCATAGCATGTATTCTATCATAAGCTTGGTGGTTACACAAATCTCCACCACTAGAGTTAAGGGCTAAACAATTCTCGAAGGCAATATGGGTAGACACGTAAAAGGTTTAAGGGGTGACTCGTCATTACTAACATGTCACGGCGAAGTGGACAAAACCAGTGGTACATGACCAAATCCATGGCCAAGACACCAAAGATTGCTCGCTGCATCACCTAGACATGCTTCATGACTAAAAGTGTAGGATAAGACATGGGATATATGAATTGTGTAAAATAAAAAATCAAGCAGGTAGTCTAAATCCATAATCAAGTCATCACCACTTACCGTCCGCCCAAAGTTCAAGCTTTGAAGTCAAGAAACCAGATCATGAAATATAAGGTAGATGTGGCATTAGAGGACGTCGTGATGGGCACACTACATTTTCTCCAACAGTTGGCAAATGAACCAACTTCAATCTTGAATGTGACCGAGGTGGCCTCCTCGATACTAAATCTATAAAGCTCATACTATAGTGCTTATAACATTGAACTTTACAATAACATAAAACTAATTTTTTTTTTTTTTACGATTTTTTTTTGACATTACAATAATAACATAAACATAATATCCCCCACTTGATATGAACAATGGGAACGGGGGTCTTCAATGATCTTGAGAATTTTGTCGATGAAAGCGTGATTTCCAAACCTTTCCACTTGAACCTTGAACTTAGGCAAATGATGACTTCCCAATCACAAATAAAGACTACAGGGTAGGCTAAGGTGTATAGGTGTAACAAAAAAATATATCGGGTTAACAAAATGAAAGGAATGGCTCAGAAGGATTTATCTAGGGGTATCTTGCACTAAGGGTGAGTGCAACAAAAGGGTTTCACATGGGGGTCGAGAAGTCGAGGAGACTAATCGATAGACACACAATTGGAGACTGTTTGGGTGATAATCCTATAATATTGCCTTCTAAAACTGAAAAGTCCAAATACATCGAGCTAACTCAACATACCTCATTTATGGTCTCGAAATGATGCAAAGGCCAAGTTCTAAAGTTTACAAGCTACCGGCACACTCATAATTTAGTGGATTTAGGGTAAAATATTGGAAACGGATAAGGCTAATCTCACCATATAATATCAAGGGTTGTATATGCTCGGCTAAGATCTACTCTAGCTAGGTTAAGAAAAACATGGCAAAATTTTGAAAAATGGCATAATTGTTCAAAATAAACTAGAAAAACGAGGGCAAAATAAAGTTCAAGAGATAATTCTACTCCTGTCCCCCCACTTGAATTATACAAAGTCCCTTTTGTACTAAGCATTAAATAAAGGTGAAGAGAAAAGTAGAATTAGAGCGAAAACTTCCCTGAAATTTGCTCCATAAAGAAGGAAGGCTCACGAAAAGAGACGTGCCTTCGTATAAGCATCATGAACAAACTTCAATCCCTGAAATCACCATACTGACAAGCATAATTCTAAAAAGAAAAAATGAAAAAAGAAAAATAAACCTAACTCACTTTCGTAGGAATCACGGTTGCATTTAGCATATGCAACAATCCTTTTAAACCACTTGGTGTCCCAAGTGGACGAGTAAAGTCTCGTGAGGGTTTACAGGAACACATCGACAAAGTTCATTTAAAATACTAATAAAAGGTTATTGTGTTTTAAAATGAAAGAATTAAGCGAGAGGAAGGTTACGTCGTAACTCCTAAGAGGAATTACCGTAATCTGGTAAAACCTAACATAAGTGTAGAGCTAGTGGTTACGGCGGAACCATGAGGATGGTATTACGCCGTAATTGCCAATGCGTCAAGAATTCTGCTGCTAATAAGTTGGTTACGGCATAATCAAACAATTGAGTTGCGCCGTAACTCTGTTCAGATCAGCAAACTGCAGCAACAAAATTCTTCCTCGTTTGCTGCAAAAAATGTTAGAAAACACAAAACCCAATGGAAATAAAACAAAAGAAAGGGAAAATTAGGGTTTTCTCCCGAAAGAGCACTTTTCTTTATTTATGAGTCTTTAAGTTAGACTCAGAGCCGCGGGGCTTCTACGGGGGCCTTTTTTCTTCCTTGACTTTCTCCATATCTTTCATCAAGTTACGCCTAACCCAACCGACATTTGTGGCAGTGCGAAGATATTCTTTGGTTTCAATCTTTCGAATCCTGCAAAATTTCTCTTCGGTTCCCAGATGGTATTGCGTAAACTCATATTTTTCGGCTATAATAGGAGGGGTCTTTTAAACGGGATGCCAAGAAGTGTGCATCTTCTTTCTCATGTATTTCATCCTTCGGGTCAATGAAACCGTCTTCCCTTGTAGCTCGAGATAATCGAGATCATCGTCGTTGGAATCGGTATCTTCAAGTTGGTCATTGTTTTCTAAAGGAATTTGTGTGCATTCTTCTATTTCTTCCTTAGACGAGTCTTTGGCGTTATCTTTTGATTTTTCATTGGGAACTTCGTTGTTAGGTTGATTCTTACTCATACATCCATTCCAGATTTTCTCTTTCGTTGACGTGTCAACTTTTCCATGTTTGATTCTGACCCAATCGTTAAAACCGAGATCATCTGGTCAAGGCAATTCTATTCTTTTAGAATCATTAGTTGAAGTCCATAAGAACTCGTCATCTCCAGCCCTCTCAATGTTGCTTCCTACGTCACATTCATACTCAAAAGGGTTGCAGGAACCCAAATGTGCCTGTCACTGGTCTTAATTTGTTCACACCAATTATTTTGTGTTTCTTCGTTACTGTCATCTCCAGAAGGAATATCAACGAGGGGCTCAATGGCTTTTCCTCGAAGAATATGTTTTTCATATTTGCGTTCCAGATTTCTGAACAAAGCCGAATTAATTATTGCGTCCCCGAATCTTATTGAATACCAATCTCTGAACGACAGACTTCCAAAATCAACATCATGCCTTCCAGATTCATGTGGGCATATCCAGACTTCGTTCTTCACATTACCTCCTCCATTGCAATATTCACGAAAAGGGTTGCATGTTGGCCAAGCGTGAGTAATCTCATCTTCCATGACGAGTAAGGGTTTGCAGTAATGCTTGATAGGTGGTGATGTGCCCGGTTGGTGCAAGTTTTAAATTTATAAAAGGTGAATTACCAATATTACCAATAACACATACGAGCAAGTATACTCGTCCGTTATAGCAAGATTATGAAGGTAAGTCGGGATCGATTCGCGAGGATTTGGGTGAATCTAAGCACAAGTTTGAATTAACGAGTCTATCCAACACATATAACAAAGCAAATAGATATAATGAAATTCAGATGATTAAAACTACACTTGCTTAAACTAGTTTCATATCATAAATTAATGTGATTGTGTTAACCTCTTAACATGTTGGTTATGATAATTAGTGGGTGTACTAATCTATTGTTCTTACAAGTCAAACTTTGATCAAGAGTTTAGTTTATAAAACAAGCATTAAGTTTAACCAATCAATTCAAGATCAATTCAAGTTTCATAAGTCTACATACATAAACTTAAACACAAAAACATCCACTTGTTCATCAAATTGCTTAAGAAATGGTCAATACAAAAGGTACCCGATCATAGACAAAGGCTACAATTGATTCTCAACAACTAATCTTACGACCATTTAGATGTTTCCAACCAATCCAATTTGATAATCAAAAGCGTTTCTATTACAACCACACCTTAGTTCCTTTGTATAATCAAGAATAATGGGTAAACAATCATCCATAGACAAAATGATTATGACTAGTTGAATAACACGAAGTTCTTTCGACCCCAACGATTATTACCAATTAGCCAAACTTGATTTAACAAATGTCACTATGAAACTTTAGCACGATTGGATCTTAGAATTAACTTGAAATTGAATTAAAACATGTTAACACAATCACTAACTAATCATATAATAATCAACATCATTTAAGCAAGTGTATAAAGAAACTAGCCACTCATAGCAAACATGAACATAAACTCATAACTTTGAACATTAGAAAACATGATTGAAAGTCTTACAATACTTGGAATAAGATTACAAATGATGAAGTAATGTTTCCCAAAGGATCGTGGTGGACTTCTTGGTGTTTTGGCCTCCAAAGGTGGAACTCGGAACTCCAAACTTCCTGGATTTCTAAGGACTAATTTTAAGAGCTTAAGGCTTGGTTTGATGAGTAGAGATTTGTAATTGAGAGGTGTGTCTCATATGCTCACAATTAACCTCTATTTATACTATTTCCAAGGCCTAGGGTGTTAAATGCTTAACTTGGCCTCCAAGGAGTGAGGAAGGACTAGAATACACCAAGAGAAGGACCTAGAATCGTTTGGATGCAAAGGAAAGCTTAGTGATGAAGATTTGACAATCTGCGGCTTCTCCAACCGGATTGGTCATATTACCAACCGATCCGGCTGGTCTTCAATAATAACACACCGACCGATCCGGTTGCGGGTTGCGACCGATCGGTCGGTTTTGGCAAAACATTAATTCGACCAATTTCCAACCGATCCGGTGAAGGTGCAACCGGATCCGTTGGATCTTCGAGATACAAAACTTGATCTTTCCTCTTCACTCTGTCTTGTAGAACTTGGTTCTTCAATCACTAAAGTCTTCAAAGGTACTTGATATTTAGCTTTATCAAACGGGAATCTTCGATTAGCGCATATTTCCACATTTTCCTTCATTACCCGCACTTGGTTATAAATACTAGACAAACATCTCTAGATACGATTAAGTACTAAAATCACGCAAATATAACCAAATAATGAGATATAAAAGTACACATAATGCTACTAAAACATGCACAATCTGAGTGTTATCAAATTCCCCACACTTAAACTTTGCTTGCCCTCAAGCAAATCTAGGACAAACATCCACTGGTACCAGATCGTGATTATGAAAAATGTGATGCAAATCAACCAAGTATAAATACGAGAGAAGATTCATCAATTATGCTTATAAAGGTGAAACATCAAGATGTTTGACAATATCCAATGATTTTCTTGCATGATTAACATTTCAAAACACCTCACGAAAAATAATGGAATATTATTCACTCAATCACTCATTTTAGTGGAGTAACAAGATAAATCACACTCATTGCTCATCGTGATTAGATTATTACCATAAGCTTGTACAAGAAACAAAACTCCACCGACGTGGCGTGAGCACCAAGTAAAAACATCTAAAGAGGACTTTTATTCGGGTTATAATGATATGGCTAAGGGTTAAGGGTATGGATAAGGCATGGGAATGTTAATAAAATTGGTGTTAAAATAAAAATGAAATCAAGTCTAATACCCAAGTTGCTAGCTATCGAACATTCCACGAACCAGATAAATGATTATAGCTTTACATTCTTCATTTCCACTTTCCACAGCTTTTCGCTTTGCCATGATAATTATTCTTCGATCATAGCACATTGGCTATTATTTCCATACTTCAACACAATTTTTTTTTTTTTTTTTTATCATAACATGGCTCAATCAATCACATAGGATGTGATACTCATAATCATTTGAACAATCTTCACTTTCCATGAAACTAGCAACCAACCGTTAGACTTTGATATGGGATAGGCTAAGGCTTAAAATGTAAAATCTTTTGTATTTTCGGGTGAAGCAAAATGAAAGGGATGGCTCGTAAGGTGTAACTAGGGTATCTAGTGCTAAAATGAGCACTACAAATGGGTCCATGTGGTGGTTAACTAACCAATGAGGCTAGCTAATATATCATTAGATGTAAAATGGAAGGCCATTTGGGTTAAATCCTAAGGTGCCTCTTTATCACATGAATTCACTTATATCGCATACGAATGCAATCTCATCGCGGTCTAGTAATGATTTACAAGCACAAGTTCTAGAATAAATAAAATCACCGGCACACTCATAGCAAAAGATCCAAGCATAAAAGATGTATGCTAATAAGAAATAGGCTCAAATCCTCACAATTTAGTGGAAAGGGTATAGCATGTGTTAGCAAATGTTATCGATCCCA
Source organism: Chrysanthemum lavandulifolium (assembly GCA_022545495.1). Lineage (NCBI taxonomy): Eukaryota > Viridiplantae > Streptophyta > Magnoliopsida > Asterales > Asteraceae > Chrysanthemum > Chrysanthemum lavandulifolium. The sequence continues at coordinate 30,837,859 of CM040240.1, forward strand.
GAATGGATTGCAATAGTAATCGAACACATCTCGAAATTTCAAATATTACCAATTTTACAAGTGGAATGATCCAGATTATTCTAATAGATAATCCTAAAAGTGTGAAACAACTAGATCACAAGGGCAAGCAAAATTTTAAATTTAAGCATGAAAACTTTAATTTTCCTATTCACCCCCCACACTTAAGTTAGACATTGTCCTCAATGATAAACGAACTTCAAAGTATAGAAATAGGGAAAATAGAGATGAAACCAGATATGTCAATGAGTTTATCGACTTAAAATCTTTCTTCATTCCCGCATCCTTTGGAGAAATCATTACCACATATAATCTTATAAACAAACAAAAGGTTTTATTAAAAGATGGCACCCCACACTTAAGTTCAAACAAAGGTTTAAACTTTGGGAAGTGACCACGAAAATCAAATCAAACACACGGGTTGCCTCCCAGAAGCGCTTGTTTATTATCAGTCATCACCGACTCGAGTCTTCCCGAATTTATTCATTTGCAAGGGCAACTTTGAACATTTTGTAAAGTTCGGGATGTACATGAATTCTTCACCAAGAGCTTCAATATCGTCCCAGACGAACTCAAAGTGATTGGTTTCCATGGAGCAGTTTGTGGAATTCTTCCGAAATGGTGCTACAAAGGTGATAGTTTCAATTCATTCTCATGGTATCTCCAGACTTTATCAGAATCGAAACTTCGCTTTTTGCTCCTTGTCGTAGTATAACTCGATTCGGTGTCCATTAACAATGAAACTTCCACCTTGTTTGTCATAGAGTTCGACATACCCAGATGGATATCCATGTTTAACGACATATGGTCCAAACCATTTTGGTTGTAACCAGAGCTTTGAATTTGAATTTCATGTTAAAAGCGAACTTTATCTCCGCTTTGAATTCTTTTCGAATTCGTAGCTTTTATCATGATAAGCTTTTGTTCGGCTTTATACGTTTGGAGTTTTCATAAGCTTGGAGTCTTAATTCATCGAGTTCGTGCAATTGCGTAAATCTTTTCTCTCCACTATTTTGAGATCGGTGTTACATTGTCCGAGCGCCCAATAAGCACGATGTTCAACTTCGAACGGCAAATGACAAGTCTTCCCATACAAGAGTCGTAAGGAGTTGTACCAATTGGTGTTTTATAAGCCGTCTGAAATTCCCAAAGAGCATCATCAAGTTTTCTTGCCCATAATGACGGATTGTCTTTTCTTGTTTTTCAAGATTCTTTTGAGAGCTCTGTTGGTATTTTCGACTTGACCACTAGTTTGTGGATGATAAGCGATCGCAAATCGATGATGAACTCCATATCTTTTCATGGTTTTCCATTTGTTGATTGCGTAAATGAGTTCCTCGATCGCTTATGAGTGCTTTGGGAATTCGTAACGAGCAAAAAGCTTTTGAGAAAATTAACGACGACGAGCATCGTTTGTCGGTAAAGCTTCGACTTACGCCCATTTGGACACGTAATCTATAGCAAGAGAATGTATTGAATTTGTGGGATTTAGGAAAGGTCCCATGAAATCTATTCCCAATATCGAATATTTCGCACACTTGAATGCTTGTTAATGGCATTTCATCCCTTCGAGAGAGATTAGTGGTTCTTTGACAAGCTTCAAGTTTGAACAAGTGTATGTGCTTCTTTGAATATTGTTGGCCAATAGAATCCAAAGATCAAAAACTTTCTTAGGCTGTGGTGGAAGGACCATAATGTCCCCAGTTGGGCCATGGTGACATTCGTCAAGAATTTTACGAGTTTGAACCAAAATACATCTTGGATCATCCCATCGGGACACATTTTGAAAAGATATGGCTCTTCCCAAAGTAGTATTTGAGTTCAAAAGAATTTGCTTCTTTGAGCATGAGTTAGTCCTTTTTCGAGAATTCCTCCGTGAGGTAGTTTGCAAAGTCGGCAAACCAAGGATCGTCATTTCGTCGATGGTCATGAGAGTTTCATCGGAAAATAATCATCGCTTTTCTTCTTCTTTCATCTCCTCAAGATTAGGATTTTCGAGACGAGATAAGTGATCGTGAAGATTCTCTGCTCCTTTCTTATCTTTGATTTCGATATCAAATTCTTGGAGTAGCAAAATCCATCGAATAAGGCGTGGTTTAGCGTCTTGCTTGGTGAACGAGATACTTGAGTGTTGAATGATCGGTAAAAACGATTGTTTTTGAGAGCACAAGATATGATCTAAATTTGTCAAAGGTAAAAACGATGACCCGTGAATTTTTTTCGGTGGCGGTATAATTTTCTTGGGCACTATTCGATGTCTTCGGCAAAATATATAGGCGAAAGTGTTTTCCTTCGTTGTCCTAAGACACTCCAACAAAGAAAATCGCTTGCATCGCATAAGTTGAAGGGTAGTGACCAATTAGGTGAAACCATGATCGAGCACTAGTAAGTTGAGATTTCGGTGATTCAAAGCTTTTATGCAATCAAGATCAAGTCAAAGATAGATTCTTTCTCGAAGTTTTGTCATCGGACGAGATATTTTGGAGAAATCTTTGATGAATCGGCGATAAAACCAAAGATGTCCTAAAAACTCCTAACGGCTTTGACATTGGTTGGTGGTGGAAGTTTTGAGATGAAATCGACCTTTGCTTTGTCGACTTCCATTCCGGCACTAGAGATTTTGTGTCCAAGCACAATTCCTTGGTTACCATAAAATGGCATTTCTCGATTGAGAACAAGATGTAAAGCATCTTTCGAGCATTTTATCGAGATTAGAAAGGCAAGCTTGAATGAATCTCCAAAGATCGAAAAATCATCCATGAAAACTTCCATGGAGGTTTCTAACATGTCTTGGAATATGGCGATCATACACCTCGAAAAGTCGCGGGTGCATTACAAAGACCAAAAGCCATACGCCGATATGCGTAGGTTCCAAAAGGACAAGTAAAGGTGGTCTTTTCTTGATCGTTAGGATCGATGGGAATTTGGAAATATCACGAAACTCCGTCGAGGAAACAAAAGAATTTATTTCCTGCTAGTCTTTCAAGCATTTGATCCATGAACGGAGCGGAAAGTGATCCTTTACGGTGGCTTTGTTTAACTTACGATAGTCAATACAAACACGCCAACCGGTGATGTTCTAGTTGGAACTAGCTCATTTCGCTCATTAGTTACAACCGTCATTCCTCCTTTCTTAGGAACACGGTGAACGGGCTTACCCAAGGGCTATCCTCTATTGGGTAAATGATTCCAAAGATCGAGAAGTTTAATGATTTCCTTTTTAACAACTTCTTTCATGTTGGGATTGAGTCTACGTTGACGTTCTACCACAGGTTTAATCCTTCTTCAAAATTGATTTTGTGTTTGCAAAATTAGGACTAATTCACGGGATATCGATGTTTTCCAAGCAAAAGCTTGTTTGTGATTTTGAGCACGGAAACCGGTTGGTGCAAAACCGTCAAGTTTTCTCACGCAAGCTAGCCACTCATGAATGGCTAACCGTAAGGAACTTAAAACACTCACACACCAAATGCAATTTAGATCGGGAGAATACAATGGATTCACTGGGTCGTTAAGTCCCGGAGGATGACGGTGTTTAACACAATCAGTTGTCGAATAATCACTAAGGATAGTGATCGATAAGGATTTTGAGTTATTTTATAAATTACAGGGCTTAAATGCAAATTAAAGGAAATTAAAAAGATTAACTATATTAAATAAACGCTATCACTATTTTTAAAGCGATGTTTTTGATCATATGTTTTATAAAACTTGAATTAAAAACTACGCGACGCACAAAATAAAATGTGAAACCGAACCAATATTAATCCTAAAATATGAAAATGATATTTTTACAATCCTAATGATATGAGAAACTTTTAAGAAAAGAAAATTATTTTTATAACTATTTATCTAATTATTATTAATTAAAACTATTTTTAACTATTTAATAATTACCTAAATTACAAGAAAATAGGAAATAAAGCTAGAAAAATAAAATTATGACTTGGAAAAATCTAAAATAACAAAAGAGAATTTTCAAAACTATTTTTATATTTTTCGATTATTTTTCTATTTTTATGAATTTTAAACTATTAAAACTAACTAAATTACTAAAAATTACAAAATAAACTATGAAAAATCTGGAAAATTACTTTTTTAATTTTTATATTTATCTTAACCTAAAAAATTGAAAATTATTTTTTTGAACTTTTTCTTAATTAATTGTATTAAAAGCTATTTAAATAATCCTAAAAACTGTTTTAAATTAAGTAAAATAGCGAACAGTTATGGAAAATTATGAAAATTTCAGGAAAACTCTAAAATAATGTTATGAATCTAAGAAAAATAGAAAAACATGTGCTTGTTTGTGAGAAAATGAAACTGCAATGCTAGTGCTTATGAAATAAGCACTTGAATAAGCCAAAGGGTACCAAAAGGGAACCAACTGAACACAGAAGCTTTGTTATGCTAAAATTACTCTAATAAAACTTATTACAACAAGTCTTTGACCCCTGAATTACAAGCGCTTGTGATTTGATGATTTGTTGCAAGAGCCCAAAAGCATTTTAAGGTCCATTTGTAGCTAGAGAATAAGCACTCAAACAAAGGTCCAAGCTAAAACCAAAAGTGTGAGTCTAAAGTAGACCGACCAAGTTCTCGTAAACCAAATATTAGACCAAGATGAGCTCTTATGAGCCTTGTGCAAGGATTGCAAGAAAGTCGAGAAAAACTCGGTCAAAGCGAGTTTAGTGAAAGCGAGGCACTTAAGCCCTTTTGACAAGCTCATTGGAGCTTTTAGAAAATTTCTAAAATTTAACAAAAATCATGATAAGTAATTTGACCAGATGAAGTTCTTAATCCCAGAGTTTCACTCAGTTTGAACCAAGAATGAGTCCAAGAAAAATCACCCCATTTGGGTGAAAACTACTTTTTTCAATTTTGACTTTATGAAAGCAGTTGAGATTATTTGACTTTGGTGATATTTGAATCCAATTTGAGGATTGATTATGAAGTTTTATTATGAAATAGAACTATTACAAGCTGTGCTAATGATTTCCAAACATAAATCAAGTTTTTGTTTTGACAAAAACTCCAACAGTTAAGCTATGAAGACAGTTGAACTGATTTTTGACTTTGAATGCTAGCAGAGGAAATATTATGACTGATATGAATGTCACTGAGTTAAACAAACCTAGAATGACAAATATCAACAACTTAACAAGCCTCAATCACAGATTAACTGCATAATCCAAACACCCTTTTTGAAACTGTTTTGCAAATTTAAACTACACTAACCACTGATTTAACTTATTTCATTAATTAAACTAAATCTAATATGCTAATTACTACTAATTAAACTTGTCTAAGCTATTTAATGACAAAAATAGAAGTACAATATAAGCGCATACAAAAGGAAAAGGAGATGATAAGCTCACAAATGTCAAGCTCTGTTAGTGCAAACCAAATGTAACCCAAATCCACTATTCTATATCAATTCCAACCCAAATCCATCTCTGCAACAACCACTATCCAATTTCAACTGTTTGAACCAAAATTCCTTCCTGTTGACTTTTGTTGACCATGACCAATATTTGTTTGAAATTTAATTGTAAGCTCATCAAAAGCTATGAGAAGCTTCAATAAACTTGCTTGGGCTCGAAATAAGCTAATAACAGATTGTTCATAAGAATTTGGAACTAAAATTGCAACGATGAACAATAACTTGGACTTTGAATAAAGACTTGATTGATACTTAACAAAACATTAAAATGATAATTTAACTTAAATGTGATACAAAGAACTGAAATTACAACATTTTAATTGAACTAAGACATTAATTAAAAAAAACGACATAAGGAAAATTTTTATAAAACTAACTACTTTCTTCTAGCTTCTCTCTCTTCCTTTTCATAGCCCAAAAGTCTTCTCCTCTCTTAGCAAATCCGAGATGTGTTTGAGGCCAAGCTTGTAATTCGGGGTCAAAGACTTGTTTTAATAAGTTGTATTAGAGTAATTTTAGCATAACAAAAGCTTACGTGTTCGATTGGTTCCCTTTTGGTACCCTTTGGCTTATTCAGTGCTTATTTCATAAGCACTAGCATTCTGATTTCATTTTCTCACAAACAAGCACATGTTTTCTATTTTCTTAGATTCATAACATTATTTTAGAGTTTTCTGAAATTTTCATAATTTTCCATAACTGTTTGCTATTTTCTTAATTTAAAGCAGCTTTTAGGATTATTTAAATAGCTTTTAATACAATTAATTAAGAAAAGTTCAAAAAATAATTTTTCAATTTTCTTAGGTTAAGATAAATATAAAAGTAAAAAATTAATTTTCCAGATTTTACATAGTTTATTTTATAATTTTAGTAATTTAGTTAGTTTTAATAGTTTAAAATTCATAAAAATAGAAAATAATCGAAAAATATAAAAATAGTTTTGAAAATTCTCTTTGTTATTTTAGATTTTTCCAAGTCATAATTTTATTTTTCTAACTTTATTTCCTATTTTCTTTAATTTAGGTAATTATTAAATAGTTAAAATAGTTTTTAATTAATAATAATTAGATAAATAGTTATAAAATAATTTTCCTTTTCTTAAAAGTTTCTCATATCATTAGGATTGTAAAAATATCATTTCATATTTTAGGATTAATATTGGTTCGATTTCACATTTTATTTTGACGTCGCGTAGTTTTAATTCAAGTTTTATAAAACATATAATCAAAACATCGGTTTAAAAATAGTGATAGCGTTTATTTAATATAGTTAATCTTTTAATTTCCTTTAATTTGCATTTAAGCCCCTGTAATTTATAAAATAACTCAAAATCCTTACCGATCACTATCCTTAGTGATTATTCGACAATCGATTGTGTTAAACACCGTCATCCTCCGTGGGACTTAACGACCCGGAATCCAATGTATTCTCCCGATCTAAATTGCATTTGTGTGTGAGTGTTTAAGTTCCTTACGGTTAGCCATTCACAAGTGGCTAGCTGCATGAGAAAACTTGACGGTTAGCCATTCACGATGTGTTTGAGGCCAATGGATTACTTGGAGTCATCCCGGCGTGCGCCAAAATTTGATGGATTACTTGGAGTCATCTTGGAGTCATCCCCGTGGCGCTTAAAATTTGATTGGTGCAAAACCGTCAAGTTTTTCACGCAAGCTAGCCACTCATGAATGGCTAACCGTAAGGAACTTAAACACTCACACACCAAATGCAATTTAGATCAGGAGAATATAGTGGATTCCCGGGTCGTTAAGTCCCACGGAGGATGACTGGTGTTTAACACAATCAGATTGTCGAATAATCACTAAGGATAGTGATCAGTAAGGATTTTGAGTTATTTTATAAATTACAGGGGCTTAAATGCAAAATAAAGGAAATTAAAAAGATTAACTATATTAAATAAACGCTATCACTATTTTTAAACTGATGTTTTTGATTAAATGTTTTTATAAAACTTCAATTAAAAACTACGCGACGTACAAAATAAAATGTGAAACTGAACCAATATTAATCCTAAAAATATGAAAATGATACTTTACAATCCTAATGATATGAGAAACTTTTAAGAAAAAGAAAATTATTTTTATAACTATTTATCTAATTATTATTAATTAAAAACTATTTTTAACTATTTAATAATTACCTAAATTACAAGAAAATAGGAAATAAAGCTAGAAAAATAAAATTATGACTTGGAAAATCTAAAATAACAAAATAGAATTTTCAAAACTATTTTTATATTTTTCTGATTATTTTTCTATTTTTATGAATTTTAAACTATTAAAACTAACTAAATTACTAAAATTACAAAATAAACTATGAAAAATCGGAAAATTACTTTTTTACTCTTTATATTTATCTTAACCTAAATAATTTAAAATTATTTTTTGAACTTTTCTTAATTAATTGTATTAAAAGCTATTTAAATAATCCTAAAAACTGTTTTAAATTAAGAAAAATAGCAAACAGTTATGGAAAATTATGAAAATTTCAGGAAAACTCTAAAATAATGTTATGAATCTAATAAAATAGAAAAACATGTGCTTGTTTGTGATAAAATGAATCAGAATGCTAGTGCTTATGAAATAAGACTTGAATAAGCCAAAGGGTACCAAAAGGAACCAATCGAACACGTAAGCTTTGTTATGCTAAAATTACTCTAAAAACTTATTACAACAAGTCTTTGACCACCGAATTACAAGCGCTTGTGATTTGATGATTTGACCGCAAGAGCCCAAAAGCAGATTTAAGGTCCATTTGTAGAATGGACAATAAGCACTCAAACAAGTGTCCAAGCTAAAACCAAAAGTGTGAGTCTAAAGTAGACCGACCAAGTTCTTGTTAACCAAATATTAGACCAAGATGAGCTCTTATGAGCCTTGTGCAAGGATTGCAAGAAGTCGAGAAAAACTCATCAAAGCCGAGTTTGGTGAGCGTGGCACTTAAGCCCTTTTGACAAGCTCATTGGACCTTTTAGAAAATTTCTAAATTTAACAAAAATCATGATAAGTAATTTGACCAGATGAAGTTCTTAATCCCAGAGTTTCACTCAGTTTGAACCAAGAATGAGTCCAAGAAAAGTCACCCCATTTGGGTGAAAACTACTTTTTTCAATTTTGACTTTATGAAAGCAGTTGAGATTATTTGACTTTGGTGAGATTTGAATCCAATTTGAGGATTGATTATGAATTTTATTATGAAATAGAACTATTACAAGTCGTGCTAATGATTTCCAAACATAAATCAAGTTTTGTTTTGACAAAAACTCCAACATTAAGCTATGAAGGCAGTTGAACCGATTTTTGACTTTGAATGCTAGCAGAGGCAATATTATGACCGATATGAATGTCATTGAGTTAAACAAACCTAGAATGACAAATATCAACAACTTAACAAGCCTCAATCACAGATTAATCGCATAATCCAAACACCCTTTTGAAACTGTTTGCAAATTTAAACTACACTAACCACTGATTTAACTCATTTCATTAATTAAACTAAATCTAATATGCTAATTACTACTAATTAAACTTGTCTAAGCTATTTAATGACAAAAATAGAAGTACAATATGAAAACTGCATACAAAAGGAAAAGGAGATGATAAGCTCACAAATGTCAAGCCTGTTAGTGCAGCTTAAACAGAACCCAAATCCACTATTCTATATCAATTCCAACCCAAATCCATCTCTGCAACAACCACTATCCAATTTCAACCTGTTTGAACCAAAATTCCTTCCCTGTTGACTTTTGTTGACCATGACCAAGATTGATTGAAATTGAGTTCCAAGCTTACAAAGAGCTATAACAAGCTTAAATAAGCTTGTTTGAGTCTAAATGAAGCTTATTGAAGCTTTAAGATCGAGTTTTAAAATTGAAAATTTAAGCAAAGGTACATGAAACATGAATTTTAAACTCAAACTTGAATTGATGCTTGATAACAGTTGAAGTACAATGAAATACTTGAGTTTGATATAATTAAGCTTGAAATTACAACTTTAAAGCTACTTAAAACATTTTAAAGAAAATCGACATCTGAAAATTAAAAACTAAAAACTTGCTTTCTTCTCTGCACCTCCTCTCTCTTTTATGCCCCAATAATGTTCCACGTGTCCTTCTGAGAGTATCCCACCACTTTTCTTGACCAATGGGAGAGTTTTGAGTGTTAGCACATTTTGGCGGGAAAGTCAGTTTGACTTGTAGCTCGCATTTTATCAACTAGGGGTGGCATTTATTGTGGAGGGTTTGTGATGATGAGGGTGGTGGAAAGGTGAAAAGGTGATGGAGATGGCTTGTGTGTTGCGGGCAACATGTGGAGAAGACAGTGCACTGTGGTGGCGGGCAAGTTGCTAGTTTGACTTTGTTTGACACAGGGTCCAAAAGGGAGGTCAAAGGGTTTTGACGGGGCTCACTTGGCTTTGGCAGGGGACCAAAATTAGTTTTGACAAGGCTTAGATTAGGATTATAATACAAGGACTAAAGCGCCACTTTACGAAAGATGAGGACCAAGCGCCAATTTCTCAAAGTTCTCACAAGGGTTGAAATTGACAAACTTTAATAGTACAAGTACCATTTTGACATTTTCTAATTCTCAAAGGACCATTTTGCCAAATTTCAAAGTTCGGGACTTAAGTTGTAAATTTGCAATTTTAAGTCTCAAGGCCCAATTTTGACAACTTAGAAATCCTAGGGACTTAAAATGATATTTTCATTATTTAGATTTACCAGGGACTATTTTGACAACTTTTGAAACTTGGGGACTAAAGCGCCAATTATGCAAACTTTATCGTTTTCACCGATTTTGATATTTTGCATTTAAAACACATAAAACACTTATTTGTGATATTTTATCATTTGATGCATTTCGAGTGTTTTCGGATGTTTTTGCAGTTTAATTGGTACAAAAATGATGAGTATTTAGACACTCATCAATCCCCACACTAAGATATTGCTAGTCCCTAGCAATGTTTTGAGAAAATTAATGGATTTCATCTCTTTACCAAAAGCCATTACTTACGGGTAGCCAAATGTTTCATTCAAGTAAGAACCTTGGTACCGATAACCAAATGATTTTGAGCAAATCACCGACTTCCAACGGATTTGATTTGTCTTTACCGAAGCCGTTTGCTACGGACTAATAACTCTTAGATAAAATATATTTGGTGAGTGATTACCAATTATGGATTTCAAGCGCCTTTACCACAAGCCATAAACTTGCGGGCTAGCCAACTCTTCACTTTTAAGGATATGGTGAGTGAATACCATACAATTTTGGGCAAATTGCAAGTCGTCAACGGATTTGAGATATCTTTACCAAGAGCCGTTTGCTCTGGATTAGCCAATCCTTTTGTTTATTAGACAAGGCGGATCGATAACCATAATCGAGTAAGTGAAAACACTTACTCCAAAAAATTTGGCCAAAAATGGGAAATTAGGCGGTATAATTACATGATAAAATTAGTGAGAATTCCCCCACACTTAGAAATGAATATTGCCCTCAATATTCAAAGTACGATGGTTATGCCGAAACATAGAACGTAAAAGTGAAATACTAAGGCCATTATTTAGCAAGGATTTTTTTTTTTTTTTTTGAAACTCTTATATATACACAACATGTGGGCAACTCCCCACACTAGGGTGGTAGAAAGTAGAAAGAAGAAGCTAAAGCTGTCAAGTTTTGTCACACAAGCTAGCCACTTGTGAATGGCTAACCGTAACAAACTTGAGACAATTTCGAAATATGGTGACAACCCATATGGCATCTCTTGTTTTTGATTCCCGAGTCGCTAGCTTGACTCGATCCCGCATTCATTGGTTCATGGGGAAAGTTTGTAGATCCGGGACAATCACAGGAGGAATGTCCTCTCCAAAATAGTGCTTCAATCGATGACCATTCACTTTAAAGTTTGGACCATCGGGTTGAGATAACTCAATGGTTCCATATGGAAATACTTTAGTGATGGTGAATGGTCCAGACCAGCGGGATTTTAGTTTTCCCGAGAAAATCTTCAATCTAGAATTGAAAAGAAGGACTCGATCACCAACGTTGAAAACGCGGTTCTTGATTTTAGAGTCATGAATCTTCTTTGTCTTTTCTTTGTAGATCAAAGAGTTCTCGTAAGCTTGATCACGGAGTTCATTTAATTCATTCATTTGAACTTTTACGTGATCACCGGTGTCGAATATTGAAGTTGGCATGTTTCAAGGCCCGGTATGCCTTGTGCTCAAGCTCAACAGGTAGATGACATGCCTTCCGTATACAAGCTTGTATGGAGTACACCGATGGGTGTTTTATAAGTCTGTCGGAAGGCCCAGAGTGCGTCATCTAGCTTATCCGACCAAGAGGCACGGTTTTCGCCAACCGTCCTCTCCGAATTCTTTAATCCCCGGTTGAAACTTCCACTTGCCCACTAGTTTGGGGTGATACGCAGTAGAGAGACGGTGAGTTACACCATACTTCTGCATGACTCTTTCAAACTGGTCATTGCAGAAATGCGTACCACGATCACTGATTATGGCTCGTGGAGTTCCAAACCTAGCAAAGAGAGATTTCAAGAATTTCACAACAACTCGGGCATCGTTGGTAGGTAAAGCCTTAGCTTCAACCCATTTTGACAGATAGTCAACGGCCACGAGTATGTACTTATTACCGCGAGAAGAAGGAAATGGCCCCATAAAGTCAATGCCCCAGATGTCAAAATCTCACACACTTGAATGGCGTTTTGCGGCATTTCATTTCTTTTGAGATATTCCGTGGCGTTAACAAGCGTCAAAGCTTTGACAAATTCGTGGGCATCCTTGTAGATAGTGGGCCAATAGAATCCGGAATCAAACACCTTCTTGGCGGTGTAGTTGGGGCTATGATGTCCCCAAGAGGGTCCGAATGGCAAGCTTTGAGAATGTCAATAGCTTCGACCATATACACATCGCTCGATGACTTGATCCGTGCAAATTTTAAACAAGTAGGGTCGTCCCGAGTAATGTTTAACATCTTTGAAGAATTTGTTCTTGTTGGGACGACATCCCTTTCACTATGAAGTTACCCGCATGGTAATTTGCAAAATCAACAAACCATGGGGTAGAAGAGTCTCCACGAAAAGAAACCGCATTGAGTGTTTCGAGAGGAAATGTTTCATTTATTTCCTTTTCTCGAACACATCTTGGTGAGGTTCTCTAATCGAGACAGATGATCGTGACCGGGTTCTCGGCTCCTTTTTATCACGATAATGATATCAAATTCTTGCGGAGGGGAACCCAACGGAGCAATCTCGGCTTTGCATCTTGTTTTGCAAAGAGATATTTGAGAGCCGAGTGATCCGTATACACCACGCATTTGGTCAAGATGAGGTAGGGCGAAATTTCTCAAATACATACACCACGACTAATAGTTCTTTTTCCGTAGTGGTGTAATGGGTTTGAGCTTCATCATAGTTTTACTTGCGTAGTGGATGAAATTTGAAAATGCTTGGTTTTGCGTTGCCCCAAGACCGCACCGATAGTAAAATCACTTGCATCGCACATGAGCTCAAAGGGTAAGTCCCGATTGGGGCAACTAGAATGGGTGCTTCCGTAGCTTTTTCTTTAGTGTTTCAAAAGCTTCGACGCACTCAGAGAGAAGATAAAAGGAGCTTCTTTTTCAAGAAGATGGGTCATAGGTCGGCGATTTTAGAAAATCTGTATGAATCT
>CM040240.1:30851118-30889101 GCA_022545495.1 Chrysanthemum lavandulifolium
ATAGCTCGCTAGGACATAACGACCGGAAACACTATACTCCCGGATCTTCATTGCATCTGCCCCGAGCCGCTTTAAGCTTGTTACGGTCCGCCATTCACAAGTGGCAGCTTGAGTGATTTAGCTTGACTGCTCAAGAGCGCATCAAATTTTAGCGCCACGCCGGGAGTCAGGCCGATAATCTTACGCCCAGCGATTAGTGATTTGGATATTCACTCCTTGTCCATACCATCTGTATATGTTTATATTTTCTTTTTCAAAAATCCAAAAAGATTTTCATCCTTTGATTTTGCAAAATGTTTTTCAAAAATCCCAAAAACATTCATCTTTACCCTCCTACCATTTTTGATTCTTTATCCCTTTACCCTCTATCCTTTTGATTCTCACTTATTCTATTCTCATGGAATCTCTCGAGGACGAATTCTGGGACGAAGTTGAAAAACTTCAGACTGTGTCACAAATGTCTAGAATTCGTGTTGTTCGTGATGATCCATTCATTCTGCGTAGGAAATGGAACGAGACACCGGTGCACAAAGGACCGATACTTCCTCCGATAATGGAGGTGCCAACACGCCTAACCTACGGTTATCCAAAAACCTAAACCCTCAATTGCTCATAAGCCGCCTAGAATTGATTCTAAACTTTCACGATTTACTGCTAAAAGCAAGCATGCGTAATCCATCCCGGTGACTAGCAAGAATGACTTGCTTAATCTTCACGCTTCTCAAGAACCGTAACCAGAGACCATAACGAAGTGGTGGAAATTGCTAGCTCGTGAGCACACCACTTGTCCCACCTCCGGATTTTTCAAAATGTTCTTCGAGACTTAATAGTCATTCGGATCATCATGTTGGTTTTGTTGATTCTTTGAATAAACCGATTCCTTCTTATAACTATCAAATGCAATCGCTTATTCCTTGTGTCGGTTGTGGTGAACCTCTCTTTGGTTCACTCTCCGTTGGTGTACGTGTGTACAATGTGGTAATGATATTCATAACGGAGTTGTTTGTTTTGTGGTTCGAGGAATTCATTTGATTATGATCCTAATCCGAACTCATTTAACGACCCTCAAATTTTTCCAATTACCCACCACAACCCGACTCATCTTCATATAATCAACATATCTGTTGTAAATATTGTGGAGGTCCTCACCAAGGATTTGAGTGTCAATCCGAAACACGCTTGTCTATGAACAGCTTTCCAGTGATGCTCGTAACTTTGGTTATGACCATAATCCATATGATTCACCTATCCGCACTCAGCAGCTTTATCATATGTAAATCGCTGGAGGTCCCCATTTCAGCTCGATTGTCAAATAGGGAATCCATTTCCTTGTAACAATCATGACTTTCTGATATGACAATTCCCAACCTCCACAAAGATTATACGGTTCAAACTCCACCGAGCCGTTGTCTCATGATATCTCCTGTGATTTTGAAACCGCAATGAAAACACTTGATGATATGATTAGTAACTTTAAGAATCAAGTGAGTGGTGAAAAGACCATGGAGAATTGTTAGTCAAGAAAGAGAAGCCCGCCAATCTAGGGAAGAATTATTGGTCCTAGAGCGCAATTTCAAGACGCTCCCAATTTCTTAAGGCGCTCTTTATGATGATGACGAGGAGAGTTTTTATCCTTTAGAGATAATATTTCTCAACTCCTCGCCGCTTGATATCCCAAAGAAAGCTGAGACTCCATCTCAAACAATCGCTATCACACCAAGCTCCCACTCACTCTCCGAACATGGGGATGAGCATCTTGACACTGCTCCTCGAAAAGGAATCGATTTAATTCATAAAGTCTAGTGTTGAGAACCTTGTCCCGATCCCGAGAGAGTCACAGGAACTTTTGATCTTAGGTGTGATTCTCCTTCCCCTCTTGAGTGTTCAAAAGATCATTTTGAAACTTTCTCCGATTTTAGCGACAATTGTGCTTCCTTTGGAAACATCGAGTACGCTGAGGCATCACTTCCACAACTGATGTCGACCCCTTCTTGAGGAGTTCTCCGGTGAACTCACTCACATCAATCCACTCTTTGATTTAGAAGCCGATCTGGGAGAGACTGAAAGTCTCATTGATAATGATCATTCACTCACTTTTTACCCTAACAGTCCAATAGAGAATGTTGATCACTTTGTTCCCAAAACATTCAAAGCTACTTTCATTAATCCTCTATTTGAATTCGACTCTGAATTCACTTTAATTTCTGAGAATCCACTCTTTGATACTTAGATTGAGGATAGTGATGAGCCCACAATGGAACAAGAGTTCACAATTTCACCTTATGTGAATGATTCTCTTCATAAAGAGTTCTCCGGTGAACTCTCTCATGACAT
Organism: Chrysanthemum lavandulifolium; assembly: GCA_022545495.1. NCBI lineage: Eukaryota > Viridiplantae > Streptophyta > Magnoliopsida > Asterales > Asteraceae > Chrysanthemum > Chrysanthemum lavandulifolium. The sequence goes on from CM040240.1 coordinate 30,853,453, forward strand.
ATCTCCTCCGGAACATGATCATTTCTATTTTGATCTTGAGGATGATATTAGCTTGGAGGAAGGTGTACTCTATCGTATGAGTTTGCTTATTGATGATACTACCCTCACCCTTCCTCCCGATACGTCTACATTTGAGGATGAAGAATGGATCTTGATTGTTATCAAAATCTTTCTTCCTTTCCTCAAATATCTTGTGATTTCTCTCCATCTTCACTCCTTCGGGAATGAAGACACTATCTTGACCCCGCATTTTCATTTATCATTTGTGAGCGGTTCTATGTATATCTCATCGGTGTGGAACTTTCACGTGCTTCAAATGTTTATCCAAACATCTTGAATGAAAGTCCGATGGAGATTGTTTCTTCCACTTTGCTTCCCCATGAACCAATGAATTGGGGTCGAGTCAAGCTAGCGACTCGGTAATCAAAAACAAGAGCTTAACATGGGTTTCACCCGTGTACCACCTTAGTGCGGGGAGTTGCCCACATGATTATATTATATATAAGTTTTTCAAAAAAAAAAAAAAAAAATTCTAAATAATGGTCGTAGTATTTCCCTTTACGTTCTTTGTTTCGCATAACCGCGGTACTTTGAATATTGAGGGCAATATTCATTTCTAAGTGTGGGGAATTTCAAATTTTATCATATAATTATACCAATTCTCCCGCTTTTGGCCAAAATTTTTTTGGAGTAAGTGTTTTACACTTACTCATTTGGTTATCGATCCACCTTGTCTAATAAACAAAAGGATTGGCTAATCCAGAGCAAACGGCTCTTGGTAAAGATATCTCAAATCCGTTGACGCTTGCAATTTGCCCAAAATTGTATGGTATTCACCACCATATCCTAAAAGTGAAGAGTTGGCTAGCCCGCAAGTTTATGGCTTGTGGTAAAGGCATGGAAAAACCATAATTGGTAATCGACTCACCAAAGATAATATTGATAATTTATCTAAGAGTTGGTTAGTCCGTACAAACGGCTTCGTAAAGACAAATCAAACCGTTGAAAGTCGGTGGTTTGCTCAAAATCACATGGTTATCGTGTACCATGGTTCTTACTTGAACTCAAACATTTGGCTACTCCGAAGTAATGGCTTTGGTAAAGAGATTCAAATCCATTATGTTTTTCTCAAAAGATTGCTAGGGACTAGCAATAGTTTAGTGTGAGGATTGATGAGTGTGTAAATACTCATCATTTTGGTTTATTCTGAATCGCAAAACGGTTAAAAATGCTCGTAAATGCATCAAAATACTGAAAATATTCCAAAATTGCATTTATATGTTTCAGATGCAAAATGTTTAAAATCGATGAAAATGAGCAAAGTTTGCATAATTGGCGCTTTCACCCCCAAGTTTCTAAAATTGTCAAAATAGTCCCCGAGTCAAAATTTCAAAAGAAAAGTCACCAAAGGTCCTTTTAATATCATAACTTGTCAAAACTAGTCCTTTGGTGAAAAATATAAAAGTTTGAGAAAATTACAAGTTTAGTCCTTCAAGTTTGAAAATTGGCAAATTGGCCCTGAAATTGGAAATTGTCAAGTTTGGTCCCTGAACTTTGAGATTGTCAATTTCAGCCCTTGGATCAACTTTGAGATAATGGCGATGTGGTCCCTTAACTTCGTAATTTACAATTAGGCCCTTGTACTATTAATAACCTTTACACCTTTTGGCCTTGTCAAAACCTCTTGGACCCCCGCACATTTGCCATTTTGAACCCCCAATATAATATATCCGTCAAACCCACTTGGTCAAAAGGCCTTGCGCCTTTTCTTCTTTCTTCTCGCAAACACCGCAAAACACAACCAACACTCCACCCTCCTCACCTTATCACTAACTGTCCCCACATCTCCTACAATCCAAGAAACAATAATTCTTCACCTCTCCCACACTCAATCTCACTCCACCGTTAAAACCCAATTTTGGCGCCAAAATAAATCAAACGCCATTATCACCTTGACCCATCCAATGGCTACCAAAAGAAGTGGGATATCGGAAGGCAGTGGAAACACTTTTGAAGTATAAATAAGAGAGAAAGAGAAGAAAAGAGCCAAGTAGTGTAGTGTAGTTTAGTTTATGTCGCTTTGATTTTTTCAAGTCTTCTAGTGTACTTTTAAGCTTTTAAGCTCTTGTTTAAGCATTATTGAATGTATGTGAATCTTTGTTGAAAACAAATTTCCAGCTTCAGTTTAATTACAGCTTGTGCAATTTTCAAAAATCTCTATAAATTTGAATGTTATTTTTGGTTGTTGTCTTGGACTTATAAGCTTGTATAAGTCTTATCTAAGCTTTAATAAGCTTACCTTATTCTATTACTCACTCGAAAGTTCCTTAATCGATTTTACTCAAAGTTCTCAATTGGTCAATAAAAGTCAACCGTGATTATTATTGGTTCTGAAATGGAAAAGGGTGATGCAGAGGTTGATTTGGGGTGGATTAGACTAGGATTGTAGTAGATTTGATTTGGTTTAGCCTGCAACAAAGTTGGACATTGGTGAGTGATTATTTCATTTTTCCAGTTTTTATCCAATATTGCATTTTATGCTTGCATGCTTATCTGTAGTCACCAGTAGTTATAATGTGTTTATATAGTTTTAATTAGGTCTAGTAGACTTAGTATAATCAAGAAATCATGTTGGTTAAGTAATTTGTTAAATTTTTAGTTCACAACAGTTGGTATAAAGGGTGTTTGGTTCAGTAGCTTTAACTGAGCTATAGGGTTATGCAAAGGTAGGTTTCTGTTGTTTCATGCTTGTTTAGCCATTTCATACTCATTTCTATCTTAGTTTGTGCTTGCAAAACTCCATAAGTCAAAATTGTATGAGAATCTGTCATAATCCTTCACTGTTGAGATTTATAATGAGCAGACCCTTGTTTTGTGTTCAAATTCAATAAACATAGCTTGCATTAGTGTCATTACATCATATTACTTCATTTCCAGTCCTTAAATCCAGATCAAAACTCAAGAAAGTCAATCTTTCAGTTTTGCTTAAAAAGTCAAAATGCACAAAACCAGTTTTGAGCTCAACTAGAGGGAATTTTCATGGATTCATCTCTGGGTCAATGTCAGTGTAAATTGTGGTTTTAAAAATCTCTCTTGGTCTATTTTATTATTACCAATTTTCTAGATTTTTGGAAATTTTCTTTAAGCTCTTAACTAGCTTGTCAATATGGTGCTAAGTGCCCTGTGCAGGGCACTGTTGACTGCACAGGGGTTATGCAGGTTTTGCAAGGTATGCACAGGTCTCATTTGAGCTCACCTAGGTCTGATATTTGGTTTATAAGGTCTCACCCAGGTCTAGTCTAGGTTCCAATTTCTGCTTTCCTGCTTCCACTTTTATTTTAGTGCTTATTTCTTGGCTTGAAGTAGCCCCTGTAACATGTCTTTAGCTTAAATCTCATATCATCAATCGATCAAGCTTGCCATCCAGTGGTTAGAGCTTGTTGATTTCAGTTGCATTTGGTCAATTTTAGCTTATTGTAGCTTCCATATCGGTTTGGTAGCTTTTGGTGTCCATTTGCTTATTCTAGTGCTTATTTCAATAAGCCTTTGCACATCGCCCTAATTCCACACATAAGCACCTGTTTTTCCATTTTTCTTATATTCTTAATATTATTTTATACTTTTCCGAAATTTTCAGATTTTTCCAAGCTTGTTTGCTATTTTTCTTAATTTAAATTAGTTTTAAGCATTTTTAATCGACTTTAAATACAAATAATTAAGAAAAGTCTCAAAAAATAATTTTCATTTTCTTAAGTTAAGATAAATATAAAAGCCAAAAAGTAATTTTCCATATTTTTCATGGTTTATTTTGTAATTTTAAGTAATTTAATTAGTTTTAAATAGTTTAAAATTCATAAAATAGAAAATAATCGAGAAAAATACAAAAATAGTTTTGAAAATTCTCTTTTGATATTTTAGATTTTTCTAAGTCTTAATTTTATTTTTCTAGCTTTGTTTCCTAATTTCTTGTATTTTAGATTAATATTTAATAGTTAAAAATAGTTTTAATTAATAACAATTAGAATAATAGTCATAAAAATAATTTTTTTTCTAAAACTTTTCTTTTATCATTAGGATTGTAAAACATCATTTTCATATTTTTAGGGTTAATATTGTATAAGTTTCACTTTTATTTTGTACGCCACGTAAGTTTATTTTAAACGTAAGTTTTAAGTTTTAAGTTTTAAACGTTCATCAATTTTAAAAATAGTGATAGCGTTTATTTAATAGATTTTATCTTTTAAATTTCCTTTAATTTGCATTTAAGCCATTGTAATTTGTTGGCTTTTCCGTAGTTATAATATCCTTCAATCCTTTTTCGTTCAAATTTCTCGATCACTTTCGTTTGATAATCCATTGCATAGCTCACGGGACATAACGACCGGAAACACTATACTCCCGGATCTTCATTGCATCTGCGTTCTGAGCCGTTTTAAGCTTGTTACGATTACGCCATTCACAGTGGCGGTGCTCGAGTGATTTAGCTTGACTGCTCGGAGCGATCAAGAACCTCTAGGGCTTAGTGACCCACGTTCTCAAACTTGACAGAAGCCAAGAGAGAGAGAAGATCGTGGGTTTGACCAAGTCGAAGGTTCCTTATCCATTGTTCCTTCGTTAGCCATACCCCGGCGGCATAGGGCTTCGAATGGCAAATTCCTCTTAGGTAACCTTCGTGCCAACGAATGGTTTGACGCCTATGGATATTCTGGAATCCTAACTTGGGCCTTCATATGGAAGGGCTTGACACTTCTCAAGGAGTGTCCTTCGAGCTACTCGGAGGGTACATCATCAAGCCCCCAATCAGAAAGTGATGCATATGAGCGAAGAGGCATTGCATTCGACTTCATGCTTGAAAAATACCGACCATCGCAAATCGTTAATTAGGGATAATTCGTACCTAACTTAGCGCATTAAATGCTAAGTACTTATTACGGTGCCCGCCACTGAAATCACACTTCCCCACCTTACCGGAAACCAAAAGTCATCTTTATTCAAAATTGAAATAATTACATGTTTGGTCCCTATGGTTTACTCGAATAACGTGTTTAATCCCTAAGTCATTTTAATTACGCCACACGTATCTATTTTTGAAACATGTTGCCCATTTAGTCCCTATTTGAAAAAATAGGGATCATCTGTGTAATCATTTTTATTACACGGATAGTCCCTATTTCCTATAATAGGGACTAAATGTGCAGCATGTTTCAAAAATAGGTATGTGTGGTGTAATTAAAATGACTTAGGTACTAAACCTGTTATTTAGGGTAAACCATAGGGACCAAACATGTAATTTTGTCTTCAAAATTTAAAAAATTTTAACCGAATAATACTTATCTTTGGGTGTTAGGAATTGGAAAATTCCATAGTGAAGAGTCGGTCACCCCAAATACTATCTAGCATAAGTTAGCTCGTGACTTGTAGTTATTTACGTAATTATGTCGTTTATTAGTTAGTTTGTAGCGTAGTTTAGTTTAGAGCAACACCGTGGAGGAAGGACGGGTCTTTACCCATCGTATCCACGATCCACAGCCGATGGGAGGTCGTGTATTGTGTAGATAAATACCCCTTCCATCCATGGAAGGGGTGGTGCTTTTCAATCTAATATTCTACATTTTGTGAAGTAACTCTACCAAGAAAACACCCAACTCTCTAACTTTCTCTCTAATGGCAAACATGTATTTCGATCTCTAAGACCACCGAATCATCAAACACATAAATATTGGATCCTAACAATTGGTATCAGAGCCAAGGTTTTTGTGTTGTGTTGATTTGTGTGGTTTCTTGATCATGTAGTAAACTGTTATTGTATTTTTTGTGGTCGGATTATTATTTTCCATTTATTTTGGTAAATCAGTTTTTAACAGTTATTTACATGTTCTCTTGGTTGAATACATCATACTGTTGGTTATTTTGTTGTGGTCATAATCTTTGTGGTCAAACCGGTCATAATCTTTGTGGTCACATGATTATGTTTTCATAGAGTTTTCGGGCAAACAAGTTCATTCATTGTTTGCTTCGAGTGGTCTAAACGGGTAAACCAAGAAGTCTTTATCTTTGTTTTTCGGGTTCATCATAGCGTGTTGGGTTGCATTTCCCGTCCGGGTTCTATGTATCCTCTATGTAGCGAGTTGATATGTTGATAGCGAGTTGTGATGGCGGTTTGACTTTTGAGTCAACCGATACAAGTCTAGCGACTTGTCAACAAAGCTAGCGACTTGTCAACAAAGCTAGCGACTTGTGTAGCGATTTGACTATTTAGTCAACTCAAGTCAATGGCGACTTGACATAAAAAGCTAGCGACTTGTTATGGATAACTGGTAGCGACTTGGTTATTTGACTATTGAGTCAAATAAATGACTTAGCGACTTATGTGATGAGATGATGAAGAGTTTAACTCTTGACCAACACCAATGACCAAGACCACATTACAAATGTAAAACATCATCACGACCTCAAAGCAACACACATCATCGGTCCTTGTACATCGACACAACCTATTATCCATACCTAACATCCAAACCAAAACCATCATACTCAATGAGGAAGACCATCACCAACATTATCATAATGAAAATGGTGTTCGAATCCATACCAAAACCTTTCTTGACTCGACAATGAACCTAATTGAAAGATAATCCTTGATCTCAGTCAACTATTTTCATGGTACTTGTAAGTAACATCAAGACCAAAGTCTTATGCACAAAAATAGAATATCATCATTGATCCGTATCTGTTTGAAACATATGTTTCATCAACTATTCGACACATAAGACATGATGGCTAACAAGGATATCATCATCATATCTTCGTTCATTCATAATTAATCTCTTCAACAAAATCAAAATCCTTGACAAAAGGCTCATCAAACGTTATGTTCGTGACATACTAAGCTGGACAAAACCATAGAGGTCTCATCACATCTTTTTGATTCGTTTTTAAACTCCCATCCAGACTCGGTTTAATAAAATTATAAGATGTGATAATATTCAAATTAATGGAAAGTGATTGTAACAATAATGTTAAATCTCTTCTCCCGATTCGTTTGAGACTCAGTAACAACAAAAGAAAAAGATTAAACCTACCTTGAGTTGTGTTTGAGACCTCGTCCATGTTCTCTAACCATCCCTATGGTATATTCGAATGAAGTATCTTGTAGCCATCCCCGTGGCGCTATAAATCGATTGTGGCTTTCCTATGTGCTTCGAGTCGCTGATTCCTCAAGCCATCACGTGGGCGAGGTCACCATGATTATTCCGAAAGAAAAAAGAGGAGGCGGATCGAAATTGTTGAAAGTTTTATTTGGGTTTGCTTCGAGATCTTGGTGGCGAGTTGTTATGAGGCGCAGGTTTTATGAGAGTGATTAGGGTTGCTAATGTTTAGGGCATTATGTGATGTTAGTGAGATTTTATACCGTGTTTTTAGGGCAAATTCTGATTCGGATTAGGTGTTTAATATGGGCCGAAGAATGACTTTGGACTCTCGTGGGTTAGAGTGGAGCTAAAATGGAATCTGGTGAATTTTATTTGGATGGGCTGTGAGTTGGATGGGCCGTAGTTGAGTATCATGAGGATATTTAGTAACTTATGGTATTATAACAATCATGGGCAAGAGTTTTGGCCGAATGTGTTGGCTGTGAAGACAAAATCACGTTTTAACTCAATACTTGATTGTGATTAACAATTCATGTTATTTGAGTTATTTGGGATTTGGGATTGAGAATTATGAACGTGATATTTCCGATTAATCACATTTTATTCTTGATCGTGTATGAGTTATTTGAGTGATTGGATTAGATAAATGTCTTCAATGGGCCATGTGATAAATTGTATTCATCTTGGAACGGGTTATGTGGTAATTTTTGGATCTCGGTCTTAATCGCTTGAATCGGTTATCCTCATACTCGTACTCTTCACGGAAAGTTATGTTGTGCAATGGGCTTTATTAATTCGGATATTCTACATGAGTTGGTGCCATGTCTGTGCATTTTACGAAAACTTGAATTTTAAGAGTGATTGATATCGGATGTGCTAATCTTATGTGGGATTAAATTGGATCCAGAGTACATCTTGCATGAAAATGAGACTTGTTGGGTGATGTGACTTGAATTTATGTGATTTGTTGGTGTAATATGATTTGAAGCAAGGTGATGATGAGATTCGATGGATTATGAGGTTTGGTACGTTGGTTTATACATTTTCATCGTTAACATTATGTCACGGCTAGAACTAAAATTTGAACATTACTAACTACGGGGTTGTTTGTGCTCGATATTTCATTATCAAGTTTGGCATATCGGATTTACATCACCATGTGGTTACTGCACTAGCCGACAGAATGCGTGAATGATGTGTTTACCAAAGTGTTTATTGATGGTTGATGAGGTTAATGGTGTTGGATGATGAACCGCTGCATGCTCCCCTAAAACAGATATTCACTGAAACCAAAGTCGTCATAACATATTCAAGCTGACATTGTTTACGGTTTTGTCTTGATTTTGTAAAATCCCGCGAAAGAACCTATTTCTCGGTTTAAATCATAGACTTGTAAAATCCCGTGACAATGGAAACATCCTTGTATTAGTAAAGTGCATTTCCGGATCTATCTTACGGTTTATTCTTGGTTTTGTAAAATCCCGAAGAATCTATTTTTCGGTTTAAACCATAGAGTTGTAAAATCCGTAATGATAGAACCATCTGGAGAAAAGGAAAGTGTATTTCGGATCTTATTTGATGTTCTTTGCTACGGTTTACGCTTCAAAGAAGGGATAAAAGGGTGTACTTCATGAATTGGATGTGTGTTTGGATTTTTGTCATGGCGGTTTGGTTATTTTATGGTTTTGCGGGGTTACGTGCTTGTAACCATGGTCGGGATGAAACCATTATCAAAGTTCATTTAAATGTCAAAGAAGGCTAGATTTGAGCAGTTAACCAGATAATGTGACATCGGCGTTAATTCAGTATTATTTATTTGAGGTTGAAGTGAAACATCACGGGCGAGTGTACTTAGTATCTGAAGGTATCGGGGATGGTTGGATGAAGATTCTTCGAGATCCTTGTTCGAGCTTATTATCAAAAACGAAGACTTGGAAATCTAGTTATTGTTGGGTGACTTTTACCTCTTCTTTTACCACTTGGGGAATTGGGCTCTTATCACCACAAAATAACTATCACTTAAAGGAGTTACGTTGTAGTGCTCAATGTCACATTCAATTGTGGATTTTCAAGAGGTAATGTACGTCTATTACTTGATGGTTGGTTGGTTGAGGAGTATAGAGTACTTAGAGATTCAAATGGGCATGAAGTCTCGCACCGCTCTTTGTTACATATGTGCAAGTATAAGTCACGAGTTCGGGTTAGTTTACTTGAGGTCAAATTCATCATATTGGGTTATCTCCATCAACCGTCACTACAAAGAGCCTCTTGAATGATCTTGGGTTGATTACATGTTTTGCTAAGAGAGTCGAAAAGAGAGATCATGACGTATGAACACAACAGTTCATGCCTCGTTCTCCAAAGAAAAGAAAAGTGTATGTGTCGGTCGCTCTATCTTCCGAAGAAGAAAATCTTCTCTATTATGACCATTCTCATCAACATGCTTCATACTTTTCCATGCGCTTGGTCATCAAGTGAACCGGACTCTTGTTGATTGTTTTCGATTCCACTTTCTCAACTATAATGACGATGGCAACATCATGTGCTAATTTTATGGGGAGAAGTGTGAATAGACTACATTTGGATGATGCTCACTTGTTTAATCAAGAATGGCATCTCCGTATGCAATTCTTGAGGGGGAGAAGAAGTGTGATTTTTTTTGCATTGTTGATTGATATTTGAGAATTAATGGTCATACGGCTCTAAACTCATGTAAGAACCGAGTCTCTTCTTATCGTATCGGGTCATCTTTACATGGAGTTTTCTCTCTTCTAAGAGCCGTTGGTTGACATCTTCACTCGGATTGATGAGCTTATCGACAAAGTGCTTCCGGTTAATGCTTCACGCATACTGATGAGTGTGTAAATACTCATCATTTTTGGGTCAATCGAATCGCAAAACGCTTAAAATGCTCAAATGCATCAAAATACCGAAAATATTCCAAAATTGCATTTATATGTTTCAGATGCAAAATGTTTAAAATCGGATGAAAAATAAGCAAAGTTTGCATAATTGGCGCTTCAGGTCCCCAAGTTTCTAAAATTGTCAAAAATAGTCCCTGAGTCCTAATTTCAAAATAAAAATCACCAAAGGTCCTTTTTAAATCATAACTTGTCAAAATTAGTCCTTTGGTGAAAAATATAAAAAGTTTGAGAAAATTACAAGTTTGGTCCTCCAAGTTTCAAATTTGGCAAAAATGGCCCTTGGAAAATTGGAAAATGTCAGATTTGGTCCTTGTACTATGGAAGCTTGTCAGTTTTGGTCCCTTGAAACATCTTTGCAAATTGGCAGCTATGGTCCCTTGATTTTCAGAATTTACACCACTAGTCCTTGTGATATTAAACTCTTTAAACCTATTGGACCCTTGTCACAATCATTTTGGACCCTGCCTTTTCCTGTGACCCCTGCCTAACTTGGACCCCCCCTTTATTATTAAACCACCAGTCAAACTCTGGTCAAAAACCCCAACACGCGCCAAAAAGATCTCCTTCCCCACTTGCTTTCTGCTTCACCTCTGCAACACACAATCCCAGCTCATATCCCACCCACCTTATCACTCCAAACATAACAATCCAAGTAGCATTTATTGCTTCACCCTCCCCCTCACTCAACCCCTCCAACTGGCAAAAATACATTTCCCGCCAAAACTAATCAAACGGCCAATATCAATTGAAGTGATCCAAAGGCCATAAACAGAGGTGGGATTATCTCAGAGATGAGAGAGAAGACAAGCTTGGGTATAAAAAGGAAGGAAGAGAGAAGGAGAAGCAAGTAGCTAGTTTATAAATTTTCCTTAATGTCGTTTTTCTTTATAAATGTATTAGTTTAAATAAAAATGTTGTAATTTCAGTTTTTCTGTATCAAATTTAAGTTATAACATCTTTGTAATGTGTTTTGAACATCAGTCCAAGTCTTTTATCTGAGTTCCAAGTTTAATGCTTACTGTTGTAGTTTTCAGTTTCAAACTCTTATGAGCAAGTTCTTAGAATTTTATTTTTAAGCTCAATCAAGCTTATGTAAGCTTATCATAGCTTTGAGTAAGCTTACATTTCATTTTCAAGCAAATTTGTTCCATGGTCAACAAAAGTCAATGTGGCAGTTTCATTGTTAATATGGTTCTGGAGTGCTGATTTGCTGATGGATATGGGTGGAGATTGAATTTGATATTGGGTGAAATCAGTTTAGGATAGGGGTTATTGTTTCATTAGCAGTGTGACAGGACCACTTGTAAGTCCAGTTTTATCTCCAAGTTCTAAATCAGTAATGTAGAATTTTTCATTGTTGCTCATTGTTGTTTGTTTATGATTAGCATAGTCTAGTTTGTTGATTCTGACTTGTTCAATTTATTGTGTTTCGAATCGCTTAATCTGTTGATATCTGCTTTTATAATCGCTCATCGCATATCCGTCCATCTGCATAATTAGCTTCTTGTATCATTGGTAGTTTAAGTTGGAGTTATTGCATCATGTAGGAGTAATTTGAATCATCTTGATGTTTGTTATGGGTTAGATTTAAGATTTGATTGGGAAATTTGCATAATGATCTTGTAAGTAGTGTTTGGCATAGGGCTTATTTTTGAGTTTAGGGTAGACCAAAGGTTAAGTTTGGGTGTTATAAGTTTATATATGATAATTGCATCCATGTTAGTCCTTAGTCTGCATATATCATCACTATAAGTCAAAATCATTTTCATCCTGCTCTAATCATTGCATCAGTTAAGTATTTGAAGTTCCAAAGCTTGATTTAGGTCTAGTCATCATTAGAGTAGCTAATTCTAGTTTCATTATAGCCTATTAGATCATAATCACTCTGGTTTTAGAGATTAAATCTCACAAAAGTCAACCTAACTCAACTGCTTTCAAAAGTCAACACTTGAAAAACTTGTTTTGGGTCCAACTGCAAGGATTTTTCATGGCTTCATTTCTAAGCCAATTTCAGTGAAACTTGTTGCTTTACAAAGTTCAACTGGTCTCTTTTCTTATTAGCATTTTTGTAGAATTTTACCAATTTTTTTTAAGCTCCAAACAAGCTTGTCTTTTAGGTCCCAAATGCCCTGTTCATTAAGCTCAGCATAAACTGAGTTTTCCTCAGTTTTGTGCAGGATTGCACAAGGCTCATAAGAGCTTCCCAAAGTCTGATCTTTGGGTTATAAGTACCCACCTATGTCTAGTTTAGGTCTCAATATTTGGATTTTGATTTCTAGCTTATTTGAGTGCTTATTTTGTGGCTGCAAGTAGCCCCTCAGAAACTGTTATTAGCATTGAACTCAAATAATCCAAATCTGTATAGATTGCTATCAAGAGTTTTAGGTCAGTTTTTTTTTGTTGCATTTTAGTTCTTTTAGCATATTAGAGCTTTTGCATAAAGTTGGTAGCTTATTGTGGTGTCTAGCTTATTCCAAGTGCTAATTCCTTAGCACTTTGCACATCGCCTCATATTCCTCCACATAACCTCATGTTTTCCATTTTTCCTAGCTTCCTAATATTATTTTAGAGTTTTCCTGAAATTTTCAGATTTTCCTAGCTTGTTTGCTATTTTCTTGATTTTAATTAGTTTTAAGCATTTTTAATTAGCTTTTAATACAAAAATTCGAGAAAAGGTTCAAAAAATAATTTTCATTTTCTTAAGTTAAGATAAATATAAAAGTCAAAAAATATTTTCCATATTTTCTTAGTTAAATTTGTATTTTAAATAATTTAAGTAGTTCTTAATAGTTTAAAATTCATAAAAATAGAAAATATTCAAAAATACAAAAATAGTTTTGAAAATTCTCTTTGATATTTTAGATTTTCTAAGTCTTAACTTTATTTTCTAGCTTTATTTCATATTTTCTTGTATTATAAGCTATTATTTATTAGTTAAAATAGTTTTTAATTAATAATAATTAATTAAATAGTTATAAAATATTTTTCTTTTCTATATATTTTCTTTTATCATTAGGATTGTAAAAATGTATTTTTCATATTTTTAGGATTTATATTGTGTAAGTTTCACATTTTTATTTATACGTCGCGTAGTTTTTAATTCCAGTTTTATAAAAACATAAAAACAAAAAAATCATTTTAATTATAGTGATAGCGTTTATTTAATATTTTTTTTATCTTTTTAAACTTTCTTTAATTTGCATTTAAGCCCCTTTAGTTTATGTACTTCTTCTGTAGTTATAATCATTCCAAATCCTTTTCCCGTTCAAATCTCTCGATCACTTTACGTTTGGTAATCCATTGCATAGCTCGCTGGGACATAACGACCCGGGAAACACTATACTCCCAGATCTTCATTGAGTTTGTTCCCGAGCCGTTTTAAGTTTCTTACGGTCGGCCATTCACAAGTGGCGTGCTTGAGTGAGAAAACTTGATTGCCTCGGGACCAATCAAATTTTGGCGCACCGCTTGGAGTCAGGCTTGATTATCTTCCGTCTCAGCAGATTAGTGATTTGAATATTCACTCCTTGTTTATACCATCTATATATGTTTATATTTTCTTATAAAATTCCAAAATACAAAAATATTCTTCTCATTCCTCTTATCCGTATGATTCTATTTCTCTTACCCCTCGCACTGCTTGATTCTACTCTTCTTTAACCTCAAAACCGTTTAATTCTATTTCTTTAACCTCTACATGTTTAATTCTCATGGCGACGCTCGATTATCCTCGTTGTTTCCACCGCAAAAGCCGTATGGAAGAGGATCAACTCTCTTGTCGAATCCGGATTGTTTATGCAAGCAATGTGGAAGGATGGGTGCAAGCAAATATTGTTATTGGTGCGAATTATCGATAACTCTCTCGATGATTCTCCAAGTTTTTCCGACCATCCGCCACAACCCGATGAACCCGCTCAAGAACCGGAGACCATAACGGAAGTTGTGGAAATTGCTAGCTCTCGAGCACACCACTTGTCCCACCTCCCGATTTTTAGAATGTTCTTCGAGACTTGATAGTCATTCGGATCACCATGTTGGTTTTGTTGATTCTTTGAATAAACCGATTCCTTCTCATAACTCTCAAATGCAATCGTTTATTCCTTGTGTCGGTTGTGGTGAGCCTCTTTGGTTCACCTCGCCGTTGGTGTACCGTATAATGTGGTAATGATATCCATAACGGGAGTTGTTTGTTTTGTGGTTCGAGGAATTCATTTGATTATGATCCTAATCCGAACTCATTTAACGACCCCTCAAATTTTTTCAATTACCCACCACAGCCCGACTTATCTTCATATAACCAACATTATCTGTGAATTTTGTGGAGGTCCTCACCAAGGATTTGAGTGTCAATCCGAAACACATTTGTCTATGAATGCTTTTCCGGTGATGCTCGAGTTTTGGTTATAACCAAAATCCATATGATTCACCATTCCGCACTCAACAGTTTTATGTTGTGAGTCTACTGGAGGTCCCCATTTCACTCGATTGTCAAATAGAATCCATTTCCTTGTAACAATCATGACTCTCACAGATTTGATAATTTCCAACCTCCACAAAGACCATACGGTTCAAACTCCACCGAGCCGTTATCTCAAGAAATCTCCCAAGATTTTGAAACCACAATGAAAACACTTGATGATATGATTAGTAACTTTAAGAATCAAGTGAATGGTGAAAAGACCATAGGAGAATTGCTTGGCGAAGAACGAGAAGAACGAGAGGCTCGCAAATCTAGGGAAGAATTATTAATCCTAGAGCAAGCGACTCTAAGGCGTGCTCCCAATTTCTCAAGGCGCACTTTATGACGATGACGAGGAGAGTTTTATCCTTTTAAAGATAATATTTCTTAACTCTCTCGGTCGGTTGATATCCCAGCAGCTTGAGATTCCATCTCAAACAACCGCTATCACACCCGAGGCTCCCACTCACTCTCGAACATGGGGACGAGCATCTCGACACTGTTCACGAAAAGGAATCGGATGAATTCATAAAGTCTAGTGTTGAGAACCTTGTCCCAATCCCAAGAGAGTCACAGGAATTCTTGATCATGTGTGATATCCTCCTCCTCTTGTCTTCCAAAATGATCATGTTGAGATGTTCTCCGATTCGATGATGATGATTCGTTATCTTGTGGAGACATCATTTATGTGGAAGATTCACCTTCGAGCTTGTTAGCTTAGAAGAAGAGAATGATGAAGTTAACGACACCGAAATCAAAGATGAAGCTCTTCGAGCAACATTATTGAATGTCGGTCTTCTCATTTCTAAAATTGAGGCTTTCAAAGAGAAACCTATTTCATCTCCTATCCCCATTAAGGATAGTGACATTCTTTCCGATGATTCTATTCCTAAATGAAAGCCTCTGTTTGATAATATGGGAGAGAAGATTAGTGGCGCACCACTTTTCATTCTCATAATTCTCTCCCGATTATGAATCATGTACATTGGAGGAGTTCACCGTGAACCCACTCATATCAATTCGAATATGATTCATTCACCTTTATGGAGTTCTCGGATGAACTCACTCATATCATATCTCCGCCGAGTATGATAACTTCTACTGATCTAGACACACCGAGATATGTCTAGACCAATTGAGCTTAAATGATGAGATTCATGCTATTATGAATTCTCCTTCCGATGATGATGAGTTAGTCATGATGTTTATCATGATTTTTATCTCTTCTTCACCTATCCTGGCTTCTCCTGTTCTTCACTCCTTCTGAATGAAGACATTATCTTTGATCCCGGCATTTTCATGTACCATTATCTTGAGTCGGGAATATATCTCATCGGTGTGGAACTTTCACGTGCTTCAAATGTTTGTCCAAACATCTTGAATGAAAGTCCGATGGAGATTGTTTCTTCCACTTTGCTTCCCATGAACAAATTAATTGGGGTCGAGTCAAGCTAGCGACTCGGTAATCAAAAATAAGAGCTAAACATGGGTTTTCACCCATGTGTTCCACCCTAGTGTGGGGGTTGCCCCACATGTTGTATATATGTTTTCTCAAAAAAAAAAAAAAAAAAAAAAAAAAAAAAAAATCTAAATAATGGCCGTAGTATTTCCCTTTTCGTTCTCGGTTTAAGCATAATCGCGGTACTTTGAATATTGAGGGCAATATTCATTTCTAAGTGTGGGGAATTCTCACAATTTTAATATGTATTATCCACCTAATTCCCGCTTTTGGCCAAAATTTTTTTTTTTTTTTTTAGTGTTGTTTTACACCGACTCATCTTATGGTTATCGATCCGCCTTGTCTAATAAACAAAAGGATTGGCTAATCCAGGAGCAAAAGGCTCTTGGTAAAGATATCTCAAATCCGTTGACGACTTGCAATTTGCCCAAAATTGTATGGTATTCACCACCATATCCTAAAAAGTGAAGAGTTGGCAGCCCGCAAGTTTATGGCTTGTGGTAAAGGCATGGAAAAACCATAATTGGTAATCAGCTCACCAAAGATAATACGATAATTTATCTAAGAGTTGGCTAGTCCAGAGCAAACGGCTTCCGGTAAAGACAAATCAAACCGTTGAAAGTGGTAGTTTGCTCAAAATCACATGGTTATCGATGTACCATGGTTCTTACTTGAATCGAAACATTTGGCTACTCCGAAGTAATGGCTTTTGGTAAAGAGATTCAAATTCATTAAGTTTTTTCAAAAGATTGCTAGGGACTAGCAATAGTTTAGTGTGGGATTGATGAGTGTGTAAATACTCATCATTTTGGGTCAATCAACTGCAAAACGCTTAAAATGCTCGAATGCATCAAAATATCGAAAATATTCCAAAATTGCATTTTATATGTTTGGATGCAAAATGTTTAAAATCGGA
The DNA here is from genome assembly GCA_022545495.1 of Chrysanthemum lavandulifolium. Classification (NCBI taxonomy): domain Eukaryota; kingdom Viridiplantae; phylum Streptophyta; class Magnoliopsida; order Asterales; family Asteraceae; genus Chrysanthemum; species Chrysanthemum lavandulifolium. Next base: position 30,870,362 of record CM040240.1, read on the forward strand.
TGAAAAATAAGCAAAGTTTGCATAATTGGCGCTTGAGTCCCCAGTTTCTAAAATTGTCGAAATAGTCCACAGAGTCCTAATTTCAAAAGAAAATCACCAAAGGTCCTTTTAAATCATAACTTGTCAAAATTAGTCCTTTGGTGAAAAATATAAAAGTTTGAGAAAATTACAAGTTTGGTCCTCCAAGTTTCAAATTTGGCAAAATGGCCCTTGGAAAATTGGAAAATGTAAGATTTGGTCCTTGTACTATGGAAGCTTGTCGGTTTGGTCCTTGAAACATCTTTGCAAATTGGCGACTATGGTCCCTTGATTTTCGAATTTACACCACTAGTCCTTGTGATATTAAACTACATAAACCTATTGGACCGCTTGTCACAATCATTTTGGACCCCGCCTTTCACTGTGACCCCTGCCTAACTTGGACCCCCCCTTTATTATTAAACCACCAGTCAAACTCTGGTCAAAAACCCCAACACGCGCCAAAAAGATCTCCTTCCCCACTTGCTTTCTGCTTCACCTCTACAACACACAATCCCAGCTCATATCCCACCCACCTTATCACTCCAAACATAACAATCCAAGTAGCATTTATTGCTTCACCCTCCCCCTCACTCAACCCCTCCAACTGGCAAAAATACATTTCCCGCCAAAACTAATCAAACGGCCAATATCAATTGAAGTGATCCAAAGGCCATAAACAGAGGTGGGATTATCTCAGAGATGAGAGAGAAGACAAGCTTGGGTATAAAAAGGAAGGAAGAGAGAAGGAGAAGCAAGTAGTTAGTTTATAAATTTTCCTTAATGTCGTTTTTCTTTATAAATGTTTTAGTTTAAATAAAAATGTTGTAATTTCAGTTTTTCTGTATCAAATTTAAGTTATAACATCTTTGTAATGTGTTTTGAACATCAATCCAAGTCTTTTATCTGAGTTCCAAGTTTAATGCTTACTGTTGCAGTTTTCAGTTTCAAACTCTTATGAGCAAGTTCTTAGAATTTTATTTTTAAGCTCAATCAAGCTTATGTAAGCTTATCATAGCTTTGAGTAAGCTTACATTTCACTTTCAAGCAAATTTGTTCCATGGTCAACAAAAGTCAATGTGGCAGTTTCATTGTTAATATGGTTCTGGAGTGCTGATTTGCTGATGGATATGGGTGGAGATTGAATTTGATATTGGGTGAAATCAGTTTAGGATAGGGGTTATTGTTTCATTAGCAGTGTGACAGGACCATTTGTAAGTCCAGTTTTATCTCCAAGTTCTAAATCAGTAATGTAGAATTTTCATTGTTGCTCATTGTTGTTTGTTTATGATTAGATAGTCTAGTTTGTTGATTTACGACTTGTTCAATTTATTGTGTTTCAATCGCTTAACTGTTGATATCTGCTTTATAATCGCTCATCCGCATATCTCGTCCATCCGCATAATTAGCTTCTTTGTATCATTGGTAGTTTAAGTTGGAGTTATTGCATCATGTAGGAGTAATTTGAATCAGACCGATGTTTGTTATGGGTTAGATTTAAGATTTGATTGGGAAATTTGCATAACAAATCTTGTAAGTAGTGTTTGGCATAGGGCTTATTTTTGAGTTTAAGGGTAGACCATTGGTTAAGTTTGGGTGTTATAAGCTTATATATGATAATTGCATCCATGTTAGTCCTTAGTCCGCATATATCATCACTATAAGTCAAAATCATTTTCATCCCGCCTAATCATTGCATCGCTAAGTATTTGAAGTTCCAAAGCTTGATTTAGGTCTAGTCATCATTAGAGTAGCTAATTCTAGTTTCATTATAGCCTATTAGATCATAATCACTCGGTTTTAGAGATTAAATCTCACAAAAGTCAACCTAACTCAACTGCTTTCAAAAGTCAACACTTGAAAACTTGTTTGGGTCCAATCGCAAGGATTTTCATGGCTTCATTTCTAAGCCAATTTCAGTGAAACTTGTTGCTTTAAAAAGTTCAACCGGTCTCTTTTCTTATTAGCATTTTTGTAGAATTTTACCAATTTTTTTAAGCTCCAAACAAGCTTGTCTTTTAGGTCCCAAATGCCTGTTCATTAAGCTTCAAAGATAAACCGAAGTTTTCCTCGCTTTGTGCAGATTGCACAAGGCTCATGAGAGCTTCCCAAAGTCTGATCTTTGGGTTATAAGTACCCACCTAGGTCTAGTTTAGGTCTCAATATTTGATTTTGATTTCTAGCTTATTTGAGTGCTTATTTTGTGGTATGCAAGTAGCCCCTCGAAAATTGTTATTAGCATTGAACTCAAATAATCCAAATTTGTATAGATTGCTATTAAGAGTTTTAGGTCAGTTGTTTTTGTTGCATTTAGTTCTTTTAGCATATTAGAGCTTTTGCATAAAGTTGGTAGCTTATTGTGGTGTTCAGTTATTCCAAGTGCTAATTCCTTAGCACTTTGCACATCGATTTCATATTCCTCCACATAACCCCATGTTTTCCATTTTCCTAGCTTCCTAATATTATTTTAGAGTTTTCCAAAATTTTCAGATTTTTCCTAGCTTGTTTGCTATTTTTCTTGATTTTAATTAGTTTTAAGCATTTTTAATTAGCTTTTAATACAAAAATTCGTAAAAGATTCAAAAATAATTTTCATTTTCTTAAGTTAAGATAAATATAAAAGTCAAAAATATTTTTCCATATTTTTCTTAGTTAAATTTGTATTTTTAAATAATTTAAGTAGTTTTTAATAGTTTAAAATTCATAAAAAATAGAAAAATATTCAGAAAAATACAAAAATAGTTTTGAAAATTCTCTTTTGATATTTTAGATTTTTCTAAGTCTTAACTTTATTTTTCTAGCTTTATTTCATACTTTCTTGTATTATAAGCTATTATTTATTAGTTAAAAATAGTTTTTAATTAATAATAATTAATTAAATAGTTATAAAAATAATTTTCTTTTTCTATATATTTTCTTTTATCATTAGGATTGTAAAAATGTATTTTTCATATTTTTAGTATTTATATTGTGTAAGTTTCACATTTTTATTTATACGTCGCGTAGTTTTTAATTCCAGTTTTATAAAAACATAAAAACAAAAACATCATTTTAATTATAGTGATAGCGTTTATTTAATATTTTTTTATCTTTTTAAATTTTCTTTAATTTGCATTTAAGCCCCTTTAGTTTATGTACTTCTTCTGTAGTTATAATCATTCCAAATCCTTTTCCTGCTCAAATCTCTCGATCACTTTACGTTTGGTAATCCATTGCATAGCTCATTGGGACATAACGACCGGGAAACACTATACCCCCGCATCTTCATTGAGTTTGTTCTGAGCCGTTTTAAGTTTCTTCGATCGGCCATTCACAAGTGGCGAGCTTGGTGAGAAAACTTGATTTGGTTCGGGACCAATCACATACATCAACATGATGATTCGAACAATCTATATGTTCTTGTTTGATGTGATTGGGAGTTTGGTGTTACCATCTTGTGTGTTCGCTATGTACCGATTGCGATTTTCTTGATGAACATCTTTCGTTCTTGTTTGATTGGGAGGATTTTAGTTAAGGAATTTGCAAGATGTAAGTTAATCGATGCTTTTGGTGGGATGCTTTTGGTGTGAGTTGAAGATGTTAACTATCTATTCCCCAACCGCACAATCTTGAAGAAGGTCGAGTCTGATCGTTCTACATTTTCTCGCTACATGTTAGAAGACTAAAGACGAGTTGCATTTAACGATCTAAAGAATTCTTCTTAACTGGCATCTATCAAACAGATTGTCGGTTTGGGGAGAGCACTAATTGGGAGAAGGTTATAAGTCGATTCAATTCCCAATTAGACGTGCTCATATTCTTTAGCAATGACTACTCGAGACGTTGATATTGACTATTGTTGGACATTTGACACAGGTGATTACTTGAGTTAATCATTTATCACTTATTTGAGATTGAAGTTGACTTTCACAAAGGCGTGTTCTTATTTGATAACTTGCTCGGGCTTAAGAATTTGAGTTGAAGACTTGGCTTATCTAGTTACCAAGATGAGGTGGATGGTTGAAGACACAGTTAACTATCACTATTAGGAGTTACTTTGTTTTACTCGATGTCACACGATATGACGGTGTGGATAAACGCAAGAGGTGTTAATGTCTCATACTTTGTTTGGGTAGTGAGTACTTAGAGATTTGCTTGAAGTATAAATTCTCTACACCGTTCTTCCATCATTAGGTGCAAGCTTAAGATACAAATGTGGGAAGTTGACTTGATTTCAAGTATGGTATAGCGTGTTTTCTTCTTGAAATGGTCTCTTCAAATTGTCTACATAAGGGTTGATAAAAATAGTCGAGAGAGTCTTGACATGTTGATTCCCACAAGTGTTCAAGTGTTCTTCTCAACAAATTTCTAGTATACGGGCTTACAATGAGTTGTTGATTACGAAGTGTCAAAACCAAGAAGGAGAAAGGAGACTCACATATAAACACAAAGCGAGTAAACTTGATGAACTTAATTCTTCTAAGTGATTGAAGATATCCCGGAAGACAAATGTTATTACCGCAGAGAAACTCAAGGTTTTACTCATGACGAGTAAACTTGATGAACTTAACTCCTCTAAGTGATTGAAGATATCCCAAAAACAAATGTCATGACCGCAGAGAAACTCAAGGTTTTACTCATGAAGGCTTTGTGTTATTATTACAACAACGTGGGGAAGAGATGGAAGAGTTACTTTACGAAGATGAAAGAGGTACACAAGTGTGTGATGATTTTGATCTTATCACAATCATCGAGGATAGAGATTGTGTACATTAGGGATGCTCACTGTTTTACCCGAGGGCTTAATCTGTGATTCGTAGATATAATCACTTATTCCGGTGTTGACATCCGCAGAGATTGTCACCCGCAGAGATAATCGATGATTCGCCTGCTTCTTCAATGTTATCGCTTATTCTCTCTTTGGGCATTCGGTACTTTGGGTTCTTGAGATTCATACGCTTTCTTGAGGAGAGAAAAGTATACATCGGGTTATTCTTTGCTATTGGACTTAATCTGCTACTTGATGGTATAAGTTTCTTTGTCTTGGTATGTGTATTCGGTTCGTGAGCTCTATTCTAAGAGATTGACCGCATCAATTCAACTACTTGGGGAAGTGGTCTCTTGACACCTTTCCGGAATGGATTGCTTCGAGACTTGATGGAAAAGAAATTTGAGAAGATTATTTAAGTGTGGGATGAAACGTTCTTTGGTGTTCTATTGGATGATATAACCTCGAACGAAGAATCACGATGATTATTCTTAAAAGGAGCAAAGAAGTTCGATGATAATGGCGTGCTTCTTTGTGCACACAGCTAAGAGAAGCTTGAAAGAAAGCTTTGAATCGCTCAACTAAAGGATTTTCGGTTTGGGGAAGCTACAAAGTCTCACTTTCGAGATGGTTCTATTTCTTTCAATTCAGAGCCCTTGGAAGCTTTGGTGGCGAAAGTTTAAGAAATGTTGATTCCTCTTTTCTACATCGTCTTTGAACGATATCTTTATCTCGGTACTCATTTCATCATTCTCTTAAACTAATTTATCTCTTGTAAATGTTTATTCGAAAAACAAAATACAAAAATATAAAACCAACAAAAAGAAAATAGAAAATTATAAAACCTTCAAAATCCCATAAAAATCGGAAAAATTCAAAAATACCAAAAATATGTTTTCACAAGACATGTCTTACAGTATCGATAACATCTGGTCTTAAAATGTCATTCAATAATGGCACGGGACTTTAGATGAAGTTCGACGGGAGGTGTAAATATTTCTTTCTAAACATGTCACAAATCTAATGGCTTCTGATTATTTGAATGTAACCAGCTTCAAATATGGCTTGCGGTAACTTGTGTGTAACCCGTGCTTAAAATATGGCTTGCTATTATTTACGATAGCAACCCGTTTTCAAGAGGAAAGTGCTACGCTTAAATGATTTTCATATATTTCGTGCACTTATCCTAAAACTATTTGAGAAAGTATGTCGAAGAATGCTTTATTTCCTACACAAATGTTTTAGTCTAAAATTCTTGAGAAAATATTTGGTGTTTTCTAAAATGATGGTAAATGAGTTGCTTATAAAACAATCGATTCAAAGTTTTGTTAAATTGAAAACCAATCAATGACTTGGCTTTTAAACTTTTCATAAAATGAGTCATGGATTGAGGGGATAATGTTTTTTCAAATCTACATCATCTAGCGAGACTTTCTTAATTATCCTAATATTCTTAATTAAAATGATGTTAACCTATGTTGAAGGACTAGGTGCCTAGGATATGATTGCTAGGATTAGATGATTAGTGTTTGATGAACACATTATTCCTATACATTTATGTGATCGATTGATATGTTGCATTGACTTTTATTAGTCGATTGTTGTTTGGGTGATGTCGACCACCATATATCGTATGTGTGTTCACTAGCGTATGCGGTATATTGGTTAAAAATTTTCGATCCGGATCCCACATTGAAGATGATTGGATGCGAAAGGAAAGGGTAACTATTTCTTGGGTTGACAAATGAAGAAGCGAAGCTTAAGCGGACTTCAATGGAGTTGGCATGAAATGCAACGTAAGAGGTCTTCTTGCATCAGCGAGATGGTTTTCTTGACAAGTGAAAGCGGAGCTTAGTGGACCTCGGTTGGCATTCTAAATGCAGCGTGAAGAAGTCTCCTGCATTTATGACGGTTTTCTTCGACCCTACAACAACAACAGCGGAGCTTCTCAACCACTAACGTATCTTTGTGCGAGATACCATTTTTTTAAACAATTTTGAATAAATTTGAATAAATTGTTTTGAAAATGGAATATATTATTTTGAAAATATATTGGACTAAATTTTGAAAATCATCGGACTTCATTTTATCAAAATCTAAGTCACTCGATTATCGACTTGTCATCAATTGAGGGAGAGTGATTTTAAATTAAATATTTTCAAAGCGATATTTCATCTATCAAATCCGTTTATGCGAAATAAAGTGGTGATCTAAAGATTTAATGTTATGTCATGGTATGATTTTCTTTAAAACTCGAAAGATCTTACAAAATGAAATTTTTACATTCTTGTTTGATTGTGAAGCTGTTTTATTTTACTAAAAGATCTCTTAAAAACTATCATACGACACTAACAATCTTTAATATTTAAATCATTCCTATCATCATCTTTCGAAATTAAATCTTGCGTCTTTCCCTAAAATTTTCTAAATGATTTAAATCAGTTGGGATCACAAATCTCAAATGGTTTGATATTTCGATCGGGGTAGAGATCGTGGTTTAAATCTCAAATCTATTTAAATGGAATTGGTTTAGTCCTTTAAAACTCCACGCCTCCATGTGCCAAGCGATTTCATACAATGCACATGTTGAGGAGGTTTATCAAAAACATGATGAGTATTTAAACGGGCCACATATTCTCCATGTTTTATAAACCGTATTAAATCACTTGGGATCCAAAATCTCAAAGGGTTTGATATTTTTGATCGGGAGAATTTGTGATTTAATAATGAAATTTGATAAAGGTGATCGTTTGGATTCAATTATGCAATGCTCTCTCGTATGTGCTAAGCGCTTTGAATCTCGAAGCACATATTGAGAACAAAACCATCAGTACAAAGTTTTTAAAAAGAGATTATAAAGTACCTTGATTGAGTTTAAATGGTTTCTTAATGGCTTGTGTGATCGTGGATGTGCTTAAAAGAACTCTTGCCTCTATGTGATAAAATGATTTCACATATCCTATGCACATATTGAGGGAGAATTTTACCAAAGAAATTCAAATGGCTTTTTCTAAGGAAATTGTGATCAAGAAATTATTTCAAAGAAATTATTTCAAAGAACTCTGCCTCCATGTGCCAAACAATTTTAAAATCATATGCACGAGTTGAGGGAGCATTTTCTAAATGATCAAAACTATTAAGGTACAAAATGCTTTGATCTCGTATCACAAGTACCTTGATTGGTTTTCAAATGTTTTTCAATTGGTTTCATGAAGGAAAGAACAATACCAAAAGACCGACCAATTTACTTTATGCTTGGAGTTATAAGGATGGTTAGGTTAGGTATTTGTTCCCACGATTCGGCCAGAACGGAGGATCTACCGAGGACAATCCACTAGTTAGTGTAGAGTCCGTGGGCATATTGAAAAAAGGAGAAAAGTAAGATTTGGGAAGAGTCTTAGGCGAGATAGAGCTAGACTGGAATAAACCCAACAAGGTTCTAGTAATGAAGTCTCGGTAAGCTTGAAGGGGTTGAAGAATGAAAAAAGAAATGAATGATAAAGGGTGAAAAGAAATAGCCCTCCATCGATTCAACCTTAGAGGCGAGAAGCGGGTTCAATTCATATGCTATTGGTGTTTACTAAGGTAACACTTGGTATTGAAGACAAGACATCATGGACCCGATGATGCCTTGCACTAAACTTCCCAAGCCACTCAAGTTCCTCTTAAAAGGGCTTGTTTCATTCTCATGAGAACCGACATAATCTATCGACTTTCTCTTAGAGATGGTTGATATTGAAGTAGGAGACCCTCTCCTAGTCTCGCACACCGAGACCAAATATGCGATTGAGTCTAGAGCCAAGAGATCATCCACAATATCTCGTTAGGACACTAAATTCTTGAAGACTTGCTTTTCACACAATGTGGAAAGTAAGTATATATTAAGAGTCCTCGCATTATCCTTGTGGTATTGCGGAACATCAAGTGATATGAAAATATTCACGATGAAGATGGAAATCCTTCTAGAGCCAACATCAAACAAGCTCTTGGTGGGTGACATGTGAGATCTTCTCGTAAGATCAAGCTTGTGACAAGCGGATAGAAAGCGATGGGAGGTTCATTCTTGAATCAACCTTGGTCGAGATTGGAATTGGCGAATACTTTTGGAAAAACCATTCGATGTGCAAACCTTCTTTTCTCTAGCGTCGAATGTGCTATGTTTTCAAATTCAAAAGTATCTACGATTGAAAATACTTTTAGAAAAACCATTCGATGTCTTGAATCTCTTCTTTTCGCTAGCACGTCGAATGTGTACTCATTCTCTTATACAAAAAGTATTTTGATTGAAAATTGATCTTTCTCATAAAACCTTGTCGTATTGCAAAACTCTTTCTTCAAGCAATACACGATTGTTTTCAAATCATTTTCATCAATCGGTGAATCTCGATTCATTGGTTCACTCACTCCGTGTTGTCTTCTTTGAGGCGTTCGGTTTGAGAACGACTAGAAACATTGCGAAACCTGTCAAGGAGATTCTTAGGAATCCTACGATCCGGCGATGCTTGTCTTGATCAGCGAGGAACCGTGGGCGTGTACCTCAATTCAGCGAAAGTGATCAAAGACACTTTAGGCTACGCTTGCTAACTATCGTTTGCGGTACACCCAGCGATTCGGTGATCGAATTGAGAGTCAATCAAAGCGCATGTTCGCGGCAACCACTCAATTTGAAGAAATCATGGTGGTGCATATCTACATAACTGATTACGATATTTTATACTATGCTTACGCTTCGACTGCTTGCAAATATCATGAACGATGGGCTTCCTACTACGATGGAAAGATGTCATGATTCAAAAGTGTGAGCATGTCGGTCCAAATGTCACAACTTCACATGAAGGCAACACTACTATGGATGATCCGGAGAGATTTCTTGTGGTGATGATCTCAATAAGCTCGAAGATCATCAAAGATGTGGATCGATTAAAGGCCTCCTTGAAAGTACTAAGCACTCGGACCTTGAAGTATCCTTGCTAAAGCACAAAGATTGCGGAAATGAAGAATTCAAGTCTCTGAGCTCAAGAACAATGACAAGAATAGATTGCTAGGATTCGAAATGTAAAACATGGGGTGACCTCCGCAGGGGAGATTGTTAGGAATTAGAAAATTCCATAGTGAAGTGTCGGTCACCCCAAATATTATCTAGCATAAGTTAGCTCAATAGATTTGTCGTTAGTTCGTTATTTATTGTTTTATTAGTTAGTCGATGGCGTAAAATAGTTTAGTGCAACACCGTGGAGGAAGGACGGGTCTTTACCTTTGTATCCACGATCCAGGCCGATGGGAGGTCGTGTGGTTTGTAGTATAAATACTCCTTCCATCCATGGAAGGGGTGGTCTCATAATCTAATACTCTACAATTTGTGTAAACCTCTAGCAAAGAAAACACCTCTCTCTCTTTCTTCTCTCTAAAATGGAAAACATGTATTTTGATCTCCCAGACCACCCGAATCATCTAACACAATAATATTTGGATCTAACAAACACGTGTGCGGCGCTAAGAGAAGATAGTATAAAAAGGGTAGATGAAACCCTAATTTATTTCACTCTCTCGTCTTCTTTTACACATGCGTAAACCTTTTCCAGCGCACACCATCTTGAAAACAAAGGTAAATACTTCTCTTTTCTTGTAGTTTTAAAAATAGGAACATGGATTCCAAGTTTATTATAAAGCGACAAAGTGTACATTATGCGCCCAGATCTACATGATCACTTGGCGATTATCCCATCCACTAGAACACAAAGTGATGTTACCCAAACCTACTCGGGGTATCTTTGATGCACCTCCGGGTTTAAATGAGTTGTCCTACACATGCATTTAGCCATTCGAACCTTAGGTTCCCAGCCCATTGATATTAGATTTTATGCAATGCTACAAGGTTCACATCTCTAGGTTCAACCCTTTGGTTTAGCCAAGTGACCACATTCATAGTGATGTGCAAAGCATGTCGGTTATGAACCAACATTAAGCATTTTAAGAGGTTTTGAACTTGTATCACAGGGGCAATTGGTTAACTCTAGCAAAAGACACGAGCGGATGTTCCCAACTTTGTTTGGGAAGGTGTATAAAAACATAACGAGTTGGAAGGTAGTTATTTCTATGTGCAAGACACCATTGTTCCCCTAAATATCGAGCTATTTGAATAAGGAAAATATGTTTGATGCCAAGCGATATAATGACCCCTACCATATGAGGTGCGAAGGATCCACCATTATCGGTTTGGTCAAATATCACGTGGATGTGCAAGTGTTCCACAAGCCATCTTATACATGTTTGGGATTGCCCGAGTGGGAGGGTCTCCCAAGAGCTGTGATCATATACCAGGACAAAGTATGTTTATCTACTTCTATTTAAGTAGGACCAATGTAGCGATATTTATTTCTTCTTGTTTCTATTTTGGAGATGTCGTTCGAGAACTTCATGTACCAAGATTTGGATGAAGATTTAAGCTTTATACTGTTGAGAAGGCCGAAGAGTCTTATGGTGTTGGCTCTCCTTCGACATCACATGAACAACAATGAGGTAGATACTCGGAAGCGAACCTATTGCGCCAGCACCCATGAACTTGCATTGGGTGTCTATCCCACTTGTTGAGAATGTTCTTGACTCGGACGATCTGCGGATGAGGATGTCCTAGTTGTAGGTTCAACGAGGATGGTGACGGGTTGAAAAGTAGAAAGGAACATGACCATGGTGTTAAGTCTACCAACAAAGGAAGAATCCCACTGCCTCTGGGAGCGAGTTGTGAAGCAGAGAAAGTGCGAGGCGAAAGTTTGTAAATCTGCCTTGGTGCCGGATATTTCGGTGGAGGTGCATGGTAAGCAATTCCTTCTTATAAAATATGTGAAGTTATAATTCTCACAACTAATGTAGCCTTTATATGTTGTATTGGTCGCGAGCCTTCCAAAGGCGAAGGAGCTTCCCAATGCTTGGGCACATCAGGTTATCGATCATGTCACCCTCCGCAATGGAAGAGTATGCTAGAAAACATGTCCATTGAAAGGTTACGTGACATGCATGACAATGGGGTTCTGCAGGCGATATTGGATAATCATTTGAATGCCAAGACCGGGCGTTGCTTAGAAGTGTGGCCAAAATGGAGGCTAAGTGTGGCGAGATTGAGGGAATGTTGAGAAGAACCCGTCGTCCAAGACCTTCGTGAAAAGATAGCCAGTTGACCGTTGAAGGTGGCAATCTTAAGTTGGAAGAAGCTAAGGTCATCACTCTCGCGGTCGAATCTTTTTCTTGAGGAGAAATTTGTTGGGTTGGAAGGTGAGAAGGCTAGGCTCGGAGAGGTAGAAGTGAAGTTGAGAGAGGAGATCGATGGCTGCGATGAGGTATAAGATCTTTGCAAAGGATCGTCGAAGGTCGTTTGAAGGTGGTGCCTTACATAGCCATGGAGCTCTATCACGGTGATGAATTGGGAGCTCGGATGTGGAGGTCATCAAATCGACCATATTTCATGGGCGGTGCTTGGCTGGAGGAGGCTGACCAAAGCAGGTAAGGCCGTGGACCTCTCCAAGATTGAATGCTACCATCCCACCCGGAAGGCTGAGTATGATGAGGCGAAATGCATTCATAGCTGCAGTACTCCTTCCTTCTTGAGGCTACTAAAGATCCTATGGCACCTCGAAGACCTCCTTTCCAAGAAACCTCGGGCTAAAGCCTACCGCTCCAACCAAAGACCATGTTTACAAGCTTTGTCTCGGTGCAACCATCCCCACTCCATCTCTAAAAAGCGGGAATGAAGGCGCCATGTCGGCGATAATTTGGTTTCAAAGGGTGGCATGTACCATTAAACAATTTATCTTATTTAACAATATTTGTCTTGTTCCAAACAATTTATATGCTTTGGATGTATGGCCATGGGCCAAGAACAATTAAGCGGGGCTTGGGCTCCTCGTGCGGTACAAGGGCATCGACCCTCATTTGAATGTGATGGTGTGGGAGGAATACCTCTACACACTTAGTTTATATTCGTTTTGTTAACTTCCGAAATGCGCCATTTTACGGCGCAAATTTTACAACCTAAGGTTAAACAACCTCATTGTGTGTAAATTACAACACCAAGAATATAATGACCAAATTTGATCATTGGCGGAGATGAGATGACCACTCTATCTCAAATCCTTTAAGTAGTATGACTTTGTAAAAAAATTCACAAGCGCCAAAAACTACTAGGAGAGTTAATGTGAATGTTTAACTTGGCTTAAATGATAAGGCATGTATTACATCTCGAGCCATTCGACATTGAAACTCATTAATGACTTGGTGAACAAATCTTTGTGTTTAAGAAATGAAGCAAAGAGATTTGTGGGAAATGTCTTATTTATCATTGAATTGGTAGGGAGGATTACATCATTCTTGAAATGAAAACTAAGACAACTACCAATAATGTTTGATTTCCATTGAAAGCTTCTAATACAAGAATAAAAAGTAAAAGTACTTCTTAAACATAGAACTTTCGAAGGTTCGTACCATTCCATGTCCTATCGATGGGTTCTCAGAAGAAGATTGGCGGGTTGTAGGCTCCATTATCGTGAGCCTCGGCTATCATGTAGGGTCCTTCCAAGTTGGTCCCGGCCACAGTACTCTGCTTTGCTTGCCTTTGTTGAGCGTAGCACATATTCTCGGTTTGAAAGTGGAAGGTCGACCCTTTTGTTATAATAGCCTTGATCTTATGTTTGTGCCTTGCTTCTCGGATGGAAGCTATTTCAAATCTTTCTTCGGAAGATCAAGATTTTCCTGATCCTTTCATCATTTTAGGAGGCATCATCGTTGCCACACGCTCGTGTGTACAATTAATTCGAAGGATGACCGCTTCTATTCCGTATGTAAGGTGAAGGGTTTCACCATTGCTTGACTTGGGGTGCGTCCTGTGAGCCCATAATACTTGGGAGTTCATCTACCCGTCCATGGTGTGTTCGTCGACCTTTTCTCGATCCTTTGGCGATATCTCTATTTGTAACCTCCACCATTCCATTACCTTGTGGATGGTGAGCGGATGTCAAAAGCTGTTTATGTTAACCCTTGGCGAAGTCATAGAAGACTCTTTCAGTGACGCTTTCCATTGTCGGATATGATGATGTGGGGCACTCAGAATCACCTGCGATGTGTTCCTAAACGAACTTCTCGATTTGTCTCCTGTAGGAGGCCAAAGGTTTAGCCTCTACCTATTTAGTAAAGTAATCAATGGCTACCGGCAAGAATTTGACTCCTCCGGGGAGCCATGGGCATAGGTCCTCGATATCGATTCCCCATTGAGAGAAGGGCCATGCGGATGTTGCACTCATCATGTCACCTTTGGCATCTTTGAAACATTTGAGTGTATCGAAAAGCCGCATTTGAGAATGATGTCCGCATCCACATGCATCGAAGGCGGTAGTAGCCCGACTTCATTATCTTGAGGCAGTAGGCGTGGTCTGCGTGGAGGCCGCGGGATCCTTCATGAACCGGCGATGATGCTCTTGCTGCGTGGGTCCCACACATCTTAACCAAGGTGATAAAAGCGACCTTCTATATAGGTTTTCTCTATTAGTCGGTCTTGGGGTGACTTAACCCGAATCTTCCTTGCTAGTTTGGGATGCGGGAGAAGACCGCTTATCAAATACTCGGATGGGAGTCATCCATATCTCTCCTTCCTCGTGAATCACATCTGCAACTTCCTTATGAGCGATGGATCTTCGGGTTGGAATTAAACAAGTACTTCTTTGGTGAGATGAGCGAAGGCCATAGAAGCTAGCTTGCTAAGCATCGACCTTCTTGTTACGATTCCTCTGAACATCTTTGGATGGTGTAGGGTTGAAGTTTTCGGACATCTCCTTTGTTTTCCAAGTCTTGTTTGATGGCGGGCTGCCTTACTTCATAGGAGCCCGTTACTTGGTTTGCAACCAAGCTGAGAGTCTCAGCTTGGCAATGAGAGCTTTGACCTCCATATCTTTAGCCAATCAGTCCTGCTAGCAATGCTTCGTATTTAACCGTTGTTTGTGGCCGAACTCGAACGAAGAGCATATGTATGCTCCTTCCCCGGGGTGACCAACATTAGACTGCTCGAGGAAAGTGGAGTTGGATGCTCGTATGTATAAAGTTTCCATTCAACTGCACTTGGTGAGATTTGTTTGGGCTCTTCCTTTCTGCGTCGAGTTGGAAGGTGTTTACGCAAGAAATCTGCGAGAATTTGGCCTTTAATAGAGTTTCATCCCTTGAACTCTATTTCATGCTCTCCCAACTCGATAGCCCATTTAGCCACCCTCCCAGACTTTTCAGGTCTTGGCAAGATCTGTTTGAGTGTTTTGTCGGTTAAGACTGTGATTGGATGGGCCTAAAAACAGCGTCGGAGCCATTTTGCTGCGTAGATTAGGGCTAGTATCAACTTTTCCAATGTTGGATAATTGATCTCTACCCCCTGTAGGACCCTGCTGACAAAGTAAATGGGGATCACGCCATTTTCTCGATTACGCCATAAGGCTGGCATAAATACTCTTCATTGAGGATGCTAAGTACATGAACAACACTTAGCCTTTGATTGGGGCGTAAGTGTTGGAAGGATTCGATGAACTCCTTCATCTTACGAAAGCGACTTCAACATCGACTCCGTTGAAAAGTTTTCTTATCCGCAT
The DNA here is from genome assembly GCA_022545495.1 of Chrysanthemum lavandulifolium. Taxonomy (NCBI): domain Eukaryota; kingdom Viridiplantae; phylum Streptophyta; class Magnoliopsida; order Asterales; family Asteraceae; genus Chrysanthemum; species Chrysanthemum lavandulifolium. The sequence continues at coordinate 30,885,743 of CM040240.1, forward strand.
CCGCGGAGTGTTTTGAAGAATAGTAGGGACTTGTCGACCCTTGATAAAAACCGGCAAGGTTGCCAACTTTCCATTTAGGCTCTGTCGTCTTTTAGACACTTAGGGGCTTGGAGATGCTGAAATTGCCTTGACCTTGGAGGGATTAGCCTTTATCCCAGCAGTGATCAAATGCCCTAGGAATTATCCTCTTGACACGAAGGAGCATTTCTTAGGGTTCGACTTCATGTTGATCGTCGAAGTTGGTCAAGGTTTCACGTACATCGAGGAGTAGGTCCTCCTCCGTTTTACTTTTGATAACCATGTCGTCAGCGTATGCTTGAGTTACGCCTATTTGTTTGTTGAAGGATTTATCTATGAGTCGTTGGTAAGTGGCCACGTTCTTTAGTCAGAAGGGCATCTTTACATAACGAGACACCTTTGCTCGTGTAGAAGGTCTGTCTTTCTTCGTCCTCCTTTGCCATCCGGATCGATGATATCCTTTGTGGCGTCTAAGAAGCATTTTAGCAGGAAGCTGCCAAGGATTCTACCTTCGTCGATTTACGGTAGGGGTAGCAATCCTTCGGGCATGCTGTTGATGTCGATGAAGTCAGCGCACATCGCCACCCTCGTCATTTGTTTTTGACCATTCTTGGGTTGGCTACCGGTTTGGTATTAACTTCCCATAGGATGCACCTTATGTGAGTTCGTCCACTTCTTCTGCGGTACAGCGTTTCTTTGGGGCAGGCTCCTCCTTTTACATTTTATCGACTCAATGTGTTTGTACTTATTGAGTTTATGCTCCGTTCGAAGGGCTGTCCGTCGATCGGAAAAGTTCTCCAGTACCCTGTCATGTCGAATATTTCAAAGCAAAAACATCAAGGTTAGTCCGTAGCAGTTCCACAAGCTTCGCGAAATTTGGGGAGTTGCTTTCCTACTACCACCGTTTGTTCGGGGTAGCTAGGGTTAACTATAACTTGCTCCTCCGCATGCATGCGACTTAGAATGGCTATCGGAGGATCCTCAGATTCTTCTTTGATCTTTTAACACCATATACACCTTATCAGCCCCATAATTAGAATGAGCAGGTCCCTACTCAGAAGGAGTTTGGAACTTAATAGCGACATGTATGGTAGAAACAACAAAACCCATCTTTGCATATTTGTTCTCCTATTAACAAATTATAAGGAGAATCGACTGACTATAATGAAGGTGGCGTTTACGTGTCGGGATAAGGGCCTTCGCTATGGTGATTTCCAGCGTACTTCTCCCAAGGCCATGAATGTTGGAGAGAACCCTACTAGAGGTGTTTTCGAGTCCACCCTTAGTGGCGTATGGATGACTTGAGCTTTAGGAAACAATGCTCATAAATGATCTCAGGGAGCTTCCACAATCCATATATGCTGATTCACCTCCTGTTTGAGATTAGTACCACGATGACCAGGGGTCGGTTGAAGGTGTCGCCCCAAGGCGTGAGGAGGTTATTTCCCTACCTGACTCCCCATGACTTCCTTCCTTTTCAAGGTTGCATTGTGCACATGTACCATTAGTATAGGAGCTTAAGGCGTAGCTTCCTTCTTGTTCCTTCCATTCACCGGTTTAGTGTGGAGAACTTGTCCTTTCCCTTTTTGATGCCTTTGGATGCTAACTTTCCGCTTTACGTACGCCTCTTGATCTGCTTCTTTAGTTCCTGGGTTGTTAAGTGTCATGTCCAGATCTTCGTGGAAATGGCTGGACATGTCTCGGCTTTGCTTCGTCTTGTCATCACGAGTGGTGGATCGAGGACTTTGACTTTCTCGGTAGCTAGGATCTCGGGGAGATTTGACCAAGTTAGCCAGAGTCCATGGTTGGAACCTGTTGTTGGGGTGAAGCGATCTCTTCTTATTCTTGTTTTTGGGTCCTTCCAGAGGACCCTCTAGAGAATTTGTCGACGCTTTTGCTCTATCGGAGCCCCGTTTGCTGCTACCTCCTTGGACTCAATCCGGTGTAAGCCTTCTCGATCAAGGCCTTGTATGTGTTAGGAAGGTCGGTGGATAGGAATTCTACCAAGCTCCAGTGTCGAAGGCCATGTACGAAACCGAGATCCTCCGATCTTCGTGCAACCCTAGAATTTGCAAAGTTTCATCAAGATATGCACAGTAACGAAAGCCCTTGTGCTTTCGTTGTCCCTCCTTGATGGTGTGCGGTTGGGTGAGTTTTGGTGTACTTCTTCTGCGGCTAAAGTGTAACCGGGGACTACGCGTATCCCGTGAAGGATATGCGTGTGATGTTCTCTATGCATAAGGTTGACTTTACGAGTAAACCTTACACGTAAGGTTTTATATACGCTTACGCGTAAGCACTCGCATAAGGTCCCCTTATCTAACGCTGTAATATTTCTTACGCGTAAGTTAGGATCCCACGCATAAGCTTCATGTTTACGCATATATCATTCCTCTTTATGCATAAGCTTGCCATTTCTATGCCTATACCTTGGTTAACCTTAATTATGAATTATTACGCATGCAATCTTGTAAATAAATAAATCATAACATACGAAACCAATAATGTCACTATAAGCTTAATTGTTTAACAAGTTGTGAATAATAAGTGAAAACATGGACTTTAAAACTTAAAGTTAATCAACTCACGTAACTTATCACGACGTCATTGGACTATTAGAAAAACAAGTGACATTGGACTCGTAACAATCATCGACATATCACATTCAATAACTAGACAATATAACCATCTGTTGACTAACATAATGTCTTTCGATATGTTGGTTCTTTTGGCTAAATATCTTTCAGATCACGACATGGATACTCAAATGCAGAATGTAGACGCACCAAATGTTCTCACCGTTGTTGATATCTTCCCTAATGGCTATCCGATGAAGATAGGAAAGAATAACCTCCGTGTTATTTTGATTCTCTCACCTGCTCGGAATCTTCTTGCTTGATTGCGATGGATATTCTCAAGAATCATTCTTATCGAATATGCTCACCAACTCGCCACGATTCAGGAGATCTACATCGACAATTCTAGCACACAATGAAGCGTATCAAAGGACAAAATCACGGATCGTGACTCTCAATCAAAAGCAAGTCACCATCACACCAGTAGACTTGCGGGCTATTCTCCTCATTCCTGTCATTGAACCAACTGAGTACAACGCTACACCTTCTGAAGAGGTCATTCTCCAGTTCATGATTGACATTGGCTATGACGAAGCTACAGGAGTAATCTCAAAGCATTCACACGTGGATATGAAGAATATTCCTCAGCCATGGAGAACTCTCTACATCATCATCACCAACTGCTACGGTCGTGGCGGTGGCTATGAGCATCCCAAGCTCATGGAACTACAAATCTTTGGGCATTGGTCAACATGAAGCACATCG
>CM040240.1:30889201-31171397 GCA_022545495.1 Chrysanthemum lavandulifolium
TACCACCCTCCTAAAGCACAACATTAAATTTTAATATTAAAAACACTTCCATATATAGCACTAAATGTACAAGACCCAATGCATCCCAATGCTCCTCTTTTGTTCTATAGCTGCATCTTAATTACTTTGACACTTTCAAACCTAATTTAGGTAAAGAATTAATGTATTCAATTTCTCAATCAGTTACAATTCTCCTATTTTCAAATCCAAATCAAATGTCAAAACATATCAATCAGCTACAATTTTTGATTCATTCATTCCATACTCCATATCACCGATTCAAAAAAAAAAAGAACAACAAGAAAAAAAAGAGTTCGATCTATTAGAATGATATATTTTTTTTTTGATTTTGCAGGTTTAGTTTTATCACTGCATCTAAACATTTGTAAGTTTTAATTATCTTCCTTTGTTGAGTTTGATGTTGTTAATTGTGTACTTCTAAATATTCCATTGATTGATTATGAATATAGTCGTAATTCTTGAATGTTTTTGATTTCGCATCCCCACCATCTATGAGGTGATTTCTTTGAATTCTTTTATCTTCTAATATCGATGATTCAAAAAACATCCTAAAACGTTTGCAAGCCACAATCCATGTTTTTGAACCCTTAATCCCCACCATCTATGATGGTGATTTAGTAGTTTGACGATGTCGCTGGCAGCGATGGTTGCTTTGTAACAAAAATAATAATATTAATTATTGAACTTGATTTTGCAGGGTAAAGGACGAAATTAACCTGAGACGACCGATCCCATCTCAACAATTGCACCGGGAAAATTTCCTACCGGTGGTAAGTAGTTGAACTTTCTACACTTCGTAATACTCTTTTCTGCTTAGATTATGTTCAAGGTCAATAATTTATATGATTTATTTGTCTATTCAGTGTTTTCCTACAATCCCAAAATTATGAACGATATCTCTTATCGTCGCTTAAAGATTGTAACTGTAACTTGGCACGACAACGGCCGGATGGCATCATTATGCAACCGCCTTTGTTTGTAGTCATGGTGGTCATACATCTTTTCACTGCTTTGTTATAAAATCGAGCCTAATAACTACCTTTGTATATGCATGATTATCATACTCTTTTATTTACAAATTACTCCACTTTACTAGACGATCGCCTTTTACGATCTTGACAGTTCGGTGGTACAAAAGTTTCGATAATTGGTCCTCTCATTTAACCATAAGAGCAAACACATGTTCTACATCGTGTGTCAATATTAGGAAACTAGCAGCTGCATCTGCGCAAGCACAAGCGGCGATAAGTATAGTTATATGTGTTTGCTTACCCGCTTAGTGAATTCATTTCACAACACTTCAATGTATATGTGTTAGTTGTAAGTGTTTGTTTGGGTTACCCGTAACTTTCCGTAGCTTTCCGCGACATCATTATTCCCGCATATAGAAATACCCTCGCAATCTCTTACGCCAAACACTACCCCAAAAGTATATGATTTTGACGAATCAAGATTATATTTGATTGAAATAAATGAAATAAAGGTTAAAGTTGTAAAATTTTGAATTAAAAAATAAACCCATTAAAATATAAAAACTAAAACTCATAAAAATATATCAAAATGGATGTTGAATTAAAGAGTATAAAATTTTAGAAAATATGGTGAAATTAGATTATAAAAAAATAAGTAGATAAAAAGATATTTTAATTTAAAATAAAGATGAATTTTAGTTGAGAAATGACACATGTCATTTTATAATTGAGTTCTTTATCTTAATTTTTAGTGGTTAGGAGTTAGGTTTGAGTTTGTTAGAAGTTAGGTTTGGAGTTTGTTAAGAAGTGACATGTCATATCATTATTGGAGTCTGTATCTTAATTTTTGGTTAGAAAACTCTTCCATAATAAGCAAGTAAAAAGTCTCGACTTTTTAAGCCTTCTAATTTTAGAAGGCCTAAATGCATTATAAAGTAGTATAGATTAAAGATTATCTGTATTTTTTTATTTGCCAATACTAACAATTGATGTTCTGTGCCTGTGATATTTAATTTTTTTCACATATTCATAACTGCGGTTTCACAAAATACCCTGATCAACAATAGGGTACAATTAAAGAAAAATGAGAAATAGAAGAGAATGATGTGACAAGTGATTTGGTGCAAATTACTTCTTCGCACCGTCCTCTTCCGTTTCCCATCTTTCTTTCATAATTGAACCGTATTGTTGATCAGCTCCTTTTGTGGAACTACATTGCGAATATGCGAAAAAAATTAACTCTCACAGGCACAGAACATCAACTTTTAATATCGGCAAATAAAGCATACAAGGTATTGTTCATTTCCTAATATTGACTAGCGATGTATATCATCTGTGGTTGCTGTTATAGTCAAATGCAAATGACGGGTTATAAAAGCCTTTTGTACCACTGAACTTGGCAAGATGCACAAACAAAGTTGTGTTTGCCATTGTTCATGTCGTTAAGCTTTTTACCAAACTGCCATTTTTTTCGTCAACAGCTCGAAGGTTACGTACATCATCCATGTATTTTCGATTTAATAGGATTCTTTTTTTACTGCTACTAATGATGGATTTTACTCGGTGTCCGATTTTACCAGGTTAGATACAAAAGCGATAAATTACTTAAATCCTCTGATGAATTTAGAAGAGATAATTTTTTTATAAATATTTTGATAACCAAAAATTTATCATCCATGAAGCTTCTCATATCTTCTATATTATTGGCAAAAAGTCGATTTCTTCAATTGTACTCACAAGCATTTTCTTGAGTCACATGCATCGAAAAGGTATAATCTCATGATTTTTTTGTGTTTCTCTACCACGAGTTAAGTCTTCCTGTACATATCTTTTTTATTTGTTTCCTTACGTAACTGGACCTATTTATATATGAAATGGGTCAATGTGGGTTTATTTTTCACCTTTAACAGGTGAGACGGGTCAAACCAAAGCATAAGCTATAGATGTCAAAGCAGATACCAGGTTAGATACAATATTCGATAAAATTTAGATTAATATCTTATTATGTTGAAACTTTATCTTCCTCATATTATTTACCTCATATTATTTACCTCACTGTTTATTTCAAATTTTTTCCCTAAGGGTTACAAGAGACATATTTTATCTCCGTGGCAAGAAGATGAAAGCATCGCTCAAAGAGCATGGTGTGCCAAGAGTTGAGGTAATTGATGAAACCAAAATTGCATATAAAAGAAAAATAGCACAATGACGTCGCAAAATGATTGAGACATTTTGCATTACATTCAATAAGAAAGGGAAAGTGTACAAAGGGAAAATGATATTGATATGATTGACAACCGAAACAACTTTGCTTCCAATAATTGTTTAGCCAAGTTAGATATATCTGCCGATTGCGGTGGCTTATCTTTTTGTTACAAAATCTGGTAACTAAACAACTTTTGGAACCAATGCCCGTACTATTTTCTTCCTTTTCTTCTGAAATTATGTTACTGATCAATAATGTGTTTGGCAGCAGTAATTAAATGGGACAAAGTGATATTAGGGGGTGTTTTCGATGACTTATTTTTCTCCTTTTAATAATATGTCCAAATTTTTAGCTAAAAGTAATAAAGGGTGTTTGGATCATGATCACACCAGTTATCTTATTAGGTTTGAATTTATTTTATTTTATTTGGTATTGTTGTTTTATGCACTTAATTTTATGTGTGCGAACAAAATGAAGAAGCGAGAATAACAGAGGAGGTTGAAGCAAATTCGAAAAGGATTAAGAAAGAGCTTGAAAAGCATGATGTCTTGAGGTCAAGGTATTTCTTTTCCTCTCGGTACATGTTGGCGTGTTGGGTAATGGGTCAAAATAAGTATTCTAAAAACGCGTGAAAATACAGTTGATTTGGGTCACATTGGGTTGACCCACAAACACTTTTCTTTGTCTATTTCGCTTTTAATGTTGTAACAAATCTTTGTGCTTACTATGATTAAAAATCTATACAACAATCGATCTAAAATAACGATTTAAGAGGTTGTAAGCATTTGAGTACACTATGGGCAACCCCCGATTTGTTTGACCCATATCCTAAAATAACTTATTTTAACGTGAAACTTTAATGTTGTTTTGCATAAATGTTGCGACATTGAGGCGGCTTGTGTAGCGCACCCGACTGCTGATGTATTCATAAATTTTGCATTATTTAGAAGGTATTGCCTAAGTTAAATTATATCACTCATCAATTAAAAGAGGATCGTTAGTTTTGTAAAATTTAATGCTTATTATTTTAGTATAAACTTATTCATATTTTGGAAATGTATATAGTGTGACTGCTTCATCAAAGCTTGCTCTTAAACAACCTATCATCAAGGTCGTGGCTATTAGAGTTGAGGTTCCTGAATCATACCATCAAGGTAAGGGTTCTAACTTTCAACCATTGGCTAAATATGAGAATGAGCTATTGATGTTGGGCTGTGTCTAAGTAAGACTGATGGTTGTTGCAGGTTGTTATCAACAGTTTATGGGATTCAAGCTGGAGCCTTCAAGATTGGTGACACTGCTGGAACAATCGATAATATTATACACTGCATATTGTACAGGCCTGGATCCGTCGGTTTTGTGTCTAAAGCTGTGAGTATACTTATTTGACCTTATGTTGTTGACTATAAATGGAAAAATAGGCAAGGAGAGTAATGGGCTGGGTTAAAATGGGTAGTTTTGTACGGGTTCAAAATAATTGGTGGGTAAAATATGATTATACGAATTATAAAATTTTAATAATAATATTAAATTTCTTGAATAAAATAAAATTTGAAAGACTTTTGGCGTGTTTAAACTGGTTAGAGAAACAAACACAAGATGAATCGACCTATTTAATTACATGGGTCATAAAAGCCATCTCTACAGTACGCTATCTATAAACTTGAATTGCATAAAAACTGCATGTATCAGAGAATATTGTGTAAGCAATTGTCATAAGTAATTTTATGCTTTTGTTAACCTATACGGTGGGATGTCTAATGAAATGTACAACACAATCGCGCGGGTGACTGATGGAATCTATGAAGGTACTATACATACATGATATCTTTCTATAGTTATGATAAATCCTAACATTATCAGCCATTGCCAATAACTAAATTCATTCTGTTGCCCCACCTGCTTAAAAACTATGGATTATGCCTCATTTTATAATTGTCTTAATGCGAGTTGTGTGTATAGGAGCTATTAAGTGGAGCGATGGATGCTGCTAATCTTTTAAAACCAATGCTCGGTCGAAGTTCGATGTACTGGAGCGACCACATTGGATGAGTACATAAAGTATATCGAAAATGACCGAGATCTTGAGCGTAGGTTTCAACAAGTATTCTGTGATCAATCGGCTGTCGAAGACACAATTTTCATTCTTCATGGACTACATGAGCGGTATGAACTTCATCACGGGGTAGTTTCCACATCCATACTTGCTGATAGATACATAACAGAGTGCTTTTTGGCTCACAAAGGTTAGAACATCTTTCTATTCAATTAATTGTATGCAATATAAATTTGAAATAATTGAACATATTAATGTTGGTTTATTATTGCGGCTATTTGACTTAGTCGATGAATCTGGTGCACAACTGAAAATGGAAATCACATCCACCCACTAAACTGGACGAGATAGATCGAGCTATTTGAAAGCTCGAGATGGAGAGGTTGCGTCTTAAAAACGAAACCTATAAAGCATCCAAAAAAAGATTGTCCAAGTTGGAATACGATATAAAAGCTTATAAAGAAAAACAATATAATGAGCAATGGGAGCGTGAGAATTCATTTATAACTCAAATACAGTCCACTAAAGAAGAGGTAATTTACATCAATTTCCTAAAGTATTCCATTGTACATAATATGTTTTGGTTTATTTGTTCATTATTTTTCTTTTTATGAATGATAGATTTGGTAAACCAAGAAACGAAAGCATCTGAACGTGATTATGACCTGAATGGTGTTGTTGAGCTCTAATATTCCTAGAGGTGAAGAAATGAGCAGGTCGGGCGGGCTGATATTGGGTAAAAACGGCTATTCTTAATTTGAGTTCATATCGGTTGGGTCAGTTTAGTTGTACCGCTAACGCTTTCCTATCCATTTCTATATGCATATAATAATTTAAAATAATCAAACAAATAAACTAAAGCTATATTATTACACATATTATCTAAGTAATATTCTAAACTAAACTGATATAAGAATTTGTAAGCATAAAAACACACACTTTTGTACCTATTTGACCATTTGATATGTTTATTTTTTGCTAGATCTTTTAATATTACCCATTTGAATTGTTAGAAATGAAGCATAATGCAGATTGACCATTTGTAATTAAATGGGTCAAAATTGGCATTTTCTCATTCATTTGGATGTTTGGTACTGAAGCATATGTTGCTTTATACAATATTCTTTGCAGATTAGAGTCCTTTATCGTCCTATTGATACAAAAATGAGTAGTTTGTCAGAAGATAGAGATAAGCTCCCATCTGGCAAACAAATACTTGGATTGACATTAACGTAGGTTTTGGTTGACTACAAAAACAAATAAGGGGGTGACTTTTTGGTCTATGAAACACTGAAAATCCTTATATGTTTTGGTATCGCAGTATTGTAGGTTAATTAGAAAGATTTGTGTATATAAGTGCATAACTTACTTTTTCATATTTCTTTCATTTGAATGGAAATATCGAACCATTTGCTTATAAATGGGTCACTTTAGAGAGTGTTTAGGTTAGCTTATTTTTGGTGCTTATGTGCTTATTTGAAGTTGGAAAAGCTCATAAGCTAAGTTATTTTTTATGGGTGGGCTTATGAGCCTATCAACTAGAGCTAATTGCTTATATAAAGCAAATAACCTCAACTTAATAAGCTTATAATCCAGAAAATATTTGCTTATGAGCTTAACCGTGAAAGGGAGTTCATTCAAATAACTCCAAAAGCCCACAGGGTAAGCTTATCCAAACATCCCTTTAGGCTCTATTTTATTTCTAGAGTAAATATGAACTTTTTTTTACCTTAAAAGTAAATGGATCAAAGGAGGTTTGGGTCACACAGTGGGTAATTATTGAACGGGTTGAAAAGGATGCTTTGGTTGACCTTGAACCACACAGTGGTGTTTACATATAAAATTAAAATATTAGTCTAATGTTCTTCTATGCGTATAGAAATAACTGTTAGTACTGAAAGAGAAAAGTTTATATTACATAATCAGATGCATGATGAAAAAGATTTTAAACTCTTTTTACTATCATTCTTCGTTTATTACAGTTAGTTGGTTTGTGGACGGTTCCTAACAAAATGGTTCGTATTTGACATTACCATTTCTTATAGTTTTATGCATATACATGGTCGTGTCTCATTAACTACCATATTCGGATGACAAAAGGTGCAAGGTTTCTCAACACAGTTGTGTACCAATAATGGTAATAATAGACTCTTATAATATTCTTCATTAAAGAGCAATTTTTCTATTTTCGTTCAACAAATCAAATGGTGATTAGCTTCTACGTATACAATTTATTTGTTGACTTCTTAGGATATTGTTATTGTTCTTAATTACAACACAAAGTAGTGTCATCGTTTAGAAACTAAATTGAACAAAACAAAACTAATACCATGTATTACATTGGTCTTAAACAATTTTATATTAAAGCAAATATTGGTCACATGCTTATTTTAGTAGTCGCATGAACTAGATATTTGTTATACATTGTAAATTGTATTATAAGTTTGTGGCTTTTGATTGGAATTCTGGATATATTAGCATCTAACGCCAACCTATGTGTGCCAACTTGTGTGTATAAGTATATAAATGACACGATTTATACGCGTTTTAAACTTTTTAGGTGTTAACAGAATAAACATAGACTACTCAAGTGTTTGACGTTAACCTCATAACTTTGCTCGCCAATACTATATACAAATTAGAGAAGATAATACATGCACGTTTATTTTCTTAATAGTTGCAAACAAAATTGTTTATCGTATCATCGACTTATTACTTATTAATCCCTTCAAAAATAATGAATCTGTTTATGTTCATTGTTGTTTGTTACTTTATTCACGCACGTTGTTTAGATATATTGATCAATCAAATCGATTATGTAACAGGACACGACTTCAAGTTGTTCGATTAACAAGAACTTCTATTCAAGTACAAATAATTAGTGGAACACATTTTGGAAATAAGGTTATCATACCAAGGTTGAGAATTAGTCCGTCTGATAAACTTTTACCTCTAAAGATCGTGAGGAAACAATATCCTGTGTTAGTGTCATTTGCCATGACAATAAACAAGAATAAGGGCAATCGCTTTCAAAAGTTGGTTTGTACATGCCACATCCCGTTTTGACACATAGATAGCTACAAATGGCTCCTACACGTGTCAAAAGCAAAAAAGATTTCAAGGTTGTTGTTTCTTATGTGGATGGTAATCTATCTAAAACTACTACAAATGTAGTCTATAAAGAAGTTATTCGAGGTCTATGATTAATGTTTGATAGGTATGTACAATATACATATGACATGTTTTATGCCATTTTTATATATAAATACTTATTATTAGTCACAAAATTCTTTTACTTACACATTTTTTAAACTAATTAGGTGTTCACGTAACCAACATTAGGTTGAAGTGTTACAATTGTCACTACATACATTTACTTACACATATAGTTTTTGATCCAACTTCTTTTTAAACTTTTCCAATCTCGAGTCTTGAACATAAGTTAAAAATAATACTAATAACAAAAAAAAATAATAGATATTATATAATCTGCATTACAGCTTCTAACAAAAGACACTATAGTGTAACAAAAAAATATTTCCAAATATGTTTTCCACATAGATTTTGATGACACAAAAGAACCTCGACCGATAGAGATTCAGATGACCCACATGAAAAAAATATTTCCAAAAGGCTTTAGCACATCAATTTAAACTTTTATTTGGATTTTTTAGATGAATCCATATTGTTTAGATGATTGTTTTCATGAAACCCAACCTGATATTTATATAGTATATTAAACTTTTTATTTGGCATTTTTAGATTAATTGTTATTTTTATAAGATTGTTTTTGATTCATCGGAGGTCTACTTCCTATAGAGCCATATTAAACTTTTGTTTGGCATTTCTTAGATTAATTGTTATTTTTAGATGATTGTTTTTGATTAGCAAGTTTACTTCCTATATGGTCAATATTAAACTTTCTATTTGGCATTTTTAGATGAATTATTATTTTTAGATGATTGTTTTTGATGAGAAATGGATCAACTTCATATAAGGTCTATATTAAACTTTGTATTTGGCATTTTTAAATAAATTGTTATTTTTAGATGATTGTTTTTATGAGCGAACCTGATCTACTTCCTATATGGTCCATATTAAATTTTTATTTGGCATTTTTAGATGAATTTTATTTTTAGATAATTGTTTTTTATGAAAGAACCTGATCTACTTCCTATATGGTCCAAATTAAATTTTTTTATTTGGCATTTTTTAGATAAATTGTTATTTTTTAGATGATTGTTTTTGATGAGCAGAGGACTGGATCTACTTCTTATATGATCCATATTAAATTTTTTATTTGGCATTTTATAGATGAATTGTTATTTTTTAGATGATTGTTTTTTATGAGCAAGACTAAATCTACTTCCTATATGGTCTATATTAAACTTTTTATTTGACATTTTTTAGATGAATAATTATTTTTTAGATGATTGTTTTTTGATTAGCAGAACTGGATCTACTTCCTATATTCTTCATATTAAACATTTTATTTGGCATTTTTTTTAGATATATTGTTATTTTTAGATGATTGTTTTTATGAGCGGACCTATCTACTTCCTATATGGTTCATATTAAACTTTTTATTTGGCATTTTTAGATTATTTGTTATTTTTGAATGATTGTTTTGATAAGTTAAACCTGATCTACTTCCTATACTATATATATTAAACTTTTATTTGGCATTTTTAGATGAATTGTTATTTTTATATGATTGTTTTTATTAGCGAACCTGATCTACTTCTTATATAGTCCATCTTAAATTTTTATTGAGCATTTTTAGATGAATTGTTATTTTTAGATGATTGTTTTTATTAGCGAACCTGGATCCACTTCCTATATGGTCCATATTAAATTTTTATTTGACATTTTTAGATGAATTGTTATTTTTAGATGATTGTGTTTGAAGAGTAGAACTAGATCTACTTTTATATGGTCCATAATAAATTTTTATTTGGCATTTTTAGATGATTGTTTTTATTAGCGAACCTGATCTACTTCCTATATGATCCACATTAAATTTTGATTTGACATTTTTGGATGAATTGTTATTTTTAGATGATTGTTTTTATGAGCGGGGACCAGATCTACTTCCTACGTGGTCTATATTAAACTTTTATTTGACATTTTCTATATGAATTGTTATTTTTAGATGATTATTTTCGATGAACAGACCTGGATCTACTTCCTATATATCCATATTAAACTTTTATTTGGCATTTTTAGATGAATTGTTATTTTTAGATGATTGTTTTTATGAGAAAGACTAGATCTACTTCCTATATGATCAATATTAAACTTTTAGTTGGCATTTTAGTTGAATTCTTATTTTTAGATGATTGTTTTTATGCAGCGAACTAGATCTACTCCTATATGGTCCATATAAAACTAAAATTTGGCATTTTTAGATGAATTGTTATTTTTAGATGATTGGTTTTTATGAGCGAATCGGATCTACTTCCTATATGGTCCATATTAAATTTTTTATTTTGCATTTTTTAGATGAATTGTTATTTTTTAGACGATTATTTTTTATGTGCAGAACTGGATCTATTTCCTATAGGATTGCTTTAGATGATTGTTTTAGATGATTGTTTCGATGTGCATGACTGGATCTACTTCTTATATGGTCCATATAAACTTTTTATGCGGCATTTTTTAGATGAATTGTTAATTTTTAGATGATTTTATTTATGAGCAGGACTGAATTTACTTCATATATGGTCCATATTAAATTTTTTATTTGGAGTTCTTTAGATGAATTCTTATTTTTTTAGACGATTATTTTTATGAGCGAACCTGATCTACTCCTATATGGTCCATATAAAACTAAAAATTTGGCATTTTTAGTTAAATTGTTATTTCTTAGATGATTGTTTTTTATGAAATATGACCTGGATCTACTTCCTATATGGTCCATATTAAGTTTTTTATTTGACATTTTTAGATGAATTGTTACTTTTTAGATGATTGTTTTTATATGTTTGAACCGGATCTACTTCCTATATCATTGTCTTCATGAGCGTGACCTGATCTACTTCCTATATGGTCAATATTAAACTTTTATTTGGCATTTTTAGTTGAATTTTATTTTTAGATGATTGTTTTTATGAAGCGAACCTGATCTACTCATATATGATCTATATAAAACTAAAAATTTGGCATTTTTAGATGAATTGTTATTTTTAGATGATTATTTTTATGAAGATAACCTGATCTACTTCCTATATGGTCCATATTAAATTTTTATTTGGCATTTTTAGATGAATTCTTATTTTTTAGACGATTCTTTTTTATGAGCAGAACTGGATCTACTTCCTATAGGATTGCTTTAGATGATTGCTTTAGATGATTGTTTCGATGTGCATGACTGGATCTACTTCTTATATGGTCCATATAAACTTTTTATGCGGCATTTTTTAGATGAATTGTTATTTTTTAGATGATTTTTTTATGAGCAGGACTAGATTTACTTCCTATATGGTCCATATTAAACTTTTATTTGGAATTTTTAGATGAATTCTTATTTTTAGACGATTGTTTTTATGAGCAAAACCTGATCTACTCATATATGGTCCATATAAAACTAAAATTTGGCATTTTTAGATGAATTGTTATTTTTAGATGATTGTTTTTATGAGCGAAACCTGATCTACTTCCTGTATGGTCAATATTAAATTTTATTTGGCATTTTTAGATAATTGTTATTTTTTGATGATTGTTTTTATGAGCAAAACCGATCTACTTCCTATATGATTGTTTTAGATGATTGTTTTCGATGAGCAGGACTGGATCTACTTGCTATATGGTCTATATAAACTTTTTATGCGGCATTTTTTAGGTGAATTGTTATTTTTTAGATAATTTTTTTTATGAGCAGGACTGGATCTACTTCTGATAACACTCAGATTGTTAATGTTTTTAGTAGCATTGTGTATACTTTTATATCTGTTATTTGGTTATATTTGTGTGATTTTAGTACTTAATCGTATCTAGAGATGTTTGTCTAGTATTTATAACCAAGTGCGCAGAAATGGAGGAAAATTTGAAATATGCAATTAATCAAGATTCCGCCTCAAGAAAGCTAAATCCCAAGTACCTTTGAAGACCTTAGTGATTGAAGAACCAAGTTCTACAAGTCGAGTGAAGAGAAAGATCAAGTTTCATATTCGAAGATCCAACCGATCCGGTTACACCTTCACCGGATCGGTTGGAATTTGGTCGAATACATGTTTTGCCATAACCGATCGATCGGTCGCAACCCGCAACCGGATCGGTCGGTGTGTTATTATTGAAGACCGACCGATCGGCCGGTCGTATGACCGATCCGGTTGGAGAAGCCGCAGCTTGTCAAATCTTCATCACTAAGCTTCCCTTTGCATCCAAACGATTCTAGGTCCTTCTCTGGTATATTCTAGTCCATTCCTTACTCCTTGGAGGCCAAGTCATGCATTTAACACCCTAGGCCTTGGAGTTAGTATAAATAGAGGCTAATTGAGCAAATTAGACACACTTCAATTACAAAGCTCTCACTCATCAAACCAAGCCTTAACCTCCCGAAATTGGTCCTTAGAAATCCGTAGAAGTTTGAGTTCCGAAGTTCCACCTTTGAAGCCAAAACACTAAGAAGTACACCACGATCCTTTGGGAATCATTACTTCATCGTTTGTAATCTTATTCCAAGCATTGTAAGACTTTTAATCATGTTTTCTAATGATCAAAGTTATGAGTTTATGTTCATGTTTGCTATGAGTGGCTAGTTTCTTTATACACTTGCTTAAATGATGTTGATTATTATATGATTAAGTTAGTGATTGTGTTAACATGTTTTAATTCAATTTCAAGTTGATTCTAAGATCCAATTGTGCTAAAGTTTCATAGTGACATTTGTTAATCAAGTTTGGCTAATTGGTAACTATCGTTGGGGTCGAAAGAACTTCGTATTATTCAACTAGTCATAATCATTTTGTCTATGGATGATTGTTTTACCCATTATTCTTGATTATACAAAGGAACTAAGGTGTGGTTGTAATAGAAACGCTTTTTGATTATCAAATTGGATTGGTTGGAAACATCTAAATGGTCGTAAGATTAGTTGTTGAAAATTAATTGTAGCCTTTGTCTATGATCGGGTACCTTTTGTATTGACCATTTCTTAAGCAATTTGATGAACAAGTGGATGTTTTTGTGTTTAAGTTTATGAAAGTAGACTTATGAAACTTGAATTGATCTTGAATTGATTGGTTAAACTTAATGCTTGTTTTTATAAACTAAAATCTTGACGAAGGTTTAACTTGTAAGAACAATAGGTTAGTTCTCAACTAATTATCAAAACCAACATGTTAAGTAGTTAACACAATCACATTAATCTATGATATGATACTAGTTTAAGCAAGTGTAGTTTTAATCATCCAATTTCATTATATCTATTTACTTTGTTATATGTTTTGATAGACTCCGTTAATTCAAACTTGTGCTCGATTCACCAAATCCTCGCGAATCCATCCCGACTTACCTTCATAATCTTGCTATAACGGACGAGTATACTTGCTCGTATGTGTTATTGGTAATATTGGTAATTCACCTTTATAAATTTAAAACTTGCACCTACCGGCACATCAAGTTTTTAGGCGCCACGCCGGGATTTGATTGTGTTTCAACAAGTTCTTGAATTTCCTCACCGATTTTAAAAAAAAAAAAAAAAATTTCACGAAACCTTAACCGGATCCGGTTGCCCTCAACCGAATCGGTTACGAAGTTTACCCATCATTCATCAGTTCAACCGATCGGTCGCATCCCGCAACCGATCCGGTTACCTTCCTCTGCTCCATATAAACTGCTTTTGTTGTTTGTCCGTGTGTTTAGATATTGCCCGGATTCTCTAGGACATTGTATGAACACTCGAGCAATGAAATAGAACCAATTACACCTCTTACCAACCCGTAACGCTTTGATTCGAAGAAGAAGAACACTTTTCACACCATTGGAAAACCGTGTACCTCGAGTACCAAACCCACCATTTGATAACCTCATTGAAGCCAAAGTTGTTTACAACCCTTTCACCAATTTACCTTTTCCCATGGCGGACGATCAACCCATGTGGGAACCAATCGAACCGTAGCACCAACCCCGAAAGTGCTATTGTTGCTATTAACCTTGGTGACAACTTCACCGTGAAGGGACATCACCTTTCTATGATCAAAGACCGACAATTCGATGGCGTGCGCTGGCCGATCCGCATAAGCACATTGCCAATTCATCGAAATTTGCGGCATGTTCCGTTATGGCGACACCGATGTCAATGCCATCAAACTCAAACTTTTCCCATCATCACTCACCGGAGATGCTAAAGTATGGTACAATGAATTAACCCGTGAATCATCAATACGTGGAGGAGATGAGGCAAGCTTTTGTGAGCCGATTCTTTCCACCGCCATGTTTGATCGATTAATGGGAGAAATTCGCTTTCAACCAAAACCCAAACGACCGCTTGTCGAAGCTTGGCTTCGAATGAAAGATTTGCCGTAGTTGTCATGGACATGGATTATCAAAAGGAACCATTATCCAAATCTTTTACCATGGACCTGGATGAAATCTCTCAAGGCATCCTTGATGCGGAGGAATTTTTCTCTATAAAACTCCCAACGATGCACATCAATTACTCAAGATCGAGTACTTCTCAAACTTGATTGGTCCAAAGATTCCAAAACCAAACCTCTCCGAAAACCGTTGCTTTTGTCGAAAACACCGATACCTCAAAACTCATGGAGAAGATGGAAGCGTTAACCTCACAAATCAACTCGCAATACAAGGACATCAAAGATGAGATGAAAGACATGCGAGACGGATGCAACAATGGGGAAACCACCCATCATCCGAAAAGCGACGATAAACCTATGGGTGGACCAAAAGAAGGAGAAGCAAATTACGCTCAAGGAGGATACCGTGGAGGAGGATATCGTAGTAATTATTATGGTCGAAATTGAAATTGGCAAGATCGCCGACCAAGGGATGACAACCGTGATTCTCAACCACGAACCGACGATCCACCACCACAAAATTCGACAAAAAGACGTAAGAAACAAATCAAAACCATGAGAGAATTCGTGGTCGGACAAAATCGCAAATGATTTTATCAAAATCAATTTTTCAATCTTAAAGCCAAAGTTGAGCAAGGATGTAAAAATCATCAAGCATCTATCCAAGATCTTGAAAACAAGTCATGCGCACTTTCGACCAACATTCCTCTAGACCATCCGGTTCATTGCCAAGTAACACTCAATCCAATCCAAAACCATCAAATGATAAGACGCATCTGTCCACCTCAAACAAGAAATGAACATATCAATGTTTGTTTTCACAGAAGTGGTCTCGTGACGATCCACCACCTAATCCTAATACTCCTGCACACCGCTGATAGTGAGGATGAAAACGAAGAACCAAACACAACTCAAACCACCAAAAGAAAGACATTCCATCACCAAGGCGATACACCGAAAATTCCTTATCCTCAACGCCTAAAGAAAGAGAAAATGGAAGAGCGTTATAAGAAGTTTATCGAAATAATCAAAGAGGTTAGACTCAATGTTCCTCTCGTTGATGTTATAGCCGAATGCCCAATTACGGAAATTTTGAAAGAACTTCTTAATAACAAAAGCAAGCTTGAGCAAATATCGCAATTTTTCTTAACGAAGAATGCTCACCATAGTTCAAAACAAAATTCCACCAAAGCTCGGAGATCCGGGAGCTTTCGATTCCATGTACTTTGGGAATAACGTTAAATGTGATGCTTTAGCCGATCTTGGCGCAAGTATCAATTTGATGCCTTATTCACTCTATTCCAAGTTGTGCAACAACAACTGAAACCAACAAAATGAGCATTCGATTGGCAAATCATTCCTATCAATATCCCTGGAATTATCGAGAATATGCTTGTTCAAGTCGGTAAATTCATTTTTCCCGTAGACTTTGTAATCTTGGAAATGGAAGAAGATAGTAAAGTCCCACTCATTTTAGGAAGACCTTTCCTAAACACCGCCGACGCAATCATCAAAGTTAAAGGAAAAGAACTCAACCTTGGAGTTGGAGAAGATCGAATCACTTTTCTTATCGATAAAGCAATGCGCTACCCACATTCTAGTGATGACACTTGTTTTAACATCGATGTTATTGATGAAGTCACCGATGAGGAATTAGATGCATTCTCGAACGAATCCGATCCATTCATGACTACTTACAAAAATCAATGAAACAGATTCGACAAAGAATTTGATGATTTCATGAAAGTAGAATTTGAAGAAGATAACTCGTAAGAAGAAGAAATAGAGGAAGAAGAAGAAAATTTTCAGAAATCACTTTCAATGAAAAATGCGAATAAAATCCTCTATCGAAGAACCACCCACGGATCTCGAACTCAAACCTCTCCCAAATCATCTTGAATATGCTTATCCGGAGGAGAACGACTTCTTCCGATAGTCATATCTTCATTGCTCGAGGATGATGAGAAAGAAAGTTTAGTTTCCGTGACTCAAAATCACAAACAAGCTTTTGCTTGGAAAACATCCGATATCCGTGAATTAGTCCTAATTTTTGCAAACACAAAATCAATTTCAAGAAGGATTAAACCCGTGGTAGAACGTCAACGAGACTCAATCCCAACATGAAAGAAGTTGTTAAAAGGAAATCATTAAACTTCTTGATGTCGGAATCATTTACCCAATTGAGGATAGTCCTTGGGTAAGCCCTTTTCACCGTGTTCCAAAGAAAGGAGGAATGACGGTTGTAACTAATGAACGAAATGAGCTAGTTCCGACTAGAACTGCCACCGGTTGGCGTGTTTGTATTGACTATCGTAAGTTAAACAAAGCCACCGAAAGGATCATTTTCCACTCCCATTCATGGATCAAATGCTTGAAAGACTAGCGGAAATAAATTCTTTTGTTTCCTCGACGGATTTTCGTGATATTTCCAAATTCCCATCGATCCTAACGATCAAGAAAAGACCACCTTTACTTGTCCTTTTGGAACCCTACGATATCGGGCGTATGCCTTTGGTCTTTGTAATGCACCCGCGACTTTTCAAAGGTGTATGATCGCCATATTCCAAGATATGCTAGAAACCTCCATGGAAGTTTTCATGGATGATTTTTCGATCTTTGGAGAGTCATTCAAGCTTGCCTTTCTAATCTCGATAAAATGCTCGAAAGATGCTAAGTCGCACATCTTGTTCTCAATCGGGAGAAATGCCACTTTATGGTAACCAAGGAATTGTGCTTGGCCACAAAATCTCTAGTGCCGGAATGGAAGTCGACAAAGCAAAGGTCGATGTCATCTCAAAACTTCCACCACCAACCAACGCCAAAGCCATTAGAAGTTTTTAGGACATGCCGGTTTTACCGATTCATCAAAGATTTTTCCAAAATATCTCGTCCAATGACAAAACTTCTTGAGAAAGAATCTATCTTTGACTTCGATGTCGATTGCATAATAGCTTTCGAATCACCGAAATCTCAACTTACTAGTGCTCGATCATGGTTTCACCTAATTGGTCACTACCTTCGAACTTATGTGCGACGCAAGCGATTTTGTTGTTGGAGCCGTCTTAGGACAACGCTGAGGAAACACTTTCGCCTATATATTTTGCCGAAGAAGACACCGAATAGTGCCCAAGAAAATTATACCGTCACCGAAAAGGAATTACTAGTCGTCGTTTTGCCTTTGACAAATTCGATCATATCTTGTGCTCTCAAAAAAATGCTTTTACCGATCATTCAAAGACTCAAATATCTGTTTCACCAAGCAAGACGCTAAACCACGCCTTATTCGATGGATTTTGTTACTCCAAGAATTTGACATCGAAATTAAAGACAAGAAAGGAGCAGAGAATCTTGTCACGATCACTTATCTCGCCTCGAAAATCCTAATCTTGAGGAATTGAAAGAAGAAATCGATGATTATTTTCCGATGAAACTCTCATGACCATCGACGGAAATGACGATCCTTGGTTTGTCGACTTTGCGAACTACCTCACGGAGGAATTCTCGAAAAGGACTAACTCATGCTCAAAGAAGCAAATTCTTTTCGAACTTAAATACTATTTTTGGGAAGAGCCATATCTTTTCAAAATGTGTCCTGATGGGATGATCCGAAGATGTATTTTTGGTTCAAACTCGTAAAATTCTTGACGATGTCACCATGGCCCAACTGGGGACATTACGGTCCTTCCACCACGCCTAAGAAAGTTTTTGATGCTTTGGATTCTATTGGCCAACAATATTCAAGGAAGCACATACACTTGTTCAAAATCGTGACGCTTGTCAAAGAACCTCCAATCTCTCGAAGGGATGAAATGCCATTAACAAGCATTCAAGTGTGTGAAATATTCGATATTTGGGGAATAGATTTCATGGGACCTTTCCTAAATCCCACAAATTCGAATACATTCTCGCTGCTATAGATTACGTGTCCAAATGGGCGTGTCAAGCTTTACCAACAAACGATGCTCGTGTCGTCGTTAATTTTCTCAAAAAGCTTTTAGCTATGGAATTCCCAAAGCACTCATAAGCGATCGTGGAACTCATTTCAGAATCAACAAATGGAAAAACCGTGAAAAGATATGGAGTTCATCATCGATTTGCAATCGCTTATCATCCACAAACTAGTGGACAAGTCGAAAATACCAACAGAGCTCTCAAAAGAATACTGAAAAACCGTAATGCATAATCCGCCTTTATGGGCAAGGAAACTTGATGATGCTCGTGGGCATTTCGACGGCTTATAAAACACCAATTGGTACAACTCCCTGCTGACTCCTGTATGGGAAGACTTGTCATTTGCCGCTCAAGTTGAACATCGTGCTTATCACGCCGACAATGTAACACCGATCTCAAAATAGTTGGAGAGAAAAGATTTACGCAATTGCACGAACTCGATGAATTAAGACTCCAAGCTTATGAAAACTCCAAAGCAGATAAAGCCGTAACAAAAGCTTATCATGATAAAAGCTACGAATTCGAAAAGAATTCAAAGCCGGAGATAAAGTTCGCTTTTAACATGAAATTCAAATTCAAAGCTCCTAAGTTACAACCAAAATGGTTTGGACCATATGTCGTTAAACATGGATATCCATCCGGGTATGTCGAACTCTATGACAAACTAGGGGAAGTTTCATTGTTAATGGACACCGAATCAAGTTATACTACGATAAGGAGCAAACGAATGAAGTTTCAGCTATGGCGAGGTCCTGGAGACACCATGAGAATGAATTAAACGATAACCTTTGTAGCACCATTTCTGGAAGAATTCCACAAACTGCTCCATGGAAACCAATCTTGAATTCGTGCTCGGGACGATATTGAAGATATTGGTGAAGAATTCTTGTTCATCCCGAACTCTATAATGTTCAAAGCGCCTTGCAATGAATAAATCGGGAAGAATCGAGTCGGTGATGACTCAAGAATAAAACAAGCGCTTCTGGGAGGCAACCCGTGTGTCAGATTTGATTTTCTGTGGTCACTCCCAAAGTCTTAACCTTTGGTTGAACTTAAGTGGGGGTGCCATCCT
Source organism: Chrysanthemum lavandulifolium (assembly GCA_022545495.1). Classification (NCBI taxonomy): domain Eukaryota; kingdom Viridiplantae; phylum Streptophyta; class Magnoliopsida; order Asterales; family Asteraceae; genus Chrysanthemum; species Chrysanthemum lavandulifolium. Next base: position 30,909,018 of record CM040240.1, read on the forward strand.
TTAATAAAACCTTTGTTTGTTTATAAGATTGTGTGCGGTGATGATTTCTCTAGTGGACGCCAGAATGAAGAAAGAATTTTAAGTCGATAAACTCATTGACATATCTGGTTTCATCTCTATTTTCCCTATTTCTATACTTTGAAGTTCGCTTTTCATTGAGGACAATGTCTAACTTAAGTTTGGGGTGAATAGGAAAAATTAGAGTTTTCATGCTTAAATTTAAAATTTTGCTTGCCCTTGTGATCTAGTTGTTTTCACATTTTTAGGATTATCTATTAGAATAATCGGATCAAACCACCGTGAAATTGGTAATATTTGAAACTTGAGATGTGTTCGATTACTATTGCAATCCATTCGGGATCGATGACATTTGCTAACACATATTATACCCTTTCCACTAAATTGTGAGGATTTGAGCCTATTTCTTATTAGCATACATCTTTTATGCTTGGATCTTTTGCTATGAGTGTCTTGGGTGATTTTATTTATTCTAGAACTTGTGCTTGTAAATCATTACCGCATCCGCAGTGAGATTGCATTCGTGCGATATAAGTGAATTCGTGTGATAAAGAGGCACCTTAGGATTTAACCCAAATGGCCTTCCATTTTACATCTAATGATATATTAGCTAGCCTCATCGGTTAGTTAACCACCCACATGGACCCATTTGTAGTGCTCATTTTTAGCACTAGATACCCCTAGTTACACCTTCTGAGCCATCCCTTTTCATTTTTGCTTCACCCAGAAAATACAAAAAGATTTTACACTTTTAACCTTAGCTTACCCCATATCAATGTCTTAACGGTTGGTTGCTAGTCGCCTGGAAAGTGAAGATTGTTCAAATGATTATGAGTACCACCTCTTTTGTGATTGATTGAGCCATGCGTTATGTTATGTTATGTTCAAAAAAAAAAAAAAAAAAAAAAAAAAAAAAAAGTTGTGTTGAAATTATGGAAATAATAGCCAATGAGCTATGATCGTAGAATAATTGACATAGCAAAGCAAAAGTCGTGGAAAGTGAAAAGAAGAAAGCAAAGCTATATTCATTTATCGATTCAGTGAAATGTTTGGTAGCTAGCAACATGGGTATTAGACTTGATTTCATTTTATTTTTAACACCAATTTCATTAACATTCCCATGCCTTATCCATACCCTTAACCCTTAGCCTATCATTATAACCCGAATAAAAGCCCTCTTTAGATGTTTTTACTTGGTGCTCACGCCACGTCGGTGGAGTTTTGTTTCTTGTACAAGCTTATGGTAATAATCTAATCATGGTGAGCAATGAGTGTGATTTATCTTGTTACTCCACTAAAATGAGTGATTGAGTGAATTATATTCCATTATTTTTCGTGAGGTATTCTCAAATGTTTATCATGCAAGAAAATCATTGGATATTGTCAAACATCTTGATGTTTCACCTTTATAAGCATAATTGATGAATCTTCTCTCGATTTATACTTGGTTGATTTGCATCACATTTTTCATAATCACGATCTTGTCCAGGTGGATGTTTTTCCTAGATTTGCTGAGGGCAAGCAAAGTTTAAGTGGGGGAATTTGATAACACTCGATTGTGCATGTTTTTAGTAGCATTGTGTATACTTTTATATCTCGTTATTTGGTTATATTTGTGTGATTTTAGTACTTAATCGTATCTAGAGATGTTTGTCTAGTATTTATAACCAAGTGCGAGAAATGGAGGAAAATTTGAAATATGCAATTAATCGAAGATTCCGTCTCAAGAAAGCTAAATCCCAAGTACCTTTGAAGACCTTAGTGATTGAAGAACCAAGTTCTACAAGTCGAGTGAAGAGAGAAAGATCAAGTTTCATATCTCGAAAGATCCAACCGGATCCGTTACACCTTCACCGGATCGGTTGGAATTTGGCTCGAATACATGTTTTGCCATAACCGACCGATCGGTCGCAACCCGCAACCGGATCGGTCGGTGTGTTATTATTGAAGACCAGCCGGATCGGTTGGTCGTATGACCGATCCGGTTGGAGAAGCTGCAGTTGTCAAATCTTCATCACTAAGCTTCCCCTTTGCATCCAAACGATTCTAGGTCCTTCTCTTGGTATATTCTAGTCCATTCCTTACTCCTTGGAGGCCAAGTCATGCATTTAACACCCTAGGCCTTGGAGTTAGTATAAATAGAGGCTAATTGTGAGCAAATTAGACACACTTCAATTACAAAGCTCTCTACTCATCAAACCAAGCCTTAACCTCCTGAAATTCGTCCTTAGAAATCCAGAGAAGTTTGGAGTTCCAGAAGTTCCACCTTTGGAAGCCAAAACACTAAGAAGTACACCACGATCCTTTGGGAATCATTACTTCATCGTTTGTAATCTTATTCCAAGCATTGTAAGACTTTTAATCATGTTTTCTAATGATCAAAGTTATGAGTTTATGTTCATGTTTGCTATGAGTGGCTAGTTTCTTTATACACTTGCTTAAATGATGTTGATTATTATATGATTAAGTTAGTGATTGTGTTAACATGTTTTAATTCAATTTCAAGTTGATTCTAAGATCCAATTGTGCTAAAGTTTCATAGTGACATTTGTTAATCAAGTTTGGCTAATTGGTAACTATCGTTGGGTCGAAGAACTTCGTATTATTCAACTAGTCATAATCATTTTGTCTATGGATGATTGTTTTTACCCATTATTCTTGATTATACAAAGGAACTAAGGTGTGGTTGTAATAGAAACGCTTTTTGATTATCAAATTGGATTGGTTGGAAACATCTAAATGGTCGTAAGATTAGTTGTTGAAAATTAATTGTAGCCTTTTGTCTATGATCGGGTACCTTTTGTATTGACCATTTCTTAAGCAATTTGATGAACAAGTGGATGTTTTTGTGTTTAAGTTTATGAAAGTAGACTTATGAAACTTGAATTGATCTTGAATTGATTGGTTAAACTTAATGCTTGTTTTTATAAACTAAAATCTTGACGAAGGTTTAACTTGTAAGAACAATAGGTTAGTTCTCAACTAATTATCAAAACCAACATGTTAAGTAGTTAACACAATCACATTAATCTATGATATGATACTAGTTTAAGCAAGTGTAGTTTTTAATCATCTGAATTTCATTATATCTATTTACTTTGTTATATGTTTTTGATAGACTCCGTTAATTCAAACTTGTGCTCTGATTCACTCAAATCCCTGCGAACGATCCCGACTTACCTTCATAATCTTGCTATAACGGACGAGTATACTTGCTCGTATGTGTTATTGGTAATATTGGTAATTCACCTTTTATAAATTTAAAACTTGCACCTACCGGGCACATCAACTTCCTATATGGTCAATATTAAACTTTTTATTTGGCATGTTTTAGTTGAATTCTTATTTTTTAGATGATTGTTTTTTATGAGCAGAACTGGATCTACTTCCTATATGGTCCATATTAAATTTTTTATATGGTCCAGGAAAAGGCCATTCTTGCTCCAACCAATGAAGTGGTTGATACTATTAACGATCATTTGCTTAAGACCTTTCCTGGTAAGGAAATGGTTTATCTTAGTTGTGACAACATATATAAAATGAATGTGGTGGTGCTATAGATCAATCCGTTTTTTCACCGGAATTTATCAACGGATTAACATTTTTGGGTGTTCCAAACCATAGGCTCGCATTGAAGGTGGGTGTCCCAATAATGTTGCTGAGAAGTATTAATCAATCACAAGGTTTATGTAATTGGACAAGGCTTCAAGTCACTAAATTAACACGAACTTCTATTCAAGCCAAAATAATTAACGGAACACATTTTGGGAATACGTTTATACTTCCAAGGTTGAAAATTACTCCATCGGATAAACGTTTACCACTCAATATCGTGCGCAAACAATTTCCTATGTCAGTTTCATTTGCCATGACGATAACAAGAGCCAAGGCCAATCACTTTCGAAAGTTGTTTTATACCTACCACGTCCTGTTTTCACACATGGACAATTATACGTGGCTCTTTCACGCGTCAAAAGCAAAAATGGTTTGAAGGTTGTTGTTTCTGATGTTGATAGTAATTTATTGAAGACTACTACAAATGTAGTCTACAAAGAGGTTCTTCACGGTCTTTGATCAGTTATCAACAGGTATGTTCGGATATTCACTTAATGTGATACGAATTTGTTTTTTACATGTTTATTGTAATTCACACAAATGTTTTACTTATGACTTCATATTAATAAATAATGATTCACTATCTGCTTTCTTTCATTATTTTTCTTATTTTGTTTACATACTAATTTTTCATCTTTTGCAACATCTTTTTCATCTTATTACTTTTATTATCATCTCATTTATCTATTTTTTAAAATAACCCGTGTCAACGGTCTTATAAGCTAGTAAGTTATACAATAAAATGAAGGAAAATCGCATAAAAAGTCTTTCATCTTATGTTCAATTTCAATTAAAGGTATTATTCTTTTTTCCTCAATTTAAGGTGCAGACTTTTTTGGGCGATTTAGGTTTTTTCTAACTTAGTTAACTATTTCGTTAGTAAATTACATGTTTGGTCCTTGGGTTTGTATAGGCGTTTCATGTTTGGTCTATTTTCGTCCGCTTTCAAACGCTTTCATACTTTTTCGTCCGCTTTTATACGTTTCGTCCGCTTTTGCACGTTTTCCGCTTTTGCACGCCGCTCGCTTTTGCACGTTTGTGTCTGTTTTACTCGTTTTAAATCCGTTTTACGCCGTCTGTTTTACGTTTCGTTTGTTTACATGTTTCGTCCGTTTTCCACGTTTTCTTAGTTTTACGTTTTCGTCCGTTTTGCACGTTTGGTCCGTTTTGCGTTTTCGTCCGTTTTACATTTTCGTCGCTTTGCACGTTTTGTCCGCTTTATGATATCATATGTTTTAAATGTTTCGTTCATTTTGCACGTTTTTGTTCGTTTTACGTTCGTCGCATTTTGCACGTTTACATACTTGTTTTACGTTTTTCCGCTTTTTACGTTTTGTATGTTTTATACGTTTCGTCCGTTTTACGTTTCTTCCATTTTGCGTTTGCGTCCGTTTTTGCAGGTTTCGGTTCGTTTTTACATGTTTCTGTACATTTTTACACGTTTTTGCACGTTTTCGTCTGTTTTTACACATTTCCGTATGTTTTTACGTGTTTCTGAACAAGGATCTCGAAGAAAACATGGAAAAAGGATGGAAACGTGCAAAAACGGACAAAACGTCAAAAACAGATGAAAACGTGCAAAACGGACGAAAACGTGCAAAACGAACCGAAACGTGCAAAAACGGTCGCAAACGTGCAAAAACGGAAGAAACGTGCAAACAAACGAAACGATAAAAACAAGAAAAAACGTAAAACATACAAAAACGTGTAAAACCGCATGTAAACATGCAAAACAAGCGGTAATGTGTAAAACAAACGAAAACGTGCAAAACGGATTTAAAACGCGTAAAACAGATAAACATGTAAAACGGACGAAAACGCAAAATGGACAAAACGTGTAAAATAGACTAAACGTGGTAAAACGGATGAAAACGGACGAAACGTGCAAAAGGGACGAAACGCTTAAAACGGAAGAAAACGCGGAAAACGGATGAAAACGTAAAATGTGTTAAACGTAAAACGAACCAAACGTAAAACAGACGAAACATGCAAAACGGACGAAACGTAAAACATACAAAACGTGCTAAAGCGGACGAAAACGTAAAACGGGCGGCGTATTAAACGGACGAAAACTTATGCAAGCGTATGAAAGCGGACGAAAATAGACCAAACATGAAATGCCTATACAAACTCAAGGACCAAACATGTAATTTACTAACGAAATGGTTAACGGAAGTTAGAAAAAAAACCTAAATCGGCCCAAAAAAAAAGTCGGGTACCTTAAATTTAGAGAAAAAAAGAATAGTACCTTTAATTGAAATTGAACATAAAATGAGTACCTTTTTATGCGATTTGCCCTAAAATGAAACATAAATTACAAATAGCAAATAGTTTTTTTGTTGGCACAGGTAAATTCTTTGCAGCAAGGGCCAAATGGATTTATAGCCATTCTATCCAATCTAAAAATGAGAAACTATTTGAGTATTTTTGTCATGGTTCATATAAAGCTTCAAAGTTTATCGTTTTTTCAGTATTAGTTTTTTTCACTTGACCTGGATAAGGCTGGCACCTTGCAAAGTTGCGATTATTAGCGAGAAGGGGAATTAATTGGATTCTAAAAATGACTTGAAGGAAAATGCACATGAACAAAGAAATGGACATCAATAGTGATTATCCACGTTTTCCTTTCCCGATCAGTCACAGATACAAAGTTTTGTTTCGTAAACCAAAAATAACGGTCCCAAATGTAGGAAGTACTAGGGGTGAGGAACATGTCAAACCCGACCAGAATCGACAAAAACCATTCCGACCCAAAAACAGACAAAGGAAAAAAGAGAACCGATAACCGAAATGAGAAATAGATATCAAAACGAAACCGAACCGAATAACTCGGTTTTGTTCCGGTCGGGTTGGTTTAGCTATTTCAAACCGAAAAAACTGAACCGAAATCGACAAAAGCCGAAATATATATACAAAACCGAAATTGAACCGAACAAGGTTGGTTCGATTTTGTTCGGACCGTTTTTGGTCAGTTGTCAGTACGGGTCGGTTTTCTTATGAATTTGTTCAGCCATTAGTACTTTAGTAGTACTACTTTCAACATTTAAGACCATAGATGGGCTTTATGTGAGTGCAGTTGTAAATGGGCTTACAAACTATAAAGTCTGTTCACCATAATGACTATCTATGAAATTTAAGTTCACTATCATTTTATATGTAGTTTTAGGAAATTATCACATATCAGAAGTTACTAATCAAGTTCGGAAGTGCTTCAATATATCTTGCTTTTGGTTGCCTCTAATATAGCAACCAGAAAAATGAGTTAAATATATGCTATAGGATATTTGGTTGATCCCCTAAAGCTCTACAAACCTTAATGACAAGAGCACTGAACAGATAACAATAAAAACTTGTGACTTCACAGTCCAAAACCAATATGATATAAAGAGATAATAACACCACTTTTAGATAGTAGTAAGAAAGAGCGACTTCACTCAGATTGAACATCTAACCGCTTAGGTTTCAATGTGCCAACAAACACTAGATATGTCTATACAAGCGATGCACTTTCGGTCACCATCAATCTACACTCCGGGTAGATTCAACATGTCTAAGCTCAAAGTCTCAAAATGACCAAATGTCAACCAAATTGTTCATTTCCTCTAAAATATCCGAACACATTCTTAACAAGAAAATCAACAATGCTAATAGTTGTTGTATTTATTTTGGTCCAAATAAGATGATCATTATTTAATTTTTATTATACATTAGCGATCTATATTAAGCTCTAATGAATTCAAGTTTGCACCCATTTTGATATTTGTAAACTGGTTCACAACACAAGACTACATCTTTTATTTTTTTGTCAAATGTATTTAATTTTGATATTTTGTTACCGGAAACATCAATATCGCCATATAAACATTGTAACATGCTAAAATACACTTAACTTCAGAATGCATATCAAATGGACATTTATGATACCTTGTACAACTTTGGATCAACAAAACTAAAAACAGTATACTAAATATTAATGTACACATGCCTTCCAAATAACTTATATTTCATTCCAAATTAACCAATACAAATTCAACATAAAAATTGACAAACAAATATGATCTTGACAACACTACTTTTATGATTTTTACAATTTTCACTAAGATAAAATGGTACTCCCATAGCCTACCAAATTGGATCTCCCTAAATTCCCGTATCTTCCTCTGTAGTCATCGGGAAGTAGCGGTAGGTTTGTCAACCACAAAACTTGATAGGCATGGCAGATGTTGAGGACTAATTTAAACAGGGGAACCACGGTCGAAAAATATCATACGCGAATCGATGGAACCACAAGTAGGATTCCATCGTACAGTACCATTGAAAACAACAACTCTACGTGGAACCAAGCACAAAACCAATTAGCAATGAAGATAAAGTGTGTTTGAGATTTGGTTCTTAGCAGAAGTGGAGAAGGTGTTTATGTTCGGATTGTGTGGCTGCAAGAAAAAGAGGGAGGCATTTGTTTAGGGTTATTTGTGTGAGAAATATTAGGGATAGTTTCTATATATATTAGGTTATGTAGTGTTTAGGTTATTCAATTTTGGGCTGTTATTGGACTTTGCTTATTTCTTCACTTGGGCTGAATATTTGAGTTAGTTGTTTAACAAAAAGTTATAATAATTTCTCACTTGGGCTGAATAGCTGGTTTGAAACTTGAAAGGGTTGTGCAATTGGAAAAGAATGGTGTACAAAAGTGAAAATAAATTTGAATGTGCGAAAGCAACAAGTAAAGGGTTAATGGAGCCGCTAAAAAAAATTCCTAAGGCCTAAACATGATGATGAAAATTATTGTAACCATGTGGCTATAAGTTTTAATGAGTTCCTCGTCACTCTGTTTAAGACGAGTTTAACGATATTTAGAGTATAATTTCATATATCATTAACATTTGTTGGAAGTAAAGTTTGAGGCTATAAAATATATAAAGGGATACATATTTTGAGGCCCAAAATTTTGGGCGCAAAAACACCCTCGAAGATCGCAACAAGGATAATTGATGTTTTGTAAGAAGATTCGAAAACTTTTGTGTTTTAATGAAATACAATTTTCAAAGGTAAAAATTAAAATGTGTTGTCAAAATCATTTTCTGTAACATATGATGCATATTTTTGTTTCGCTATAGTGTTAACTTTAGTTTTTGAATCTTTAATCAGCTATTGTATATAGATCTGGTTATGATATGATTATGATATGTAATGTTCAATGCATTATGTAGTTAACCCAAGGTAAAAAAAACAAACATGTTTAATTGTTTAGGCTCATATACATAGTTTTAAACCATATGCATTTACTTATAGGGGATATCATGCTTGCTTTGTTGCCTGCTTTCCTTGGAAAAAAAAGAAAAAAATTACAAAATTTTAAAATTAAGTCCCTTCATTATATCACATATACATGTTTCCCCTTATTTTACAAAGCAAAGTAGGTTGCCTGCTTTGTAAAGCATGCATGATTTTCCCTTGCTTATAATCCAAAACTATATGAATTTCGATGTAAATATCCTATTGACAATCCTCATGCTTGATTTTGATTCACTAAACGTGTTCTCAAAAGAGCGTCCTTCATTCATGGCATAAGAAGTGCATACTTACCCGCTAAAAAAGTACAACTAATGGTCATTTGAAGTGTTCTAACCTTAGTTAGTCGTCGTTACGTGAGAACCGGTCCATATGGTACATAACCAAATAAATAAACAAATGACTTGCATTTTAGTGTCTTATAGAACCAAAGAATTGACTACAAGCCTACACAAAAATCAAATCATATGCACATCTAATAACCATGTTAAAACCAAAAACATCAAACACCCGATTTCAGGAATCCGATGTGGTGGTGATATATTCGCTGTAGGACCAGGTGGTCCAAATGCCGGCGGACTGGTGCTTGAGTTTGAACTGTTACAAAACACATTTTACTTGTTATCAATAAAGCCAAAAAAAGATAAAATTAAGACACTTGTGGTGATGAAATAATGTCCTAAAGGCTCTTATTCGCTCACCTTCCTGTAAATTTGCAGGATCCGTAACCTGCAAGGGAAACACACAAATTAAAATCTACAAACGGGGTTATAATTGTTTTTGGCATTACCCTCTGATATGGTGTTCAGACAAAAATATACTTACGGGTCAACCCGGCCAATGTGTTTCGACCCATACTAAAATTACCCATTTCATAATAATAATTATACTGTAATAAAAAATAAAGAACACATACTTGGGTCAACGTTAGTCAATATTCCCGTGCCACCAAAGTCACACGTTCCACCCATATCACGCTTTCTTTGGTAATAGTCATTATACGCATAAGAAGCATGATTTTCTACCGTATTAGGCTGGTAACATGGCTGCCCGGACTGAATAGCCGTGCAGTTCGCCTGCCCTTGTCCACATGCCCAATTCAACCCGGCTTGCAAACTAGCAGAATCCGCCCCTTTTCTCGCAACACAAAATCCACCAGAGAAATTCCCTTTCGAATTCCCAAGATCAAGAGCATAAACCGAACTCCCATTCTTAAAAAACACACCATAGTTGGGCCTCTTGTCTTCATTAAACATCTCGTAAATATATGAGTTCATCAAAATTTTAGGTTGACTAGGCGGCCCCGAACCGGTCAAAACACGTCTAATCAAATTATTATTAAAAGTCTCCGCGTTTGCCATGTTTGCGTCACTTTCATTGGCCCTACCAGACCATGGCCACCCCGTTTCCGTCACAATTATAGGGATTACTGAAAAGTTATAAGCAGCTATGGAGTAATAAGTAGCATCCACCAGAGCATCAAGCATGCTTTCATAATGGAAAAGAGTGTTCGGGTCAACGATCTGATTGACTTCCGGAAGAGGCTGGAAAAGAGCATACTGGATAGGAAAAATCCCGTTGCTTCGAACAAAATAATCGTAAGGATAAGCATTTAGCATGTAAAACGAATTAGTATTTTGCAAGAATTCAAGAATGTCGTGAATAGTTGAATTCCAAGAAAGATTAAAAGTGGCGGTTGAAGGTGGGAAAGGTGTAGGAATCATGTCCATTGATAAAGGGGTCGATATGTTAATTTGATCGTTCAAATCAGAAGCAACTAATGCTTTGTAGAGATTGTTTATGGCTATAACAAGAACAGGACCCGCATTTGGGTTTGAAGAAAGAAATTCACTACCAACGGCAATGGCGGTTATATTGGTGGCTGGTTTGAATGCTGACACGTGTGTGTTAATCCACGAGGCGGCATTTGATGGTGATTTTGCGATCCTTAAGACTTCTTTATTAGCAACACTAATCATAACCTCAATACCAGTGTTGGATAGTGCGCTAAGCAAGCGAGCATCAGAGTTAAAGAGGCGGACATGTGTTATTTGATGGGATTTTAGAAGAGACACCACGAGCTCGGGTGATGGCCGGCTTGAAGGATCATCACCAATGTTTATTCCTATGAAGGCGTCTGCAAAAACAAGAATTAGCTATATATAGTTATGTTGTAGCTACTGCTAAACTAATATCCATAGAACGGGCTAATTTGACCCTTAAATTTACATAACAAAAAACGTTTCAGCAAACGAAAAACAAGAAATTTACCATCTGCAACTTGAAACTCAATAATCAAGTTAGAATCTTGAAACGAAGTACCAAAAACCCATGTATTTGTTACAAACATATCCGATTTCAACCAGATATAATAACAATGACCAGAAGGTCAACATGCCGATTTTTTTAGTAATAGAGAGAAAAGAACATACCTCCTACATTACACAAACTGGCAAATATTAGCAAGAGACACCAAAGCCACATTTCAAGCCTCATTGATCCAAACTTCCAACTGGTAGTTGGACATCAACATTTTATACCCCTAAGCTTCATTTGTGTCTGTCAAATGTCGAGAACAATCAAGCAAAAAAATGAATTATGACGCACAAGAAAACATTAGTACCATCTATGTTATTCTATCATATCCTAACACAAACATAAGGTGGTGTTTGGCTTTGGCTTTGAAAAGCGATAATATGATTATTGCTTTATCAGGCAGATAACTAGTTTCTTGTTTAGGTACACAGGTCAAAACGTCAAATTTTCAATTTTGCATACATAGTAGATACAACAAAAGTACAAAACTTAATCATCAAAAATTCGAAATAATCAAAACTTGTAAGACACTAGCACATCTTGTCATCACAAAATCAAATAAAAGCACATCGAAATGACATTATTTTGTAGCAAACCAATATTACAACTCATAACTAGATTCAAACACTCCTAAATAACAAATGTCTCTGGCAAGACTTGAACTCACAACCTTTTGAAACGACAATTATTCACACACATATCTCACACTATCTCACAGATGTCTCCAACAATATCACACATTCACACTCACATACCACTAGGCTAAAGCCTCAATTGTTCTGAGGGGGTGTTTATTTAAGCTATTATGTGGGCTTATAGCTTACGTGGTTTTCGGCTTATATTTCATAAGCTCACTTTTTTTTGGCTTATATGAAAGTTTTCTGCTTATATAAGCTTATTATTACATGATAAGCTTATATAAGCCGAAAAGTGCCAAAATAAACCATAAAAGTAAGCTTATGAAACATAAGCCCAATACCAAATAAGCCATAAGCCAACTATATAAGCCGAAACAAACATCCTAATCATATGAAATGAAATAAGAACACTAAAACATGTAAAGAAACTAATGCAACCTTGACCTTTTAAGTTTTAACTGCTTTAGCCTAATCTTTACTACAAAACAATAAGAACCCAAATAAAAAAAAACATTATTTTCTTAAAATTTTCAAAACTACCGACATGCATAAACCTTAAAAAGAAGACAGAAAATATAGATAGAAAGCAAAGTACCAGAAGTTTAATACTGTACTGTAAAAGCTCTTCAGCTGAAGATGGAACCTGAAAGAGAATCTAAAGGCTAAAGCAACATGTAACTGACTCTTGCAAAGCATTTAAAACAGTGTCTTTTTAGAACCCTTTTATCCTCAGAAGAATTTTAAACCTTTTTTCATTTATTGCATTATTATTGTGAAGACAAACATTACCCCACCATCCAAATACCATTATTTTATTTTATAAAACAAAATACTTTGTTTCAAAATTGTAGAGTAAATTGCAAAATCGTCGGTAATGTTCAAATTGGTCCTTAATTTGCCTTTGAATTCAATGAGACTATATCTTTCACTTTCAGGCATTTTAGTAATTTCACTTTGAGGCAGTGACGATATCCACAAAAATAATTTTTGACGACGTCTGCACTTTTAAAAAAGTAACGATTGCACTTGCAATATAGACATACCACAGGGACGATTTATACAATTTATTCTAAATTGTCTGCAGACGAGTAGAGTGTAAATTAGAAGACGTATACACATGTGACATCTACAAGATAATACTAGTAATAGATTTCATGAATGACAAAGGCTAAAACATTGTCATACATTGACCAATGCACTTAAAATTGTTGTTCGTGTCGCTATATTACGACACGTCAAGCATTTATACATAGGAGAGGCGAACCCATGTATACAAGTGAGCAGGTTTACAGTTTCTATTTTAATAATACAGTGGACTAGCTAAACAAAATGTAATCACGTTCTTTTAGAAAAATCAGCACTTTTGACAAAAAAATGTTATAATACGAGACAAAAATCCATGAGATCCGCCCCTGATTTTACACTATTACTATTTGACATTTTGATATCAGAAACAATATGTGACACGTTTGTCATGTACGAATAACGTTAGACAAAATCGCTATCTAAATTGTAAATTTCCATCATTTATGGATGAGAGGTGATTTGCACGCTCTCATATTTGATTGGAATACTCCAAAACATGCAATAAATAGTTAGGGTAAGGATCCAGTGAAAAGAAAACTTAAAATGAGAAGAATGAGAAATAACTATAATCACATATTTGAGATGCATCGACTTGAATTAGATGCATCTCTATTCATTTAGATCATCACAATTAGTTTCAAAATGATTTTGAAGTAAAACGATGCGAATTAAGACTAAGAACAAATTTGACCTGCAGAGGACGAAAAATACATAGGATTCGCCTAACACGATGAAATCATCTAATATATGTATACGCATCTAATTTTTGTTAGAAAATATATTATGACGCATCTAAAGATTGGAATCATCTAATTCAAATTGATGCGATCTCTAATGTTTAGTTATATTTATTTCTTATCATTCTAATTTTAAAGATTCTTCATTTGATCCTTACCTAAATAGTTATATCAGAAATAAAACATAAACCGCTTTAACTGTTTGTAGATTAAGTGTTCCAATCAAATTTATAAATGTGACAATCACTTCTCTCTCTTATGTATGGGATAGGAATATGGGATCTAAAGTAGATGGAGCTGTTGGAGTTGGTAAGCTTCATTAATTTATGCAACTATCTTATGCTCATCAACACTTTATTTATGCCATATTAAATAAATAAATAGTACAAATTAAATATCACGTCATAAAAAAGGTTAAATCTGATGGTGTTAAGCAGTGTTGAAAAAAAAACTTACAAGATCATTAATCGTTGCCTAAACTATAAAATGGTCTTACCGATTCGTGACTTTTACAACTTTAACATTAAATATATATACTTTTTCATACCATATTTTATCAACCAATTTTCGTAATGATACGCTTTTTCATACATTATCATTCCACATTCCAAAAACCCATTGTCATTAAATACACATAAAAAAGCCCTAAATCATGTATCACTAGTGCTTGAACTAATTAAACTCATTAATCGTTGCCTAAACTATGTTGTTCGTAAAAAACAACTTAAACATTGTCAATTACTGCGCCATCTCCAATTTTATGGGTCACGCTATCACCACAAATACCGCTTAAACATGTTTAAAAGGTTAAGATGTAAATGCGAACTAATTACCTCAAGCCTCTGTTGGTAGAGAAGCTGCCTTCACGGGTTATGGCTACTAAAGGTAGAAAGGACCTCCTTACCCCCACCCAAGGAGAGGAGGCCCGAACTACCAGCGACCTCGGTTGTCGAGTGAGGATCGAACCCCGACCCTCTCATTGAGGAGCGAGTTTTCCAACCGATCCAACCCTACCGTTAAGTCTCGTGTTGTGTATATACATATAATAAAGTCATGAAATTTTATACCGCCGTTAAACGCGATGACTACACGATAGAATACTCAGCATTCCCTTAAAGTTCCGCCATCCTAATTACACACAAAGTGACAATACACACTAAGCATATGCTTGTGATGTGACATGCACCTTTTTTCTTTTTCTTTCTTATAAAGTTGTGCTTGTTGATTCTAAGCAGCAGCAGCAGCGCGAACAACAATATGGTTCACGTCTCATTTTACCGCAATTGTGCTTGTTGTTGTAATTCCTTTTCTCTTCTTTCTCATCTCGCAACCCGCACTTGCCGGAGGCCTCGTTGGGCAGTCTCTACTCCTGTGTTTGTCGCAGGGGTGAGGTCTGACAGTTTATCACCATATAAAAGTTGACAGTATGAGATTCCATCCATGTTGAGATATTGTTGGGTTTATAACATGACAAGAAACTGTAGACCAAGATTTTTTATTAGTAGACATTTGTAACTCATTTTTAAACAATGCATATGATAATAATCAAATATTTTGAATCCATTAGTGAATATATGAATCATCAACAAAGGGTGTATGTATCGTCTGTCGCGCATTTCATGTTTAAACAATACCTAATGTAAAAAAAATAGAATTGTTAAATTAATAAAGGTTAATTTAATAATCACTTAATCATGAATCAAGATGCTTTTTTTCTTTTCTATATATGGAAAGTTTCAAAATCATCATGTAATAATCCAGAAATTGCTATTT
Organism: Chrysanthemum lavandulifolium; assembly: GCA_022545495.1. Taxonomy (NCBI): domain Eukaryota; kingdom Viridiplantae; phylum Streptophyta; class Magnoliopsida; order Asterales; family Asteraceae; genus Chrysanthemum; species Chrysanthemum lavandulifolium. Next base: position 30,924,493 of record CM040240.1, read on the forward strand.
TTTATATAGACGCTAGGGCTGAGCAAATGACCTGAACAGACCGGACTGACCGACGGACCGACCGAGACCGGACTGGACCGGACCGGACCGATCACATTCGGTCCGGTCTTGATCTAAATTTTTTGCCGAAATCGGTTTCGGTCCGGTCTAGTCTTGGCCTGTCCGGTCCGGTTTTTAGACCGTGAACACCCCTAATAGATACTATAAGAATATGAAAAAGCTTGGCAACTACCAAAAGTCCAAAACGAAATAATAATGAGAAGAAAAGCCGATACATTAAAGTTCATATCTCATGAAAGTGAGCTAATTCAAATTTACAAAAACTTTGAAAACACTAAGAAGCTCAAGCTTAAATAGATCAATTTTTAGTCACTTTTGATATAATTTAAAGCTCAAAACTTGAATCGAACTCAATTCAATCCATCTTATTTTTCAAACTTGATAGAACCTTGAAGCAGATAATTAGGCTACAATGCTACATAAAACGTTCATTTTCAAGCTGGGTTTTAAAAGCGTGTCATGATGACGCCAGGCATGACCTTCACGTTACGTAATGACTAAGGCGTCGGCTTTAGACGTGATGTGAGATGAGGTGTGAAAATGCGTGATAAGGCACGAGACATGACGCCTTCCTTTAATTTAACTTTGATGAAAAATGTTTTTCTTAAGAAATGAAGATTACATGCAAAAATAATTTCTAAACTTAATTTCTTATGTATAACAGTTTTATAAACTCGATATATATGAAATATGATATAATATTTAAGGGCATGTGATCCCTGCTGTAAACAACATAGTGCTTCTCTGCTGCAACCTTTATTTTTGCAAGAAAAAAAAAATTACAAAAACAATTCATTTATGAGTGAATCACAAATCTTGAAAGAATTTTGATAAAACATGAACTTACGGACTCACTGGAAAATAATTGGCCTATTAGTTTGAATATATTTTCATGGTCAAAGTTAATGGATAAACATAAAATACACATAACAGCAGCTGTAGCAACAATAAGGATCATAATCCCAATATATAAATGTATTTAAGTCACGCTTTAAAAAAAACGATGTGACTTTACCGTAGTTTGCAAGGCGTGAGGCTTGATCATACCGCCACGCCACACCCCAAGCTATTTATAACCTTGTTTTCAAGCTATCCAAGCTCAACTCAATTTTATAACAATTTATGAGTAGTTAGGAATTTAGTATGTCCCCAAGTTGATATAAACATGACGAATAATGTTCCGACTATAAATGGAGAGATCTGTAAAGTACTAAACAGCTAATAGTTTCAAGCTAAACTCCTCGAAAAGGTTTACGAGCATAGCTCATCAATGGTGTTATAATACTCGAGCTCGACTTTAAACTCTACGTAACGGCTCTATACAAGCTCAAGTACACTTAATCGAGTACAGAAGCAATTTTTCTCATAATTTTGGAATGGTTTTCGAGTAGCCTAACTATCTAGTTTGCGCCGTCTGGCCATTAAAGATCAAGAAAATAAACACCTCTAACAAAATATGCCGATTTAAGATCAATATCATAGTATTGTCACCATAAGTCCTTAATATTCAAATAATAGAAGGTAATAGTCAACTACCTACACTTCAACAGATAAGAAAGAAGTCAAATTCTAGAAACACAACACTTCTTGTAGAGCATGTAAACGACTTGAACCGATCAGGGGCTAACAGAAGCATCCCTGTTTGGTTTAGTTTTTGTGTGGTTACGCGGATCAGGGCTTCTGCTTCTGCTTCGGCTTGGGCTCCTGCTTGGGCTCCTTGGCTGCAGCTTCACTTTTTCAGGACTTGGGCTCCTTGAACCATTATAGGGTGGAGGAGACCTATCTCTGACTGGACTTGGACTTCGGGAGGCACCGTTGTGAGGCGGAGAACGCTTTCTTGCAGGAGAGGGTGAGTACGACCTTTTTCCTCCTCGAGGTGAGATAGGAGACCTTTCTTTACTATACCTTTTTCCTCCTCGAGGTGAAATAGGAGACCTACTCCTGATACAACAAAAACATGCATCAGCAGATCATCACTTGAATAGACAGATGTAACAATTTCAAGATGAATAGTTCACAATCACATACAGATACTTGAATCAGACGCATACCTAGAGTGATGCCTTCTCTTGGGAGGAGGAGGAGAGTAGTCACGACTGTGTGACCGTGATCTAGAATAGCGAGGAGGTGGAGATCGGGGGCGACGTGGCGGTGGTGGAGAGTAACGACGAGGAGGTGATCGCCTGCTGCGCTCATTATATCTGCTCCCGCTTCTGCATTTACATAAACCATATGAAAACAGCAGTGAACATCAAACAAAAGCCACTATAATAAGTTATAGGAAATCTTCAATCTTACCTCCTCTCTCTTACTTTCATATCAGATGGTTTCTTCCGATTGTCCTCTGCAAAAACGACTGTCATCTCTCGGCCCTGAAGTACCTGACCGTCCATCTGGTATTTTGCTTCTGCAGCATCAGCAGGTTCTACATACTGAACAAATCCAAACCCCCTTGGCTCCCTGCACAAATAATTGGAAAAAAAAAATAACAGATTAGCAAACAGTATGAGTGAAAAGCAAGTTGAGTTAACCCGCATTCATCCCAGCGCTACTCCTACTAAAGATTTAAAACCAACAATGTTGTTAATTACCAGCTGATTTAAGTATCGCTGTGTGTAAGTCGATTCTAAATGCACTTTCAAACAGCCATTAAACGTAAAAGAAAAACAAGCAATCAATTCACGCTATTATGGAAGACCGTCACCATAAGCAGATAAAGCAAGCACGTAGCTGCTGACCTTGCAAGTGTCAGTATTAATATGACTTGTAATTCTTTAAGACTTGGAATCTTGAAATCCTCCAAATGTAACCAAACACAATTTCCTTTCCATCTTCACTACCAAACACACCATCTTGAATACAACTCTTACTACTTGATTGGTGTCACTAGTTCAATATATCAAGAGAAACTTTAATGCTTGATTCATGTCTTCAAAACTTTTACTTCACTTCCGTCAACAACTTTAATGAGGAACCCAATTTGAAACATAAGATAAATTTTGTTAATTTTTTAAAAATATATATATAGATAGAAGGAGATAACTACTAGGATCCAAACTGAACTAAGGGAGATTCAAATGCTAAAAGCCTAAGATACGTAAAAGGTATAGTTTATCTGAAAAAAGGCCCTTTAAAACGAGAACATGTCTATACATTGCATAAGCTCGCAATATATTTAACTGTTTTTTACAAAGATGGATATAGTGCAATGGGTATAATTTATATCATTGGTGGGGTCATGGGTGATGCAGCTTTTCAATCCTAAAGTTGTGATTGTGATTGTGATACTACAAAGTACAAACCTCCTGTCAAACTGGCTATAAATTAAGATTATAGACATAAAGGTTACAACAGCTCACCCGCTATAATAATCCCGCGGCAAGTAGATGTCCTTCAGAGGACCAAACTGCCCAAATGGCCTCCGCAGATCCTCTGGCCTGCATCATAAGACACATAAGTATTCTATTAGCAATCAAAACCGCTTACTGCTATGCTGAAATAAGCAAAGCCTATATTCAGTGAAGAGAAATATCAGGTATTCGGGTTGATGCACATATAAAAACCAGTGCAATTACATGTCATGTTTGCACAAAAAAACCAGGTACATGTCATGTTTGCACAAAAAAAAAAAAAAAAAAAAGCTTTGTTTTCTCTTCTCTTGTATGAACAAATTGTCCTAAGCTGAAAGAGACAGCCTCGCAGATAGCGTTGACCCTTTTTCCCTCTTATATACTTCCTATTTTTTAGTTTCTATCTAGAAAGGTGTGTCTTAATGATATAATCAAATTATTGAAATTTGGTATTATCTACTCCGTATATAGATATCCTTCCAACATGCATCTTGTGGTAACATACTAAGCACATGTGTAATGCCTAAAGTATAACATACGTGTCCTAAAACAATATGATGCATAAAAGAAACAAAGTATATATACTTATAGCAAAAGAAGAGTCAGCCAGAACATACCTGCAATCAAGACGAAGATTACGAACCAAGAGACTTGTTGGAAGATCTCTTTCAACAGGTCTTCCACGGCTACCACCACCACCGTATCGACTCCTAGGAGGACTAGGACTCCTTCTCCTTCTTTCATAACCACCCCTAGGCGGGGAAGGCGAATAGCCTCTTCGACCCATACTTTTCTCTCTTTGCGATTAGTCTAGCAAAACAGAAAGAGAAACTTGTATCAATAAACAGAGGAAATAATCCACAAGCAGTACCAAAATACAAGACCGTGTAACATCTACCCAAGCAGCAAGTAACACGTACAGTTAAATGAATTCTAAAAATAAGATGGAAGTTTAAATTGAGAAATTCAGAACAAATAAGATACTAGGGGAATGTTTATCTAAGCTTATATGATGGGCATACAAGCTTATTAAAAATTTGATGAGGAAATAAGCTCATTTGTTTCGACTTATAAGCTTTATAAGCTCATAAGCCCAAATAAATGGGCTAATTAACTTATCAAATTTTAAATACTCATAAGGCCATCAGATAAGCTTAGATAAACACCCCCTAGGTAGCAAACCGGCACATAAAAGTTTTTGGGTTAATTCCATATATACCCAATTAAAACCCTCTAATGCCATATTTGTCCAACCAAAATACATAATACCATATATACCCTATTTAAATACAAAATTTGACATATATACCCATTCTATTATTAAATCTACTAAACATAGTTTTAACATTACTAAATGCCCATTCTACCCTCCATAAAAACACATCACCTACTATACTTCGTGTACTATGTGGCCATGATCATCATACTACCACTACTATTAATTGTTTGTTTCTCACGATTTCAACCTCCAATCGACTGCTAGTTTATTGCTTTACAACAAACTTGATCCGTATTCGAAATATTTAATTTCACCAATTGGGTCTTACTAATGAACTAGAACTATAACGAATGCTAAACATCTATTTCTAACACTTGCATAAAATATTGTTATTGAATCTGGAAGACTTTAGTGACACCTTCCGCATTAGATATTGTCCGTTTGTTGCGCTTTTAATGTAATCAAGGTTTTATATGTCTCTTGCTGTTAAATCTTTATGTCAACTTTTGCAGCAAAACCAAAATGAGACGATTAAGTAGTATATTAATTTTAGTTGTACACCGAATTTAACTAATTAGGTATCTCTTTTTCTTTGTACTATACAAATCGAATCTCTGAAATAAAGCATTAAAAGAATCAACACAAGTCTTCGTGCTACGCCAACTTGAGCATTGAAAATTTTAGCTACTTTTATTAAACTATATTGTACGAGTACTTGAAATTCTACATGAGAACAAATGCTACAATTAAATATTTCGAATACGGACCAAGTTTGTTGTAAAGCAATAAATTGGCAGTGAGGTTGGAGTCGTGAGAGACTAACAAATTATTAGTAGTAGTAAAATGATGATCATGACCACATAGATGTACACAAAGTATGATGGGGGATGTGTTTATATAGAGGGTATAATGGGTATTTAATAATGTTAAAATTATGTTTAATTGACTTAATAACAAATTGGGTAGATATGTCAAATTTTGTATTTAAATTGGGTATATATGGTATTATGTGTTTTGGTTGGACAAATATGACATTAGAAGGTTTTAATTGGGTATATATGGAATTAACCCAAAGTTTTTATAGCAATTAAACTTGTTCCTTTGATAGAACTTTCAAGAAAAAAATGCCCATATTGTAACTTTAAGTATATACAACAGAACAACAAAACGTTGTTAGTTTTTGTATAAACTCTCAACGCCGAATACTCATATGTATACACCCCACTCGAGTACGACCATCAGTATAATATGACACATGCAGATAAAAGTTTAAGAATTCAATCAAGGCTCTTCCAACTCCCAACCAGTATCAATAAACCAATCTAATCTTACAGATTACCAAGCATGTAAAAGCAAATGCACACGTCTTCTTTGAAACAGATATAGTGTTCGGTTAAGTTTATATGTGAGCTTGTTTGATTTCAGCTTATATTTCATAAGCTCCAATTTTCAGGCTTATTTTGAGACTTACTTGCTTATATAAGTTTATCATATCATAATAAACTTATATAAGCACACAAGTCTCAAAATAAGCCGGAAAATTGGGGCTTATGAAATATAAGCCAAAAAAACAAATAAGCTTAGGGGGTGTTTCTTTCGGCTTATATAGCCGGTTTATGACTTATCCGGTTTTGGGCTTATGTTTCATAGGCTCACTTTTTGTGGCTCATTTTGAATCTTTTCGGCTAATGCATGTTTCTTATGTTATAACAAGCTGATATAAGCCAAAAGTTTGAAAATAAGGCACAAAAAGTAAGGTTATGAAACATAAGCCGAAAACCAAATAAGCCATAAGCCGGCTATATAATCCAAAACAAACACCCCCATATCATCTACACAGCATCAGAAATAGCTATACACGACAATTTACCAACCGACATTATTCCGAAAACATGTAGTCAGATAACAATCACAACCGAATGGTCAACAAATTGCAAATTTATTTACCGTCAACACAGGTCACCTACAAATAATGATCCAAACAAAATTTACATAAAGACCAACAAATCATACAGTAACTAGCGGTAAAAACGTAACATTAACCCTAATAATCCAAAAAAAAGGTGAAATTGAATGCTAAAAACAAGCTAACAGATATATAAAAGGTGAAATTGAATACATGCAAATAAGAAAATTGGTTAATAAAGATGATTTAATTAGTGAAATTGATTCTTTTTTTTTTACCTGATGAATTTGATTTTGATTTTGAGAGGAATGAGAATTAGGGTTAAAAAAAATTGGCGAATGAGAGATGGAATGTGGGATAATAAATGGCTTGGTCGGGTTCGGGTATGGATTTTATATTGATGGTGTTTGGTAGTCACGTGTCAAGCATGTTCTGTTTGATGGTTTGTTTTTGTCTTGTTTTGTTCACAAAAGTTTTTATACACATGTTTAGTTTCTCAAACAAGTTAGCTTATATAATAAGCTATCTTTGTAAATTTTATAGAAGCTTTTAAAAGCCTAAGTCAGTTGAAACAGGTTTATGAAGTACTTATAATTAGTAAAAGTACTTAGCTATCGCTCAAAACACACCTAACTCAAAGGTTTTTTAAGACCACCATTATTCATCCCACGAAATAATTCAGAACTCTTTTGGCACAATGCAATCTAACCTGAGTGAAGACGAGCCAAGACTCGAACCCCGAGCTCTTATTCCACAAAGTTTCTCCAAGGCTCATAGATTTTGAGGAGGTGGATCCTATCTAAAACAAATGCCAATAATGAGACTCAAACTTGGGTCTATTGACTCAAGCACGAGTGCTCCAACCATTGGATTAATGCTCCAGTGGTATCGTTCAAAATATATTGAATTATCACGCAAAAGCTAAAAATATATATGAATTAAACTTGATATAAATTTTAGGGTTTTGTCGCATAACAAGAACGCATTTCAACTTTGTTCCATTTTAAGACGTGTCTTTTTTTGTCCCACTTAATGTAACGTACTTTGTGTTTTGTGCTACCTGGTACGTGGTACTTTCTTTTACCGGCTACAAACCTTTGTATCCTACGTGGACATGCCACGAAGGCATTCCACTAACAATATACGACCAACACATCACTTATACCTTCTTCCCCAAATATTTCACACAAGAATAAACAAAAACCCTAAACCTAACCATCTAATTAACCCTAACCAATCTTTCCAAAGTCTTAAAATGTCTTCCTCATCATCTAATCGATTCCGTCGTGATCCACCACCTACCCATTGCGAATGTCTAGAACCAGTGATTCTACAAACCTCAAAAACAATTAATCATCCACTGAGACGATTCCTAGGATGCATAAATTACTATAAAGTAAGTTATACTTTTATTTTTGTAATGGTACGGGTATTTGATTAGTTGTGTTTATTTTGTAGGGTTCAAAGTGTAAAACATTTGATTAGGTGGATCCTGATCTACCAAATGACTACTACAAACAAGAGGTTTTCAAATTCTTTGAAAAAGGTTAAAGTTAATGAAAACAAGATGGATGAAGTCAAGTGCAAAATAAGAGAAATACAAATGTCTTTGACTTTGAAAGGTCAACTATGCGAAACAAGTTTCGGGTCCGCAAATGGAGTTGAAAGAAATGAAATCAAGTGTTGGTTTTTATAGGAAGCTTGTTGTAGCAATGTGTATGATTACTGCTATCTTGTTGCTAGTTAACTGATATTTGTAATGTGTTAATGATCTTTGTAATGTTGACTGCACTTGGTGTAATGTGTTAATGAAAAGTTTTTGTAAAGTTATTGTAATGTGTTAATGTTGACTGCACATGGACCACACAGACACAATAAAGGCACATACATTATTGGTATTTTGGTGCACTCTTTTCCTGCACATGGACCACACCACACAGCTGTTGGGACAAACAAGAGACACAAAAGTAATACATACATCTTGGATTCATTACTTCAAGTGAAAATCTGTGGACATAAAGTCCACTATCCAAGATAAAGTTATAGATTCTAGTGCACTCTAGTGCACATACAGCTAACACAAACACATGCTAGATATTGTTTTTAAGTCTACTAAATTACAAGACCCTAGACATTGTTTTTAAAGACCAACACATCTGACCCTAGACATACAGCTAAGGTTCTCTCAAAACATCCTCCACATCCCATGCCTTATCGCAAGATTGAACTGCACCATCCGCCCAAACCGAAATGGTTTTCCTTTTTGCAATTCTCTCGACTTTGCTCTTCTCCTCATCTTCAAATCCATTAACCAAACCAACAATTGCATCATCAACCACCTTTGTAGAAGTATTTGCATACTTTGTTGGGTGGAATGTCATCACCACGGCATTCTTGATCTTGAGCGATCGACATTTCTTGGGTGGGAATTTCTTGGGTGGAATTTCATCACCCCGCAAATACATAAGAGGTAAGTATAAATCATTATGCATTAGTTGGATCTACATAAGGGGTAAGTATAAATCATTAATACCTCATGTACAACACCACTTGGTCCTGCATCAGTTGGATGTGCATTAATTGGATCTGCATCTATTGGGTCTGCTGTACTTGGTCCTTCATCATTTGGGAACACAAAGCTAGAACCAGCCTTCTTTCTTCCTGGTTTTCTCTTCTCCCTAACGGTTTTGTGCTTCTCTTTTTGCAACTTTTTTGTTATGGCCTTTTTCCCAATGATTCGACGGTCATCATTCTTCCACTTCGCTAATTTCATTGACCCTTTCGTGACATGCTTGATTCTTAGTTTCCTAGGCCTTCCGGCATCTTCCTAAGAATTGGTGGCAAAGGAGCCTCATCAAGTACAAGGCCACATAGATGAGCCACCAACTGCCTAATGTAATAGCTATAAGCATTTAACCACATCCTTTTAGAGTACCAAGCACTAACCCCAAGACGGATCATTTTGTGAAACCAAATCTCTGCTCTGACAAAGAACACATGGAACACCACCAAATCCCACCATTTACAGTGCACACCCTTTTCTCTATGTTAACACCAAATGACTCATCACCCTTCCTTACCTCATATTGATTATCACCACATGGATATACTTCCCGTAATCTTTGGATATCTTTCAAATGCTCTATTTCTTTCCTAATCGATGGTGTAATGTCGTTTACTAGGTTATATGCTAAGTTATGCATGCTATACAACCTTTGCATCAAATAAACTCTTATTTCTTCTAACATTGTAATTATAAACTTACCTCTTGAAATCCTTATGGCATTGTGATAGGATTCGAAATTCCATTCTCATAGTCGCACATCCTCTGTCCATCTTGAAGAAAGACCTAGCCCATTGTTGGGATTCCTATCTACAAGCCATTGTTTTGCCTCTCGCATCAATGTTCCCAATTAAATTCATCTTGGAGTAGAACCGAAATCAGATAGTTGTTGATGCAAGACCCAAAACAAGCTTTTGTAATGCAGGCTGTTCCATTTCTTCTTAAAGTTGGCATAAATGTGCCTGGCACATTGCCTGTGTTCTGCATTGGGCAACATCTTTCTGACAGCCTCCATCAATCCCTGTTGCATAATGAACAATTATATTTAGTTAGTGTATATCAGTTATATTTGTTAGTGTATACCAATTAAAGTGTACAAAATGAACAAGGAAATTATACCTTGTGACCATCTGAAAGGATAGTCATGTACAACCCAGGTCCAAGACTGAGATCCTCACAAATACAGGCCAAAAACCATTCCCAATTGTCTGTGTTCTCAACATTGACCACAGCCCAAGCTATGGGATACATTTGGTTGTTAGCGTCTCTACCCATAGCTGTCAACAACTCACCTCTGCATGTACCTTTCAGAAAACATCCATCCAGTCCAATAACTCTCCTACACCCTGCACTCCACCCATCTTTCATAGCCTTGAAACAGATATACATCCTTTTGAAGTGGATGTTTCCATTGTCTTGCTCATCTACTTGAAGATGGACCGTTGAACCGAGATTGGTGTTCAAAATTTGTTGCCTATAATCCCACAACTGCTATAATGTTCTATGAGCCCACCTTCATGATCAAATAAGGCCCTTTGCTTTGCCCTTTTACACCGACCCACACTAACATTTATCAAATACTTTTTTATTTGTTCTTGGATACCCTACAACTAATAGTAGGATCCTCGAATCACTTTTGAGCAAAGCGCTGGCTATCCATTTAAATGTCACCAATGCCCCTAAGTCAAAGTTCCTAGAGCAACAATGTTGGGGAATCAATGTCTTGATCTCGAAAACTTCCATCTTGTGCCCAAGAAGCCCAAAGCCCGAATGAGCAACCATCTTTTGTCACCTTGCGGATCTTTTTATTCTTTTCTTTGATGGTTTCTTAGTCTCCGAACACTTGGTTTTCCTTTCTTTGTTGGTGTCTCGGACTTTTCTTTCCTTTCTTTAATGACTCACTCGCACACCCTTAGTCGATTGACTTTTCCTAAGTTTGTGACCACCACTTCTACCTTCGCAACATCTCTACCACACAAACCATCAAACTTCTATAATCATTTCTCCTGCACTAAAGTCGAATCCATTAGCCACACCATAATTGGTCATACACTCTTTTAGGTGATCCGGGTGTTCAAACCTAAGACCTAATGTTGGTTTCATTTCATTCCATGGAAGTTTAGGGTCAAACTCGTGATAGACTACACCAGAACAATCTTATACTTTTTGTCTACATCTTCATCATCACTATCTATGTCTAACTCCTGACCACTAGGTTGGCTACCTTCACCACTATCAGATTTGTCACCAAAATCACTTATAAAAGTCCCATTGCATAATTTGTTCAAAAAAGGATCATTAATGGACCTATTTTGTATCACTACATCATCTTCTCCTACAAAATCACAAAGACCATAGGGTTGTATATCTTCCATCTCACCAACATCAGACAACTTATCATCCTCTTCTATAAGGGACTGAGTCCAATGCTTTAGGTCATACCCATGATGTTCAATATAAATATCAATTAATTTTTTATTCTTAAAACCTAGAGCAATCTGCTTTGCTAAGTCTCAATCATCTTTAATCTCAATTAAACCATTACTCGCTCTTTACGGAGCAAGAAAGAAAATACCTTTAACTGGGTACATACATGCGCCTTTTAGATGCTTTGTCAGCCCAATAATTGTCATACCTTCAAATTCCAAGTCTTTTATTGTAGATACGTCTCCTTCGTGATACATGAGAGGTGATGGAACGAACGTCCCATCATGATGGAAATTAACTGTTAAACGCATTTTGATTGATCAATTGTGATTAATTGATTGATTGTTTACATGAGAAACTAGGGTTAGGGTTTATGTTGAAAAGGGGGAAATGTTTAGTGTGTGTGATTTTTTTGAGTTACCCGGTCAAACAATACAATTTGTGGAAAAAAAACCACGTGAGACATTTAACCCAAAACTTATTTATTAACCGGTAGCTGTGCTTTCACGTACTAAAATGGAACAAAACACAAAAGTACGTTACATTAAGTGGGACAAAAAAAGTACACGTACTAAAATGGAACAAAGTTGAAAGTACGTTGCTATTGTACGGACAAAACCCTAAATTTTATGTCATTTTATATTAATAAGCTTCAACTCTAACTAATTCGTCAAACAATTTTATAAAAATCAGCTTAGTTATTACTTTCAATGTATTATATAGTTTTACATATGAAAAGTCAAGAAAGTAATTTCTAAGCTTAAACGTCAAAAAGTGTTCAGAAAACTATGATAAGTTTCTTTTGGGCTTAATGACTAATAAAAGGGTGATATCATTACAAGGGTGAGGTGAGAGGGAGGTAAGAAGAAGGTCAGGGTTATTTTTTAGGTACAAGTGACTTGGTTCACTTATTCAACGGGAGTGTAATTTGTTTGTGATTATGTTGTGTGTTTAAATGATGTTTTGAGTAATGCAGTTGGAAGGAGCAGCAAATATGTTTCAAGACATAAAATGAGTGAAGAATAAATAAAAGGTTATTGCTACTGGAAGTGCCAGTTATTGACATGACTTAATACCGACACAAAAATAAATGTGTTCACGTTAGGTATAAATATGTTTTGGGTCCTATTCGGGTCAACCCATTTAACTTGTTCATGATTAAACGGGCTTACCATCCTACGAGCTTAGGGTGCGTTTGGTTTGTCGCTATGAATCACAATGGGTATGGGTGTTGGTATAGAGTGGAATGATATTTGGAGGGTATGAAGAAATCACCCACACACATAATATATGAGGAAACTTTCACATTTGGGTATCCTTATTCCATTGTGGTGGGCCTCATAACCAACCAAACAACATTAATGACTTTCAAAGTCATAGATCTATACCCATACACCCTAACCAAACGGGCCCTTTAGTTTAAATCGAAAATTTAATTCATAATTGGTTAAATGGTAGTATAAAATGGTAGCATGCCCGATGGGTATGTTTGGCGTGAAGCTGTGTAGAGTTTTTTTAGGCAATGAGCGGTAAACATTGACATTTTGATTTTCAGTGGTTGTTTGACAAAATAGCGGTGAATTGTAACTATTTTTTAAAAGACTGATTATTCAATAATTGTTTACGAAGCGGCGCCAAAAAAAGCTACGATTCACGACTACTGCTACTTTTAACAAACGCGCACAATTACTTTATAGAGGTCATATTCGTGTCAAAGCACAATTTTAAGAGTTCAAAATCAACCAAAATTATTATTATTGTTATTATTTTTAGTTTTCCACCTTAATTAAGTGTTAGGGCATCTACTATAGTAGTTTTATCAAAAGGTTTAAAACCTATATAAAGTTTTATCTTTCATTTTAACCATAGTGATCATTTGTTTCATGTACAAGTGGCATGAAGAGGTTCATATTCTTGAACATATTCATAATTTAATGCATGTGTTATTATGAATCATTTTAGGAGTTGTAAAATGTTTATGCATAGTGAACATAAGGGCATCCACTATGTTTAACATTTATAAAGGTTTATAGTTTTATTATTGCATTAATTTATATACCTTGAACCTATCTTCATTATATATAAACCTCATAAAACTTTATAAACATCATACAAAACCCAAATGCATTAAATTATGAAGAGGTTCAATATTCTAGACCTATTCATTTTAGACCTCTTTATAAACCTATTTTCACTATGGTTTTTAAGTTCTTAGACTTCTTCATCACTTTATAAACCTTTTGATAAACTACTATAGTGGATGCTCTAAGGGACCGTTTGGTTAGGGGGGATTTCTTTGGGTTTGGAATTAAAATGTTAAATTAAGTTGTTTGGTTGTCATTTTTGCATTTCGGTTTAGATTCTTAAACCAAGTTTAAAGGCGTGTGTAAAAGATAGGGGGATATGTGGGTTTTATGACAATGGTGGGACCACAAGAATTCTCATCCTTATCTTTTTTATTTTTATCCCCTCACTATTATTATAAACGAGATCAAGACGCCCGCCGCGTTGTGGCGGTATTTTACCCACCTTTTGATACCGAGTTTTTAGTTCAAAGTGCGGGTTCATGTATATACTTAAAAAAATGACCCATTAAGACCATGTGCATCTCCTTATAATGACTTATTTTAGCAACAGAATGCTATACTTGAATTTTGTTGTGTTATCGAGTATAATCTTTCCACCCGGAAGTATATTTCAACCTTCAGTCGATGATGTTGACACGTGATGTTCAGGATAGCGAAACCCGTCTGATCGTTCCCTCAAATTCCTTTTGCTATTTCAATAATCTTTGTGCAAAGGTCTGCACCAGACGCTTCGCTAGACCATCGCAACAACGAAAGGATTTCGAGCGAAGAATCAGAACAGGGTAGTATTCTAAACATCTCGTATCAATATTAGCAAATTAAGATTGTCATATTCTTTCGAGTGGAAAGATTCCAATCGATGACACGGCTATTCAGTTGGATAAGAGGGTAATACGACCCGTTTCTTTAGTGCTTAAAAACTATGTTTTGACTCGTAAATGTTTCACGTATTCCAGACTTTTACTAACACATCACAATTGACAGAAACATATGAATATTGATAGCAAATGAGGCTCAAATATATGTATACAATAGCGATACCAAGCAACCAACATGGTTGCAGTCACACATTCGATATGACTGCATTGCCACGGTGCAGGCCAAGTAAATGTACGCGTAATGGTCAACATATTATCGTCATCGCCCATTGAAACAGAAAAGGTTAAAATTCATGTACACGATAGCATGAACAGGCAACAAACAGTGACCGCAAAACTATTTCAAAACCTGTGCCGCCAGTTATACTGCGGTTTTGTGAATTGAAAATGAGAAAACATTCAACGATAGGAAACTAAGAGCCACATATGTAACGCACTAACAAAGACCATAACCTCGCAAGATGGTGATCAATATTTGACCAAGAAAAAGCAATCCCAGTACGTCAGTAGTAGGATTAGTTTTTTCCAGGCCGAATACTGATCGCTACAATCATTGTCCCAATAATAGTCGGAAACCAAGAAACCGGATGTTAAAGTTCCTGGAAAAAGAAAACATGGTCAATCACTACTTAAACGGGAAAAAACAAATAACCAAACTGTTTTTTGATTTTTTTGTTCCTTTTTTTTTTCAAAAAGTAGCTACTTTGTGCCGCAACCGCCCCCTCAAATCCCTTTCGCTATTTCGACAAACTTTGTGCAAAGGTCTCGAACAGACGTACTGCTACACCATTGCAACAATGGAAGGAATTTGAGGGGAAAATTAGAGCAGGACGGTATGTTAAACGGCTCGCATCAATATTAGCAAATGAAGATTGCGATGTACTTCCAACTGGAAAGATTCCAATCGATGGCACGGCTATTCAGTTCGATAACACCTACTATGAACCGTTTCTTTAATGGTTAACAATTATAGAAAGATCAAGTTTGATATACTTTCCAATGTTTGAGAAAGAAAAAACACGGGCGTAAAGAAGCTAGTTGATACAATATAAAGCTAGGCCAAAACGTCATGAACATAGTGTTTGACACTTTAAAACCAAAACATGACAGCACTCATAGCCCATAGATATGAATGTCCTGTTTTCCCTCCAATATGTTTTGACTTTCGTACACTACATTAACGACTTTCGCAATGAAAAACCCATTAGAAACAACCAACAATAAACATGCAATAACAAATCAGCAGCAACAAAACCAAACATGCAACAATCAATCATTTGCAAAAAACGGTCGTACATACTCAAAATGCGCAGAAAGAAGTAAAAGTGAGAAAACCTTCAACGACAGGAAACGAAAAGGCGTATATGTAACGCACTAACAAAGACCAAAAGTATACCATTCGGATCAATCTTGCCAGCCCACGGTTTGGCCCAGGTCAAAGCCCACGGCGACCACAACTAAACGTAGCGCAACATTAAAATAACGTTAAAAATTTATTAAAATCTTTTGCCAAAGACGAAAGTCAAGTCTCGGGTTATGCATTACGTTACAAAAGCGGGGCTCGAGATAGGGTGACGTTTAGAAAAAGCGGACGCACCAATCATGGTTGCAACCCCAACAGGTTGTCGTGCCAAGGTGTGGGTTGTCTCGCTTTTAGCATCACCCATTCAAACTCATCATAGCCCCTTATTATCTTGGGTTTCCCAATGTTGTCAAACAGCTAAGCCACCAGGCAAAGGCCTATGAAAATCCAGTTTGTTAACCGACATGGAATGAAGGACAATGGAGTTTCGTACCTTTCTCCCATTAGGGCCAACCAAAATATGAGGCTCAGGCATGAAATTAACACAGAAAAACAGAGCACATCCGACATGGCTGCAAACCGAGTAGGTTGCCTTGCCACGTTCAGGACAACTGTATTTTTTCTGAAACTCATATAAACTCATCATTGCCTCTTCAGTAATGATGTCCACAGCCTTTTATCAAATAAAGTCCAACAACATAGGTGTTACAACAGGAAGTAACCCGAAAAAACAGGGCACGGCCGGCATGGCTGCAGACCAAGCAGGCTGCCATGCCAACTTCCGGAGACCCTCAGTTTATCCATAGGCCGTATAAAGGCACTGTTGCCGCATCAGTAACGATGTAACAACCTGATAAGCCCTACAATTCCATCTGCAACAATCGAAACATGTACAGGGTGACCAAACGTTCAGCATATTATCATCATCGCCCATCGAAACAGAAATGGTTAAAATTCATGTACACGATAGCATGAACAGGCAACAAACAGTGACTGCAAAACTATTTCAAAACCTGTGCCGCCAACTATGCTGCGGTTTTGTGAAGTGAAACTGAGAAAACCTTCAACGATAGGAAACAAAGAGCCACATATGTAACGCACTAACAAAGACCATAACCTCGCAAGATGGTGATCAACATTCGACCAAGAAAAAGCAATCCCAGTACGTCAGTAGTAGGATTAGTTTTTCCAGGCCGAATACTGATCGCAACAATCATTGTCCCAATAATAGTCGGAAACCAAGAAACCGGGAAACCGCATGTTAAAGTTCCTGGAAAAAGAAAACATAATCAATCAATACTTAAACGGGAAAAAACCAAATAAGCAAAATGTTTTTTGCTTTTTTCTTTCCTTTTTTTCTTCAAAAAGTAGCTACTTTGTGCCGCAGCCGCCCCCTCAAATCCCTTTCGCTATTTCAATTACCTTTGTGCAAAGGTCTCGAACAGACGTACTGCTAGACCATTGCAACAATGCAAGGAATTTGAGGGGAAAATTAGAGCAGGCTGGTATGTTAAACGGCTCGCATCAATATTAGCAAATGAAGATTGCGATGTACTTCCAACTGGAAAGATTCCAATCGATGGCACGACTATTCAGTTCGATAGCAACTACTATGAACCGTTTCTTTAATGCTTAACAATTATAGAAAGATCATATTTGATATACTTTCCAATGTTTGAGAAAGAAAAAACACAGGGGTAAAGAAGCTAGTTGATACAATATAAAGCTAGGCCAAAACGTCATGAACATAGTGTTTGACACTTTAAAACCAAAACATGACAGCACTCATAGCCCATAGATATGAATGTCATGTTTTTCCCCCAATATGTTTTGACTTTCGTACACAACATTAACGACTTTCGCAATGAAAAACCCATTAGAAACAACCAACAATAAACATGCAATAACAAATCAGCAGCAACAAAACCAAACATGCAACAATCAATCATTCGCAAAAAACGGGCGTACCTACTCAAAATGCGCAGAAAGAAGTAAAAGTGAGAAAACCTTCAACGACAGGAAACGAAAAGGCATATATGTAACGCACTAAAAAAGACCAAAAGTATACCATTCTGGATCAATCTTGCCAGCCCACGGTTTGGCCCAGGTCAAAGCCCACGACGACCACAACTAAACGTAGCGCAACATTAAAATAACGTTAAAAATATTAAAATACTGCACCTGCCAAAGACGAAAGCGAAAGTCTCCGTTGTCTGTTACGTTACAAAAAGCAGGCTTAGATAGGGTGACGTTTAGAAAAAGCGGACGCACCAACCATGGTTGCAACCCCACAGGTTACCGTGCCAAGGTGCAGGTTGTCTTGCTTTTAGCATCACCCGTTCAAACTCATCATAGCCCCTTATTATCCTGGGTTTCCCAATGTTGTGAAACAGCTAAGCCACCAGGCAAAGGCCTATGAAAATCCAGTTTGTTAACCGACATAGAATGAAGGACAACGAAGTTTCGTACCGTTCTCCCATTAGAGCCAACCAAAATATGAGGCTCAGACATGAAATTAACACAGAAAAACAGAGCACATCCGACATGGCTGCAAACCGAGTAGGTTGCCTTGCCACGTTCAGCACAACTGTATTTTTTCCGGAACTCATATAAACTCATCACTGCCTCTTCAAGAATGATGTCCACAGCTTTTTATCAAATAAAGTCCAACAACATTGGGGTTACAATAGGAAGTAAGCCGAAAAAACGAGGCACAGCCGGCATGGCTGCAGACCAAGCTGTGTCGCCATGCCAACTTCGGAGACCCTCGGTTTATCCATAGGCGTATAAAGGCACCGCTGTCGCATCAATAACGATGCAACAACCTGATAAGCCCTACAATTCCATCTGTAACAATCGAAACATGTACAGGGTGACCAAACGTTAGAAATAGGGAACACACAGGTTATGCAGATGTGACACTGCTAATTTTTAACGAATGCATCTGAAACATAGAACTGTTTTTCAGCAACCCGTTCTACACAACATAAAGCACTTTCGCATTCAAACCCCCATAAGAAACAACCATGAATAGGCATGCAATAACATATGAACAACAACAAAACCAAACATGCAACAATCAGTCATCCTAAAAAAACAGACGTAGTCATTCAAAATACGCAGAGAGAAGAAGAAATAAGAAAACCTTCAACGAAAGCAAAAGAATAACCATATATGTATCGCACTAACAAAGACCAAAGGTATACCACTTTGGATCATTTTTGCCAGCCCACACTTTCACATGTGAAACCCATGACTACCGCAGAACTAAACCTTCGCGTTACATTAAAATAATGTTATGAAACTATAAAATAGTACACCGACGCTTCGTTTCATTCCACCGCCTGCTGTTTCATGTCGCGTGGTAAAATCAGGTACACTTATAGCGACGACACCACCAAACAAATGGGTGCATGATCTGGTCCAAGACGGTCAAGTTTTATCACGCAAGCCGACCACTCTGTGAATGGTCAACCGAACAAACTTAAAACAACTGGAACCAAATGCAATGAAGATCTGGAGAGTATAGTGTTTCCCGTGTCGTTATGTCCCAACGAAATGTGCGAGAATAGTCAAACGATGTAGTGATCGAGAATTTGAACGGAAAGGATTGTGATTGATCTATACCTAAAGAAAGTTTATAAATTACAGGGGCTTAAATGCAAATTAAAGAAAATTAAAAAGATAAAAAATATTAAATAAACGCTATCACTATTTGCAAAATGATGTTTTTGATTTTTCTGTTTTTAAAACTTAAATTAAAAACTACGTGACGTACAAAAGAAAATGTGAAACTGAAACAGTATTAACCCTAAAAATATGAAAATGACATTTTTACAATCCTAATGATAAAAGAAAATTTATAGAAAAATAAAATTATTTTTAAAACTATTTAATTAATTATTATTAATTAAAAACTATTTTTACTTATTTAATAATAACCTAAAATACAAGAAAATATGAAATAAAGCTAGAAAAATAAAATTATGACTTGGAAAAATCTAAAATAACAAAGAGAATTTTCAAAACTATTTTATATTTTTCGATTATTTTGTATTTTCTATGAATTAAAACTATTTAAAACTACTTAAATTGCTTAAAATACAAATTTAACTAAGAAAAATCTGGAAAAATATTTTTTGACTTTTATATGTATCTTAACCTAAGAAAATGAAAAATTATTTTTTGAAACTTTTCGAATTAATTGTATTAAAAGCTAATTAAAATGACTTAAAAACTGTTTTAAATAAAGAAAAATAGCAAACTGACCTAGAAAAATGTGAAAATTTCAAGAAAAGTCTAAAATAATGTTATGAATCTGAGAAAAATATAAAAACAGGGGCTTGTGTGTGAGAAATTGAATCTGCAAGAGAAGTGCTTATAAATAAGCACTTATAAATAAGCTAATGGTACAAACTGGGCACCAATCCAACACAGAAGCTATAATATGCTATTACTACTCAAAATGAACTAAAAACAACAAGCCTTAACCTCTGAATCGCAAGCTTAACATATTTGATTGTTTGGGCTTATGTGCAAAAACAGGTTTTGGGGCCTACTTTACAACTATAAAATAAGCTACTCAGTTAAGCTAAACTGAAAACCAAAAGAAGGAACCTAAGGAAGACCTGGCCAAGTGCTTATAAACCAAAAATCAGACTTGGACAAGCTCTTATGAGCTTGTTGCAAGCTTCAGAATCTCACTGTGCAGACTCAAGATAACCGAGTCAAGGTCACGCGGGAGATAGGACCAAAAGCACAAGCAATTTTGAAGCTTATAAAAAATTTACAAAATTCTACAAAAATGGTGATAAGTAAATAGACCAGCTGAAGTTTTTAAAATCCCAAGTTTCACTGAATTTGGCTCAGAAATGAGTCAATGAAAAATCCTCTTAGTTGGCCTCAAAATGACTTTTTCATGTTTTTTGACTTTTGAAGCAGACATGAAAAGTTGACCAAATTGAGCTTTAATCTTGATTTCTCAACTGAATATGATGTTAAATGGTATAATGAAACTAATGCAAGCTACTCTAGTGATTTCTAAACACAAAACTAGTTTTTGTTTTTCAAAAACTCCAACAGTTAAGCTTTAAAGACAGATCAAATGTGATTTTGACTTTGAGTGTTTGCAGGTGCAATTAACTGACTCAAATGAGCATATTAGAGCTTAACAAACCTGAAACAACAAATCCTAACTACTAAACAACCCTCTAATACAGTTAAAGCAGCAAATCCAAACATAACTTTAAACACTGATATGCAATTTAAATTGAGCTAAACTCTGCACTAGCTTATATTATTGATCAAACTAAGTCTCACTACTCTAATTACCACTAAATAAACAAGTTTGAACCATTCTTAACCACAGATACAGATACAAACACCATTTGCAAACTGAAATGAAAATGAAAATAAGACAGATACTCACAAATGTCCAGCTTGTTTTGCAGGCTAAAACCAAACCCAAAACTACACTATGCTACTCAAATCCAACCCAAACTCAGGCTCTGCAACCCCCAAATTCCCAATCCAAGTCCATTTGAGCTTCAATTGACTTTTGTTGACCAAACATGAGAGTTGCTTGAAACTGTTTTCCAAGCTTACCAAAAGCTTTAGATAGCTTAAATAAGCTTATTGTAACTTAAAAATAAGTTGCTAGAAGCCTGGAAAATAGAGTTTGAAACTGAACTTCTCAACAAAGGAACATCAAAACATGAAATTTAAGTGAACCCTTGAATTAAGACTTGAAAATGTATGGTAATGATCAAACTACTTGAATTCAATACGAAAGCTTTAAGTTACAAAATTAAGAGACTAGCTAAGATAATTTTATAAAACGACATACAAGAAATTTAAAACTAAACCATCGCTCTTCCTTCTCTTTCTTCCTTTTATACACCCAAAAGCTTCCACGTGTCTCTCGAGTGTATCCCACCTTCAATTTGGGCCATTGGACGAGTGTGGTGCATATTGGCCATTTGATGCATTTTGGCGGGAAAGGTAGTTTTGACCTCGTGGCTCGATTTTTGCAACCGGGGTGGTGGGTTGTGGGTGTGATGATGAGGGGGGTTTGAGGAGATAAGTGAAAGTGGGAGGTGATGGGTGAGAGGTCCGAGTTGCAGGCTAGTGGGAAGAAAGGTGTCAAAGGCGGCAAAGGTTTGGTTTGACTGGTGGATTTGACCAGGGGGTCCAAAAAAGGAATGGGTCAAAAGGTATAAATGGCAGGGGTCCATAATGCAAAAGGGTCAAGGCTTGGTTTTTAATATCAAGGACTTGTTTTGTAATTCTGCCAAACTAGAGGGACCAAACCTGTAATTTCTCCAAAGTTGTTACAAGGACTAAAACTGACAAGTTCCAATAGTACAAAGACTAGTTTTGACATTTTCAAATTTCCAAGGACTATTTTTGACAATTTTTAAAGTTTAGGGACCTAAGTTGTAATTTTGAAAATTTAAATCTCAAGGACCAATTTTGACAACTCAAGAATCCCTAGGGACTTGAAATGATATTTTTCTTTATTTAGGTTTACCAGGACTGCTTTTGACAACTTTGAAACTGGGGACTAAACCGCCAATTATGCAAACTTGATACGCTTTTCACCGATTTTGATATTTTGCATTTAAAACACATAAAACACTTATTTGTGATATTTTTATCATTTTGATGCATTTCTGAGTGTTTTCAGATGTTTTTGCAGTTTAATTGGTACAAAAATGATGAGTATTTAGACACTCATCAGTGCAAAACTCGGAAACCGTCAAAATGATGCAACATAGGTCATGAGGCTCACATTTTAAACTGAAAAATGGTGAGCAGCGATATAACTTAGGCGTAGCTGCAAAAAAGCTCGGTTGCGTAATAGCAATCATGCTACCACGCCATCCGATCTTTCGCCCGCCAAGTTATGGCTCAGACCACGAATGACCTAGATCATATGATTCAAAAAGCAACAGTGAGTGATCATCATAGCTTCATGGTTGCGCTAGTAAACGCCCCGCCAAGAAAAGAGCTTTTCAAAGCCTGAAAATATCATTCAGGAGTAAATCATAAACGTGTAGCACAACAAAGGCAAAAAGACCTCCATGGCTGCGTTAGTAAACGCCTCTCCAAGATAAGGTGTTCCTCAATTTTCGAAGTGGCGGTAGTGTCAGACGAACAATATTTTTGTCCAACTGAACCACTGCTATTCAAAAGCGTTATGAGTACTCTATATATGGAATAAAACAAACGACGGTGCACAAATTTTCTCCAACTAAAGTGACGGTTGTGTCAGACGAACAATATTTTTCTCCAGCTAAACAACTGCCACTCCAAAGCGTTTTGCGTATTCATTAATCAACCAATTAATAAGCCGCATATTCAGCAAAGCGAAAATTGTATATAACAACTGATGCTAAACTATGAAACATAAGTTGTATAACTCCAAAATAAGCTTTAACCAACATTCTAAACGTTTTGAATACGACCTTCTAACTTTAAAAATAAATAAGCCAATAACTTTATGTTATCATTTTTTTCACATACAAATACGCTAAAGTCTTCAATTAACGACCGAAAAGAGCACCAATAACTTACAATCGGCCATCTACAAACCAAAATCAATATAAAATAAGTTTACACAATAACGTGGAGTATCAGTCGATAGGTTCAAGACGATCGAAATCACCAAAAACCCCAACCGGAAGCCTAAATGTGGCGCCACCGCCATAGTTAAAAGAGGCGGTGTCTCGCAACACGAAGATAAGAAGAAAGACACGTCTTCTGACAGCGAAGTTATTATCAAAGGCGATAACATCAAAGTCGGTAGCGGGGCAGTAGCAGGCCAACAAAATAGATATGGGCTGAAGGAACGCACTTAGCCCAACCGCCCTTAAAATAACTTTTTAAAACTAATAAAAAAGTGCACCGACGTTTGGTTTTATTCCATATATAGAATAATTTTTAATTCATATATTAATATTTAATATATTTTAAATAGACTAAAATACATCGTTGGTCCCTAAACTTGGCATGGTGCATCGCGATGAGACTTAAACTCGCCACTTTTCATCGTCGGGATCCCTATTTCAAGGTTTCACTACTACAAGTCCTTTGACCAAGTCAACATCCGATTTTTGTTTTGTAGTCGAGGTATTTTAGTCCATACACATTTATACTTTTATAACACATTTATATTTTACCCTTTCATCTTTCATCCTCTTCATCATCTACCCAAATCATTCATCTCCCCAACATCATCCTGGTCATCATCTCCCCAAGAACAATTAATGTGTTTCATATGCTCTTCCTTAACACCAACCATCGATTTACACTCAACACATGTTCATCATCCGGTCTTGTGGATATCATTCCGGTGGACCGGATAGTTCCCGTGATGAAGTTGAGAAAGTTCAAGTATCAATTTACTATGAATCACTTTGTCCATACTGCGAGAATTTCATAGTGAATTATCTTATCGATGTGTTTACCGAAGGAGTCGACGCGATTGCTGACGTGAAACTCTATCCTTATGGGAATGATAAAGTCAACTCCAACGGAAATATTACTTGCCATGTTGTTTTCTTAGTTGAATGAATCTAAGTGGTTTTTATGTTTTATATTGGAAACTTTTTACAATATGTTTATTAATATTTGTGTTTGTTACAGCATGGTGAAAATGAATGTTTGCTTAATACTATTGAAGCATGTGCCATCAATACTTGGCCTGATGTGTTAAGTTTTTAGCTCTTCTAATTCAAGAAGCATGTGCCATCAATACTTGGCCTGATGTGCCACATGGGTGGAGATTTTGGTTCAAGAAGCTTCTGAAGATCAAGCTAAAGCTCAAGGCATCAGGATATAAAAACCCCATCATTCCACAGAAAATTCTGTCCAATTTCTCATTGTCTTAGAGATTTTGTTACCATTCTATTTCCTGATATTTACTGTTTAATTCAGTTTGTATTTCTCTTTAAAGTTCTGTAAGAAATCCTTTTATTAATAAAAGTTGCATTTTCAATTTCAAGCTCTTGTTAATTCAAAGTTTTAATCAGTTTTCCTTTAAAATCTAGTTTTGAAAATTAGTTTAGAAGCTTAAGGGGGTGTTTGGATTATGCTATTCTCATTGTCTTAGAGAGTTGATGCAAGTGATGTTACAAACTTATTGAGATGTTGTGTCAACCATACTTTTTATGTTTTCTAGTCAGAAATTGTTTAATTCTGTCAAATAGTCTCTTTAGTATTTTTCTCAGTTTTCACAAGTGAGTTTAAGCAAATTTCAGTTGTTATAAAAAATAGTAAAAATTAAAAATCACTAGTTCAATAGTTGGTTTAGCTTATTGTAAAAGGAAAAAAATTAAAAAAATCTCTAGCTAGGTTTGTTTGTAGCTCTTAGATGGTAATCTAGTTTCCTGCCCTGCACATCAGCTTAGATAAGTATTTTCTCATCTCTTAATTTGCTTGATCCTTTGAAGATATTGCTTGTTTCTTATGACTATTTGTAGATTTAATTGTAGCTTATATTTGCCTTTAGATAGTTTCTTAGTGCTTTATCCAAGTAGCTTATTTTTAGCCCCGCGATTTCCACTTTTTGCACATTAATCTTTGTTACATCACCACTCTTATCCCAAATAGCTTTTGTTTTTGAATTTTCATTTCATACTTGATCCTTATTATCCGAAATTCTAGATTTAAGTTCTCTCGGTTGGTTGGTGATCTACAGACTAGGTATTTTAGTTCATTTTAGGATTTTTCTTAATCACTTAAATTTAGGCTTAAAATGGATGGGTTAGGAGTGTTTGGAATTAGCATTTTAGAATCGATTTTGTGCTAAGTGCTTTGATCACATGCACTTATTAGGGTTTTTATGATTGCATTAGGTTAGTTTTGGTTAGAATAGGTTTATTGTTGGTTGTTACAGCTTATGGATGCCTTCTAGTAGCTTTTAGCTTATTTCCCCTAGCTTTTCCATATCAGGTCTAGCCCAAATCTTACCTCCTGTTCTCAAAGGTAGTTTATGTCATTTTTCCCTGATTCACATTAATTGTTACTGGGGAGATGATGATTATGTTGGGGAGATGATGACCAGGATGATGTTGGGGGAGATGATGATTTGGGGAGATGAATGATTTGGGTAGATGATGAAGAGGATGAAAGATGAAAGGGTAAAATATAAATGTGTTATAAAAGTATAAATGTGTATGGACTAAAATACCCCGACTACAAAACAAAATCGACATTTAATGGCCATGTTTTGACCCATATGGCGATGATTATGGCGGGTTCGTCCCATCGCGATGAACCACGCCAGAGTTTAGGGACCAACTACGTATTTTAGTTTTTAAATATTATTTTCTCTCATACGCCAAATCTAAAATCAAATCCTAAACCAAATTTAAATCCAATCCAAATCCTAATCATAAACTCATCTACAAACCAAACATCATCAAAAGTTTATAAATTAATGATTATGGATAACACAATTTTTTTTTTTTTTTTTGTTTTACTTCACTTTCTTTACTTTTCCTTCGAGTCATACTGCATAACATAAAAATAAAAAATGACAGGGACGCTGGTCTATCGAATTTATGATCCATCGGACTATATGACATCCTCCTGAACAATAATAAACCCCCAAAATTGTGTACTTACATTTCAAAATTTACAAGGATCATCAGGGTTTCTAAACCCTAACTCAATATCAATCCTAATCATCATCAACGATTCAGGTAAACTCACCATCTTTTATAAGTTCTTTATCATCCAAACCTTTTGCAATTTTGTGACTTTATGCTTGTTGAATTTCTGTACCTGTTTGAAGAAATTATATGTATGAGTTGCACAAATTATTAAAAGATCAAATGAACAAATACTCACCACTTATTTTTTCATCATAACAAGAAAAGCCAATTTCCAACTTTTTAAAAAAAAAAAAAACGAAGCGACAAAAAATACACTATCGCGGTTTTTTAGCAGACAGATAGTTCGATATACTTTTAACGAATTTTTTTTAGCTTTTTTTAGTGTTAAAATTTAGGGGCAATCGCATATATACCAACCAAAACTTGCGTATTTGCATATATACCCAAAATATGCTTAACTTGCAATCTTGCATTGTATATATCATGCATTGAAAACTTGTATTTTGGAGAAATATGCAAGTTTTTGAGTTTTAGTGGGGTATATATATGCAATTCTCCCTAAAATTTACAAATCACACGTGATATTAAAATAACAAATCACATATGACTTTTTCGGGCACAAATTTCAAAGCTCACAAAAAAAACTTGAAAAAAATGTTCGTCGAAATTATATACAAGTGCCCCTCTATAAAAGGATGATTTAATTCTCGCCGCGATGGTATGATTTGTTTCGCTTAACAGTTAACAGTTTGTAAAATCTTTATTGTTTTTAAAATGATGAAAGTGGGTTTTTTTTTAGTTTGATGAAAAAATGAATTGTCAAGATTTGTTGATTGGATATATGTATATTGCCTTCCCCTTTTCTCGAAGGTTGGCGTGGCTACTTCAGAGTTGTTTCCACCTAGTAGAAATTGAACTTGAGACCTCTCGTATTTTAGTAATAATAGTCACAAGCTTTTTACCACTAGGCCACCCGTGAGTGGTTAACGTAATTGTCGTTTTTGTATGAGCTATAGCTCTTTTAATAGCTTGTGATCGCCGAACTGCATAGTTGCTTTAAGAATGCTTGTCATCGTGTCTCTCACTCTCTTGATATAAATTATTATCGTAGCTCTTGATTTGGTGTATATTTAAGAGGTTTCGATAGGCGTAAATTAGTCATGTTTATAACGCAGATATTTGGATAGGCGTACATGATTCCGCGTGCTTTAAAATTTGGTGTGCTGCTTAACAGCTACCTACAAAGGGCTTATCTTATTCTCAGACAACAGTTTACATCGTTAAAACATGTTTGCGTTCTGAACTTTGTAACAATTACTACAAATAGGATAATTGGTCTTGCATTTGTATTTTGTAGTAAATACTTTGGGGGTGTTTGTTTCGGCTTATATAACCGGCTTATAGCTTATCTGATTTTGGGATTATCTATCATAAGTTCATTTTTTGTGGCTTATTTTGAAACTTTTCGGCTTAAATAAGCTTATTATAACATAAGAAACTTATACATAATAAGCTTATTTAAGCCGAAAAGTTTCAAAATAAGCCATAAAAAATGAGCTTATCAAACATAAGCCCAAAATCAAATAAGCCATAAACCGGCCATATAAGCCGAAACAAACACCCCGTTAATTAAGTCCTGAAATAGTTCAGGGTTTACCTATGTCGGTATCGATTAAAATTAAATTTTATACAGATTTTATCAGTTTGAAAAAGGATGGAAGAACAGTTTATACTGAGAGTGCCGCCCTCTGTTGCTGAGCGTATAGAGCGTCTATTAAACGAGAGTCCTTCAGACGACAAATCACTGGATTTATCTTTTTCTGGTACGATATGACTTCGTGTTTTATTTTAACTTTTAAGCTATCAGTTTTATGGTCTCAGATTCTATAGTTTGGTTTTTTGTTTCTTCGCTAATGCAGATAATGGAAGGAGAGGCACATTCTCTATAGGCGATGAACAGTTTCCTGCATCCCTCTTCGACCTTCCGTGCATCGTGGAGTCTCACAAAACTTACGATGACAGTGTCTTGATCAAAACTGCAGATGTTGGCCAAGTAAGCGTTGTTTCTTATGCATGTTTCCGGTAAAAATGTTTTGTTTGTTTCAGTTTAGTGACGTAAGTATTTGGTGTACAGATGATTATGGTAAGGAATGAGGGTGATCCTGCTCCAGAAGTGGTGGAGTACCGCCATGGTCTTACGCCTCCAATGAGAGATGCTCGAAGGCGAAGGTTCCGCAGGGAGCCTGATTTAAATGTGCGATTTCTTTTTTATCTTTAATATTTAACTGCTAAAATTAAATCTAAAGGTGGCAATTTTGACCCTTTTACGTATGAATAGGTCAACTCTAGTTACGGTTTACCTCTAACCGGTCAAATGGGTCAAACTGGTCGAAGGTCGCCTAATGAGTATTTGAAATATGTACAACATGAAATCATCTTTATTCACCTAAATTTTATTTTTTCTGTAATCATATCTAACGTACTTGTTAAAGATAAGATGCTCCAGGTTTTTTTCCCACCAAAAAGTGTTTCGGGCAAACCTGACTCATGTGACCCATTGCCCGATCAGCATGACCCTCCATTTTCCCACCTCTAGCTTAATCTGCTTGTTTGGGTTATGTAGAAAGGGAATATCAAACTGATTATACTATTGATATCCGTTGCAGCCTGAACTTGTCAGACGAGTAGAGCGAGATCTGCTGAACATCATGCACGGTGGAACGGCTGAAAATTTTGATATCCTTCCAATTTGGCAGACTCATTTAATTTTCGCAGAGTGATATAAAATGCATGATAGTGAACTTTTCTAGATATCTGTTTCAACCTTTAGTGCAAGTTACTTAACTAGAACCATTCCCTCGTAAAAATAATGCTTTAGTATAGTTAAGCCATATCTGAAGCTGCTATACACATTTTGCCAATGCATACCATTTAAGAAAATTGTCAGCGATAGAACACCTTGGATTCTGATATGACCTAAATAACATTTCTATTCGAAATAATTGAGATACAGAATACAAAATTCAGCCTGTTTTCGGGTGGCTACTGTTCCTTATAGTAAACTAAATGGTATCTTATACTCCCTGTTCATAGCTACTTCACATAATAAGCTACTTTGTTATGCATATGATATATCATATGGCTAGCTGTCTTTTCATGATCTTGTTGCTGTATATTGTGGCTTATTTAATTATGTGACTGTTGTTTCCATGTATGGGTCAAATGGTTTCAAGATATTTAGTTTTGTTGTATGGAGTCCTGACATGATGAACCAACTCACCGAGTATAATGCCTGTTATGTTTTATTGAAATATGCATACTTAAGTTTTAGGATAGGTTTTTGAATTAGGCTTCTCTAGTTGAGCTTCGTCGTCTTGAGTGTAATGCATTGATAGTTTTGCTAACCTATGTATTCCTTGACTACTTTCTTACATACGGAAATGGCTGAGCAAGAGGAAGTTGGTGAAGCAAGTGCTCGTAATGCTAGTAAAAAAGCAGCACCAGAACCTGCGGCGACGCCTGCTGTTCCAGAGGCTGAACCAAATGCTGGAGGACCTGAGGGAAGTGATACTGAGTCAGATGATACTATATAACATGTACGTTTATTAGATGTAACTCAATATATGATGTTAGATAACTGTGCTTGTAGATAGTAAATGTGCTTAACGGTCTACTCCTTAATCGTAATGTGTATGTAGGTTTGTAAAACAGTATTGTACTCTTTGTTGTATCTACTCGTATTTTCTTTCCTGACCCTGAAATTGAATAGCAAAACTCTTATGCTGGTCAGTATAGCTCTATGATGTTACTATAGCTACTGCCGGATGCATATAAATAACTTTGATGGATGCAAAAAAGTAACACATGCCCATCCATGTATCGGTATGGTAATGAATTGATGACTTGTATTTTTTAGTTGGTGTGTGTTCATCTATACACATCATACATGCGGTCGTAAACAAATTCATATTATGGATGCGCGCGGTTTGTGACCGTACAGTGGTGAAGAAGTTAAGTGACAATGATTGGGAAGAGGTTCAAATTTGGATGATATGATGAGTTTTACTAGATCAAGAAGCCAAGACTTGATACACAATTATGGTGTTACTTTAACGCTGGCTCTGTTTGTAGAATAGTTTGGTTAGTTGGCATATGTTTGAAGGTAGGTCAAGTTGTTGTTTAAACACTGGAAGGGAGCTAATAACTTAGAGCATGGAGTATCACGGCGTAATTGCCTCGCCACTCCAATGTGGATGGCTCGCCACTCCAAGCCGGCCCTCGCCACCACATCATGTGGCCTCGCCACTTGCTTGTTCGCCGTTCCAACGACGAGCAAAAAGACAAAACAAAAAGTTAAAAACTATCCGTGCTCTTAGGTATTTTTAAGTGAGTGTGGGGCCCAAATGAAAAGGTTTGAGTTAGTTGTGATTGGGGGTATTTTTAAGTGAGTGTGTTGGAGTGATGTGACACAAGTTGGGCCCAAATGAAGAGGTTTGGCTAGCCATGACACTCCATGCTCTTAATTAGTACCCCGTACAACGGTACACAACAGTAAACACTAAACACGCTGAAGTCAATGAACACATGATAGTAGGAGTGGGAATGAGCCGAGCCGAGCCGAGGGCCCGAGTATGCCGAGCTCGAGCTCGAGTTCGGCTCGCTTATATATATAAAGCTCGAGCTCGTTTGAGCTTCATATTTTCGAGCTCGGCTCGTGAAAATTTTCACAAGTTCGAGCTCGGCTCAAGCTCGACTAATTTATATGACGTATTAAAGTAAGTAAAGCTCAAATGAAACTCGGCTCGTTAGTTACACTAGGCTTGAGCTCGTTTATAAAGCTCGTTTGACTACTTATATATTTCTAGAGCTTGGTTAGGCTCGCGAGCCTAATCGATCTGTATATATAAAGCTCGGGCTCGAGCTCGATTATGAAATGAGCGCATACTCGAGCTTGTTTAGGCATGGCTCGTTTGAACTTTCTACTTATCCAATTCTGAGCTTTTAACGAAGCGAACTTGACTGCTTCCACCCTACATGATGGAAACTAATTACGAATTACCCACAATTTGGAGTCTGTGTGATCCCCAACCAAATGGCCTAGTGTTAATTCAAGTAACCTCCTAACAAATATTGTAGCCTAAGAGCGGAGGTATCATGACCTGGGTTAAATCTTAACACCATGTCACATTAACGCCACATCGCCTTTAACATTTCACCTTAACTCAACAAAAAGCACCTTTATCATAACATTCACAGGTTAAACCTTAACTCACCAACAATTTACAAAAACAACATCTCGTTTAGGGCGAAAAAAAAAAAAAAAAAAGGTTTTAACGTGCGTTATGGTGTTAACATCATGAACGGTATGGTTAACATGCAATAACTTGGAAATGTTAACCTTTGACCTTGATGGCCACGTTACCATACCGTTAGCTCTAATAGTAACTAAAGTAACTTTAAGACAAAGAGGTCTAATGTTCAAATTTTACTAGATATAAATTTGGGGATGACTATTGAAAGAGTCACAAATTGTCCCATGATACCACGGTTAGTCTGCTTACAGTCAAAGTATCGCCTTCCTCAAACATGAACATGAAAAAATTTACACTTTTTTTTAAATTTCGTTATATGCTATTATTCAACGTTTTTCTTTAGAAGCATGCACATATCGTGAGTGTTTTATAAATTACAATACATCCAACTATCCAAGTACCATCTAGTTTCATTAATGCTAATTTCGTAAAAAACATGTCCAGTGACAAAATTGCTCTTGTTTTGAAATACAACACTTTTTAACAATGATACTTTTGTTTTCCAAAAAACATTAAGTCTATCTTGGTCATCCGACATATCTTTTGGAATGACATTACGTGGTTAAAGCCGAATGCATTATGTGGTTAATCTACAAAATAGTTTCAATATGCAAGTAAATTTAGCGCATTTTTGACGCGCAAGCTTATGAGAAGCTTATGCTTTTTTTACTCTCCAAATAAGTTACTTTAGAAGTTTTGTTTGGTTGATAAATGAGAGCTTTCGGAAAAATAATTTTTGCATAAGGTTCAATATACCAAATGTACTTCGAATAACTTATAAAAAAATATGCTCCATATTTAGTTTTTCTTAGCCAGCTCTATGCAGCTAGTTTTACCAAACACACTTAATTAACATGTTAAATATTTCACAAAACATTAGTCCAACATGATGTATTAGTTTACAAAGTTAGGATCAATTAAAAAATAAAATTAAAATGAGAATTATAAGAAAAAATTACACAACCATCATATTTTAAATATACCTATAAAAATAAATGCATTTTTTTTACATTTTCTTTCTCAATTGAAATGGGTGACTACAATTTCTTCTCACAATTTTCATTTCATTTTCTATTTTCACCGGATTCTTTCCTTTAGTTTACATAGAAGTTTCTTAACAACTTAAATAGAGTTTCTTAACAACTTAAAAATAGAAGTTTTCGGCAATATGAACACAAAAACACAAATTTTTTTCAATTGAAAGTGATATGATGTAGTAGAAGATGAGAGAGATTTATAGAAATACAACTTGTTTGACAAGTTCTACACTGTTTCCCCCAAAACTTGCTCTACAAGTTCTTAACAACACGGATTAAGAAAAGTCAATGGCTTTCTCTGGGACCCATGCCCTATATACTTCACTTGCTCTTGGTTCTTTTTTCATTTTCTAATTATTGTTTTAGAAAAGAAAATAAACATAGATTTTACAAAAGAAATATACTAGTATAATGATACAACAACAATACCCTATGTTCAACAACTTTATTTCTCTGCAATTTTTGTATGTCATTTTTTCTTTTCGATCATCCTATGTTCTAGTAGTCAAGCTTTTGTAAAACATTTTCAGTAGCAGTTTTCCACATTTATTTTCTTTATCTTTATTAAATTCCAAAAAAATTAGAAAAAAAGAAAAAAAAAAAAAAGAGTTGCATTAATTTTGTCTTTGTTTTGCTTATTGGCCGGTTTAGTGTTATCTCTTTATAATGGTCACTTAAATCTTCTTTTAAATTCCTTATTTGTATTAAATTAGTTTTCAAAATTGTTCTAAAAAAATCAAGTTTAAATCTTTATAAAAATAATTCTTTTTGTTAAATCTTTTATAAGTTTTTAGTTAGCTTCTTTATAGCTTTTTAAGAACTTATTTTATAAAAAGTTGCAATCTTTGTTTCATACCTCGCCTCAAATTCACGTAAAGTTTCAAGCTTTTGAAGTTTAGTCGAAGATTAAAGGGTTACTAAGGAGATTAAGGATATTTTGGGTTATAAGCTATGGAATTGGATTGAATTTTAGGTCGTTCGTCATTGTTTCATCTCCAAACCCGGTGCTTTTTAATCCTTGCTTTATTTTCTCGTTATTATTGTTTTCCCTATGTCTAGTTTTATCAATTTTGCCATGTCTAGCATTATTAATATGTTAGAGTAGATTTATTAGTAATTGCTTAGAGATTTTGGTGGTTTGATGTTGTGACAATTTTTTGAAAGTGGTTTGGTGAGTTTCATTAGTAGTTTAGGTTGAGGTTTGACATGCGGTTGAATTAAGGCGTGTTTTGGTTTCGATGTATTTATTAATAAAAATGCATTTTCACTAGAACTGAAAAGTGGAAACACAATCGGTTTTAGACATTTATTCTACCTAGACAACTTCTAGTCTAGATAAACTACACTAAAAGTGTTTGAATTTTAAAAATCACGAAAATAAAAGCGTTTGAATCTGTCTTCTAGATCGTTTTTATCTTTTTATCGGAATAGCTTGAGTTGCTCATCCGTATACCGGCTAGTTTATAAAAAGTTGCAATATTTCTTTCATACCTCGCCTCAAATCCATATAAAGTTTCAAGCTTTTGGAGTTTAGTCCAAGATTAAAAGGTTATTAAGAAGATTAAGGATAATTAAGGATATTTTGGGTTATAAGCTATAGGATTGAGTTTTAGGTCGTTCGTCATTGTTTCATCTCCAAACCCTGTGCTTTTTAATCATTACTTTATTCTCTCGTTATTATTGTTTTTGCTATGTCTAGTTTTATCAATTTTGTCATGTTTAGTGTTGTTAGTATGTTAAAGTAGATTTATTGGTACTTGCTTAGAGATTTTGGTGGTTTGATCTTGTGATAATTTTAAAAGTGGTTTCGTGAGTTCGTTAGTATTTTAGGTTAAGGTTTTGATTTACGGTCGAATTAAGCGTGTTTTGGTTGCGAGGTATTATTAATAAAAATGCGTTTTGACTAGAACTGAAAAAGTGGCAACACAATCGGTTTTAGACGTTTATTCTACATAGACAACTTCTAGTCTAGATAAACTAAACTAAAAGTGTTTGAATTTTTAAAATCTCGCAACTAAAAGCATTTCAATCGGCCTTCTAGCTTGTTTTTATCTTTTTATCGGAATAGCTTGAGTTACGCTACTCGCTCGTTTAGTTAAAAAGGTATAAAGTATCTACAAATTATCGCTTTAACGGTTAATATTGACTAAACATTTACCAAACCATTTCATTTGCTCATTTTGTTATTACTATCTATTTATATTGAAGTTGAGCACCGCTCAGAAACAATAAAACGGGTATAATAAGAATCGACTATATCTAATTAGATTTTCTTTTAAGTTTGCATTGTAGTTTTAGAATCAAAAATCCAAAACTTAAGATAACCAGTCCTAACATGATGCACCAACTCACCAAGCAATGTCTTACGTTTTATTGAAAAATGGTTACTTTAGTTTTAGGACAGGTTTTTTCTTCTTTTAGGAATTAGGCTTCTCTAGTTTAAGTTTCATCGTCTTGAGTGTAATGCATTTATAATCCTAGGCTTTTGGTAACCTATATATGTATACCTTGACATACTTTCTTACATACGGAAATGGCTGAGCAAGAGGAAGTTGGTGAAGCAAGTGCTTGTAATGCTAGTAAAAAAGCAGCACCAGCACCCGCGGTGATGTACACCTGCTGTTCTAGAGGCTGAACCAAATGCTGGAGGACCTGAGAGAAGCGATACTGACGACTCAGATGATACTATATAACATGTACGTTTCTTAGATGCAACTCAATCTACACTCCGATGCTAGATAATTGTGCTTGTATAGTAATGTGCTTAACGGTCTACGTACTCCTTAATCGTAATATGTTTATGTAGGTTTGTAAAACAATATTGTACTATGTGTTGTATCTATTATACTATAGATTATGCTAGTGGGCCTGAGCCCATATTAGACTATAGATTATGCTGTCTACTAACATAATCTATAGCCTAATAGTATCTACTCGTGCTTTCTTTCGTTAGGCTATTTTGGTCACTTTACTTTAATGATATGTTAATAGAGGATTTCTGTAGTTATGTCAAGAATGTTTTCGGGTTATCAAGATGCAAAGAAGGAAACATTAATGTATTTAGTTCTGTTTCTTACTATAGAGTGCGTTCATCGATATTACACATGTGTCCAGAAAATCTATTTTCATATTCTGGTTGGGTTGCATACCGTAACTCCGGTTGTAATCTTACATTGCTGAAGATTTTAAGCAACAGTGATTAAAAAAGGTTCAGTTTTGGAACATATGATCAGTTTTGCTAGATGAAAAAGCCAAGAGTACAGTTCTACATGTTAGTGTAGAAATGGGCAATTCTAGTTTTGCTAGATGAATATGGGCCATTCTAACTTTTAGCTCTTATATAATCAGTTTTGCTAGTGGTCTTAAATTTGGGGTGCCACAACCTTCTTTTGCCCCCTATAAAGCTTCTCGCCCATGGTCACACGGCCAACATGAGGAAAGTACATTCTGCGACGCCATAATTAAAGGATGCGAGGAGAGTATTTGAAGCCATGACTTAAGTTTTGTGTTGCATGTCCATTGCCCCGTTGGGCTACCTATAACATATAGTTGCACTTATGTTAATTTGAACTCATAAGATCTTTTTCTTCGTCTTACGACTTACTCCGTATTTAACATCATGAGCTCAATTTTGCAAGCTCAAGAGCCGGAAAAAGTAGGCTTATTAAGCTTTTTTATATTTACATAATCTAATAAGCCTAGTATATACAGTATAAGCTAACACAACACCCCTTATGTCAAATATTTGTTTCACTTTTTTATTATTTATTATTATAATTTTTAATGAACTGCTTAAAAGTTGTAGTTTTATATAGAACTTGCTAATTAAGGTCATCCACTAAGCTAAAATTTTCTAAATTATAATGCAATTATGAAATTAAATTATAAACATTTTTGTTTTGTGAACATATATCTCCACTATGTATGAGCTTTTTCAAGTTTTATATACATTTCACATAATTCAAATGTTTTAAGCTATATAAAAAAAATTAGTATCTTAAACCTTTTCATACCACACAACAAGCTTGAAATCTTGAAATGAATGTTCATTATAGTTATACAAGCTTTTTGGACCTCTTCACATGAGCGGAGTCAGAAAGCTATGACCGATGAGGCAAATTTTGATAATTTTAGAAACTACATTACAAGTTGGTTCGTTATGAGGTTAAATTACAACATAGCCAAATATTTTTATGAAAATGTACACTACAAATTTTTTCGTTAAAAGAACACATGCCCACCCTATCTCCGCTTCCACTTGTTTATATTTTATAAACATTTTTATAAACGTCAAAGTGCATGTCATAAGGATAATTTTTGAACTGCTTAAAATAATAAAACTTAGCAGTATGAACACGATTTTGGAGTAGAAAATGGGGGGAAATTTTAGTAGTAATTTAGAACACAACTTGTTTGACAAGCTCCTACATTGTTTTCCCCAAAAACTTGCTCTACAAGTTCATCAAAACACGGAATAATAAAAGTGAATGGGCTTCTTTGGACCCCACTTGCTCTTGTCCACGTGTCTAGAGACACAAACTCTTATTTGAGGGGTGTTTTCTACATCGGATTTTTTTTTTTAATTAGAGTCAATTGCATATATACCCACTAAAACTCGTATTTGACATATATCTTAAACACGCTTAATTGCATTGTACATCACGCATTGAAAACTTGTATTTTAAAAAATACGCAGTTTTAAGTTTTAGTGAGATCGTACGATTCTCCTTTAATTATTACTTCATCATTTTCAAATTTTGTAGTCCATGATTTTTTGAAATCTTATAATTTAATTGTCCACTATTAAAAACAAATATTAAAATTTGATCAAATTTATCATATTACTTTTGATTGAAGTTAGTATTACAAACTTTAAAAATAAATGAATTAATTAATTAATAGTAAAAGCTGTTATACGTAAAAAAAAAAAAAAAAAAAAAAAAACAATATTTTTTAAAGCTGTATATTTTTGTCCTAATATAATTATTTTGAAACGAAAAAAGTACTCTCTCCGTCTCCGTATTAAATGTTCGGTTTAAATTTTAAAAGTATTTTTTTTTTAACTTTGACCATAAATATTTTTGGTTGTATTATATAACATTTGATGCAAAATATAGAGTAAAGTCCAAAAACATCCCCGTGGTTTGCCCCTGTGGTGTGGTTTTCATCCCTATACTTTTTTTGGAACAATTACATCCTCCGTTAGTAAAGTTGGCACAAAATCATCCCAAGGGACGAGCAGCGCAAAGAAGTGCGGATTAAGTCCCCAGCGTGCTAGTCGCGTGAGGGGTATTTTGTCCAATTATCACTCCCACCACCACGCACCTCTTTTAATACCTACGAAACACTAAAACACACACCACGTTTCCTCTCAACACGGATACTAAGCAATTTTCCTCCCAAAGTTAGTAAAACGCATAAGAGAAACAAAAAAAAAACCCAACTTATGTTCAATTGTTGATAAACAACAATGGTGGTTGTGGAATGGGTACCGTGACTATGATGATCCCGTGGATGAACAAAGCGTATAGTAAGTTATAATTTGATTAATTCAAAGTTGTTTGTACATTCATTAGATGTTTATTAATTGAAGATTACTTGTTGATAATAGGTACACAACCCAATTTTTTCTCATTGAAGATTCATCATGGTGGCTTTTTCACTGAACCTCCAGGTAGGACCTACACAAATGGCAAAGTTAATTACATAGACTTTATAGATGTTGACTTATTTTCTGTAATCGAGTTCAATGACATGGTTAGGAGGTTAGGTTACAAAAGCCCTAAGTGTAAGATGTACTATCATTGGAGAAAACCTAACCTTGAATTAGATCATGGCTTAGAAGCACTAGGTGGTGATGCGGATGTGTTGAAACTAGTTGGGTATCTTGATAAGGTCAAACTAATTGATGTCTACATTGAGCATGAGTTGTCATCCTAGATACTTATTTGAAATCCCATTTAATACATCAAAGGATGACTTTGGAGGAAATACATGAAGAAGAAGCTACTTCTTTAGTAGTTAGGAATCTGTTAAGCCCGGTGTGAAGAAAATAGGTTGCCATTGTTGCTTGTTGATGTAGAACCTCTTGATGGTCTTGAGGATAGTGGTAAGAGTGTTAGTCAGAGATTGAAGCTAGCCCTGAGTGTGAGGCTAATGCAGAGTGTGAGGCTAGTGCAGAGAGTGAGAGTGGCTCAGAGAGTGATGATAGCGAAGATAGTGACTATATAGTTGATGAGGAAAATGAGGTAAATTTAGTTGATGTAGATATGGAAGAATTCTTTAGAAACACTGACAAAGATATAGAATGGGTGAGAGTTGAGGGTGGCAATTATGAAGTCCCTGTTGGTTTAGATGTTGACGAAGGGTATAATCTAGATGACTTTGATATGGATATTGACATAGAGAGTGATAGTGGTGATGAAAGGGGTTATGATAGTAGCACTGATACAAGAAAGAGAGCAATGACAAAGCTAAGAAGGGAACATGATAAGCAGTCTGGTGTTGGTGGTAGTAGTAATGAAAGATTTTTGTTGGGAGACAATTTGGGACTAAAAGGAAGTAACAAAAATGGTGATCATTGAAGTCAGTAGCAACTAGAAGGCGATTGTATAGTTGGAAAATGATAAAAAAAAGGGTTAGGGTTGTATGTAGGGAAAGTGTCTGTCTTTAAACATGTTAGTGGGCGAATAGTAGCCCAATCAAAAATGTGAATGGAAAATGGGTTAAGTCCAAAAGAATCATCACAATGTAGCACCACTTAAAAATGTTGATGGGAAATGGGTAAAGTCCAAGGAATAAATAAAGATGAGGTGTTGAGAATAAAAGTAGGTGGCAATAAAGGCAATTATATTTATGAGGACATCACATGTCCTTGGGCTTTGCACATTTTTCCTAACAGTCAAGGCACATGGGTTGTTAAAACATTCTCTGATTCACACACTTGTTTGCAAACAAGAGAAGTGAAGAAGTGTACAAACAACTTTCTTATCAAGGATATTGAAGAAACCATAAAACCAAACCCAGAAATCCCACTAAAAGCCTTAAGAGAGCAACTGCAAAAAAAATATCAAATTGGTATCTCTACTGGCAAGGTGAAAAAAGCAAAGGCTAAAGCAGTGATGAAGGTTAAGGGTGACTATATAGAACAATATGCAAGGTTAAGGGATTATGTCTTAGAGCTGCAAAGGAGCAATGAGAACACAACTGTCAAGCTAGATCTAGAAAGAGATTACAATCCAAATGATACTACAAGACAATTTAGGAGGATATATCTCGTATTGGAGCTTTGAAGAGGGTTTAAAGAAGGGTTAAGAGATTTACTTGGGTGGATGGTTGTTTCATGAAAGGAAAGTACCCGTCGATTACTCACCGTTGTTGATAGATGCAAACCATGGGATTTATCCAGGTTGCATACGCTATCGTGGAAGCGAAACCACAAGTTCATGGTCTTGGTTTTGACTTGTTTGCGTGATGATCTGGATTTGACACCCATGTCTAATTTCACATTTGTATCCGGATGGACAAAAGGTAAACATGCTTAATTCCTATTTATGTTTCGATTGTGTTTAATAATTACTAATTCCAATACATGTTATTCTAGGGCATCATACCGCAATTGCAAAGTTTTCCCATGTCTTTGAACATAGGTTTTGTGTAAGACATATACATGAGAATATGAAGCATAGTTGGAGAGGTAAACAATACAAGGACTTAGTTTGGAAGTGTGCATCAGCTACCACTGTTCAGTACTTTGATAGAGCAATGGAGGAGTTGAAAAACTCAGATGAAGAAGCCTATGAGTATTTGAGGAAGATACCTGCACAGCACTGGTCTAGAGCTCATTTCAGTGGTAAAGTATTGCTTATTATATGTAATTTTGTTACCTGTTAGATTATTGCTTATTATATGTAATTCTGAATGTAGGTAGAGCACATTGTGATGTTTTGTTAAACAATTTATGTGAAGTGTTTAATAAACAGTTGATGAATGGGAGAGATTCTCCAATTATCACAGCACTAGAATTTGTTAGGGAATATTTGATGAAAAGAATTGTTAATGTTCAAAAGGTCATCTCTAAAAGTCAAGGCCCTCTAACTCCAGCTGCAACTAAGTTATTTGATGCAATAAAGAATGAGGCCAGCTATTACACGGTAACCTCCTATGTTTCTCAAATGTTCAGTAAGTTTAGTCAATCTCCAATTGAATTATTTTAGCTGATTACCTACAACTTGTATGCTTATGGTAGGTGCTTTTCAATGGTGGCACAAAGTACCAAGTGAGTGGCCCATGGGAAGATCAGTGTGTTGTTGATGTCCAAGACAGAGCATGCAGCTGCAGAAAATGGGAGCTTACTGGAATGCCTTGCAAGCATGTTGTTGCAGCGATCAATGACATGGCTGGAAACACAAATGATGTTGGGTTGCCAGAGACATGGGTGCATAAGTGTTATTGGCTTACTACTTGGGCAAAGCAATACACTCACACAATCAATCCTTGCCTTTGGACAACTTTTGTGGAAGAAACACCTAGTCCATACACTATCCTACCCCAAAGATCAAAACACAAATAGAAGGCCACCAAAAAGGAGAAAGATCGCAGATGAGATATCAAGCCAAAAGATGTCTGCAAATGGTAGGTTATCAAGGGTGGGAAAAACAGTCACTTGCCTAAAGTGTCACAACACTGGACACAACAAAAGAACTTGTAAGGTGCATGTTACTGGTGTTGCTGGATCACAAGGTTCTGGTGTTGGTGGATCACAAAGGTCAAGTGTTACTGGAACACAAGGTTCAAGTGTTGGTGGTTCCAAAGCTTCTGCAAGAACTAAGACAAAAGCAAAGATATGAATTACTTTTGGTGTTGTGTTTTAATCTGATCTGTTTATGTAGAACTGTTGGTAATTTGGTATTTGGGTAATGTAGGGTCTGTAATGTTTCAATACTTTAGATCTTTTGGAATATGGTTTGTTTATGTCTTGTTGTTAAAAACAATGGATGATATGGTATGTTTATGAAAATGGTTGACTTTGTTTTTTGTCTGTATTATTTTTCTTTGTTTTTTCCTGTAAATGCTTATGCAGTGGTGGTGGTTGTAAGTGTAAATGGTTATGGTTTTGTGCAGGTTTAAATGCTTATGGTTTTGTGCAGGTTTAAAT
Source organism: Chrysanthemum lavandulifolium (assembly GCA_022545495.1). Classification (NCBI taxonomy): domain Eukaryota; kingdom Viridiplantae; phylum Streptophyta; class Magnoliopsida; order Asterales; family Asteraceae; genus Chrysanthemum; species Chrysanthemum lavandulifolium. Next base: position 30,966,411 of record CM040240.1, read on the forward strand.
GCTTAAGGTCTTTGATCTTTCAACCACAATCAAGTCACAATAGTTGAATCCATTTCACACATTTGGTTAGTATTTCATAATACTTGGTACATTGCATTCATAATACTTGGTACATTGCATTCATAAAACTTGGTACAACAGATTTATTAGAGGGAATTTAACCCATAGTTTTCATACATACTACTAAAACATAGATACTAAACCATAGATACTAAACCATACATGCTTAAACCAACAACCTTAACCAAGCATACTAAAACAATTTTCCTTTCCCCTTCCCTTTTGCATCTGTGGTACTTTTGGGCTCATATATCTTGATACCTAGCCTTTCACATGTTGCCTTATTTGGCAGACCTAACACCTTCTTCCTATCAGCAAAGTCTTGCTTTGGATTGATGCTACCTTCAACCTTGAATCTGCTAACATAACCCTTAGGAAAGTAGTTATACCATGGGTTTGTAGATGTTTGATCCGCGCTGAACAGTCAAGTCAAAAAGACTTAAAACAGCTCAGACACAAATACAATTAAGATCAGAGAATACAATGGATTCCCGGGTCGTTATGTCCCACGGAGACTCAATGGTGTGTAGAACACTGATTCAGACGGTAGAATGATTGCTAATGATAGCGATCAGAAAAGATTAGGATTTGAATATGATGATTACACTACTGAAAAAGGTAATAAAATAAAAGCGACTTAAATGCAAATTAAGAAAATTAAAAAGATAAAAGATATTAAATAAACGCTATCACTATTTTTAAAGTGATGAACGTTTAAAACCTGAAACTAAAAACTTACGTTTAAATAAAAATAACGTAAACGTATAAAATAAAAAGTGAAACTTACAAAATATAAATCCTAAAAATATGAAAAATACATTTTTACAAACCTAATAATATAAGAAAATTTATAGAAAAGGAAAATTATTTTTATGACTAATTAATTAATTATTATTAATTAAAAACTAATTTTAACTATTTAATAATACTCAAAAATAAAAGAAAATATGAAATAAGACTAGAAAAATAAAATTAAGATTTAGAAAAATCTAAAATATGATAAAACTAATTTTAAAACAGAAAATATATTTTTTAGACTTTATATGTATTTATTATTAATTTAAAACTATTTAAAACTAATTTAAATTATTAAAAATACCAAATAAAAGGAGAAAATAGGGAAAAATACTTTTAAGCTTTTACATTTATCTAAACTTAAAAAATGAAAAATTATTTTTTTGAGACTTTTCTTAATTATTTGTATTAAATGCTATTTAAAAAGGCTTAAAAACTAAATAAAATGCAGAAAAATACCAAACAAGCTAGGAAAAATCTGAAAAATTCAGGAAATGCTTAAAATAATATTAAGAAGCTAGGAAAAATGGAAAAACATGGGCTTGTGTACAAGAATAAGGAACTGATGAACAAAGTGCTTATAAATAAGCACTTTAATAAGCCAAATGGAGCACAACAAGCACCAAACTGATATGGAAGCTACTATAGGCTAAAATGACCAAAATGAAGTGAGGAACAACAAGCTAAACCACTGATTTGCAAGGTTGCTAAGATTTGATGTACTGAGATTATGGCAGAAACAGTTAAAGGGGGTGCCAAGTTCAAGCCAAGAAATAAGCAACCAAATAAGCTAGAAACCTAAAACTAAAACTTGAAACTTATAGTAGACCTGGTTGAGAGTGTTTAACCAAAGAATCAGCCTAGATGAGCTAAGGTGAACCCCTGCAAGGTCCGCAAAACTCAGAAAACACCTCGCGGTGCTTGTGCCTGCATGTGGATTAAGCCCATAATCATAAGCTCTTTTGAGCTTTAAGGAAAATTCACAAAAATAAGCTAAAATGACCATAAAAACTAGAGCAGTAGGGCTTTTAAAAACAACAAGTTTCATTAAAATGATTAAGAAATGAGCTCATTAAAAATCTTTCTATTTGAGCCAAAACTGAGATTTCAATGTTTGACTTTTGATGAAAACTTGGAAAATTGACTTTATGGATTTCAACTTGATTTATGGATTGGAAATGATGTATTAAGGTAGAATGAAGCTATAGAAAACTTTGGCAATGACTTTTAAACACAAAATGGATCTGCAATCTTCAAATCCCAACGGTGGTAAGCTAAGGTGTACAAAGAAATTTTGACTTATGAAGCAAACATGCATGAAATAAGGACAGATATAGATAAAAGGAACTAAAACAAGCCTGAACCAACTGAGCTACTCTATATTTATTACCTCTAAAACAGTTTTAAGAGCAAATCCAAACACCCCTTTATAAACTGATTTGCTAACTAGATTGAGTTAAACACTGAGCAACTATGAATTATTGATCAAATTACACTTACTTAACCTAATTACAACCTCTAAAACAGAATTGAACCAGATTTAACTACAAATACTGATTATGCATAAAAACTTGGATTTTACTTACAAAGGGTCCAAAGCACTAAGGCTTGCCAACATCGAAACCAGATCGCTAACCTATCGAACCAACCCAATAAACTATAATTCAACCCATTTCCATGTCTCGCTTTAACCATTTACAAACTCGCATCACTTTTGCACTGCTTGACTTTCATTGACCAAGAACCAAAAGGATTTAAACTTGACTTTAAACTTGTAAAAGTTCAAAAGCTACATAAGCTTATTAAAAGCATTAAACAAGCTTTATGAAGCTTGGAATTATGAAATGGAAATCAAAATTTTCAACAGTTAACTTGGAACTTGAAAATTGAAATAGAACTTGGATTAACACTTGAAAAGGTTCTTAATACACTAAAACAACTTACATTAATACAATTTATCTTGAAATTACAACATCTAACTTAAACTAAAACATTTAAAAAAAAACGACATTAAAGGAAAAACAATAAACTAGCTACTACCCTTTCTTGCTTCTTTCCTCTCTCTTTTATACTCCAAGTTGCTTCATTCCTCTCTCTAAGTGAATCCCACCACTTATCCTGGCCCTTGGATGATTTTGAGATGATCTTGACCATTTAGCCTTTTTGGCGGGAAATAAGGTTTTGACAGGTGGAGGACTTGAGTGTGGGAGGGTGAAGGCAATAAATGGTTTTTGTTTTGTGTTGAGGTGGAGGAGACAAGGGAGTGATAAGGTTGACTGGAGGTGAGGGGAGGACATGGGAGGTTGAGGAATTTCAGGCTCAAGTGGGAGGGATAAGGGAATGCTACAGTAGGGCGGGTTTTGTGGGGTTTGACCAAAAGTTTGACTGGGGCAGTGTATTAATAATCAAAGGGGTCAAAATAGGGGGTCCAATAGTTATGACAGGGTCCATTTGAGTTATGACAAGTCAAAAGGTGCAAAGGTTAATAATCCCAAGGACTTAATTTGCCATTTACGAAACCGTAGGGACCTAGGTCGCCAACCGCCAAGATGCTCCAAGGACTAAAATTGACAAGTATCAATAGTATAAGGACCAAACTTGCCATTTTCAGATTTTCCGGGGCCAATTTGCCAATTTTCAAACTTGGAGGACCATTTTGTAATTTTCTCAAAACTTTTCATATTTTTCACCAAAGGACTAAATTTGACAACTTTTTATTTTAAAAGGACCTTGGTGACTTTTCTTTGAAATTTTGACTCGTGGACTATTTTTGACAATTTTTGAAAGTTGGGGACTAAACCGCAATTTTTGCAAATTTGATATGTTTTCATCCGATTTTGATATTTTGAATTTAAAACACATAAAACACCGATTTGTGATATTTTGATCATTTTGATGTGTTTCTGAGTGTTTTCAGATGATTTTGCAGTTTATATTGTACAAAAATGATGAGTATTTAGACACTCATCAATGTTGCATCAGATTCATCACTGCTGGAAATTGTTATGATATCTTTACCTTTGTCATCACTGCTGGAAACTGTGATAATTTCTTTGCCTTTGTTTGAGCTCATGTTTGCAGTTGTGGGAATAGTTAGAAATGTGAGATGAAAATGATGTTGTTATTATGCATGTATATAAACACCTTGTGAAAGGGTTTGGTAGTACACTTACACATAAGATTCTAATCCTTTTAGCAGGTTGAGTTGAAAAAAATAGTGTCACCCATGTGGAAATGCTTGTCCAGTCATTTCAATATCTTTAACCAACACAATGACTGCAAATTGCCCTATCTTTATGCAGTCTCTTTTAGACCACATCAGCAAACATTGACTGCATTTTTTATTCAGTCATGGTTTTTGCAAATGTATTTTGCTCCATGTGTGGTTTGTCCATGTGTCTTGTTTGCACCTATGCATTATTGAATCTGTTTTGGTCTTTGGTTTGCAGATGTATTTTTAACCCATTTACAGTAAAAAATGTCAACTCATTTCAACCCATTTCAACCCATTTCATGCATTTCAACCAATGATAACATATTCAAAGAAAAGATGACAGCATATTAACATATAAACAAGACATTTCATTCATAACTAACAAGCACATTACATTAATGGATTTCATTTGAACATCAAATACATAAAAAAAAAAAACAACTGAATCCTAACATGAACTTGTATCTTCTAGCTTTTCTTGATTTCCTCGATGCTTCTTCGTCGATTCATGTTTCTTAATAATCCGGGAATAATCATGACGGATCTTGGACACATTGGAGGATCCACCCAGTCTTGAAACCCATCATTAGGTACCTTAAAAAAAATTCAAATTACAAATCAACATTAAAAGAACACATAAAATTATCCAACTTGATGTCTTACAGGTTTTGGACAACAAAAAAAACGTCTTCCAGGATTTGCTGGTCTCCAAGAAGTACGAATAACAGTGGGTAACCCACATCTGCAAATCATAGTGTGGGACATTGTTAGGGGTTTTGATTTTAGGGGTAGGTTAATTGGATTAGAATGGTTAGTGTTTTTTGGATTTGGGGATATTGAAATTAGGTTACAGATGAATTTGGGGAAGAAGATGGCTTTATTAAAAGGGGTAGGGTTATAACACGCTGGTCGGGAGTGATAATTGGACAAAATACCCCTCACGCGACTAGCACGCGGGACTTAACGCACTTCTTTGCGCGCTCGTCCTTAGGGATGATTTTGTGCCAACTTTACTAACGGAGGATGTAATTGTTCCAAAAAAGTATAGGGATGAAAACCACACCACGTGAAAACCACGCGATGTTTTTTGGACTTTCTCCAAAATATATGAATATATTGAGTTTTAAATGTATTTTCACTACGTATTATTTTTATCTAATACTATATAACACAAGCAAAAATATTTAAAGTAAAAAATGTAAAAGAAATACTTGAAAAATCGAACCTGAACATTTAATATAAGACGGATATAGTATTATTTAGAAACACTTGTTAAATAAATTCACATATAACGACAATTCGACAATTGACAAATGTGTGGTCATTTGACCATGAAAATAAGGGTTAACTTATTTGCACGGTTCAAAAAGAATAATAAACAAAGAAAGCTTATTTGAACCCTCATATAGATAATTGAACCTCATAAAACCCATCAATCACTCTTCAAGTCTACATCAAATTTTCAGATTCTTAAACATGATCAGTATCTGATTTTATATTATATTTTTTATTTTGATTTTGATGATATCACTAAGTTTTATTTTTATTTTTTATTTTAAATATAAACAATTGAACAATAAACTTCAAAAGCAAAAAGGCAAAAATAGTCCTTCAGAGTTACACAATCTTAGAAAAATTGCAAAATGGTTTCTGACTTTCTGTAGTTACTTACTAATTCTAGAAACAATTCATGAGTTAAAATTAAGAAACGTTTGTGTAATGGTAAAAATTACATAAATAATTCATATCAGTTACCTCGTTTTACAAAAGAGGTCCACAAGTTTAATATTTGTTAAAGAAATACTATATTTTTTGAGGTCGATTAATATATATTGGGCTCGTGAAACATTACGAAATTATTACAAATATATTACAAGACGAATGAATGCACTACGCTATATTGTGCTCGGAAAATATTACCAAGTTATATTATGAGTCGAACAAATTCACGATATAATAGGCATGTAAAAAATTTACGAAAGTGTCAATAAAAACGTAACACAACAAAAATGTCTATTCAAAAAAGAGTAGTGTTATTTATGCCTAATAAGAAAATTTAAAGTTAGACCTAATTCATCTATTTTATGCCAAGTGTAATACACCTATTTTCTTTCATCATTTTTCCCCAACCACTTTTTTAAATGCACTAATTAAATCTTTAGGTTTAAATTTAGATTCATGTTTTAGTCGCCTTTAGATTCAATCCTTACTTTTCACCGCCACATCGCCTTTTTCTCTCCAAATGACCTTCGAGCGACATGCTCTCAAGAAGGGACCAAGTTTTTTTGTTTTTTGTTTTTTGTTTTTTTTAACATTTTAACACAAAATAATTGTTCATTAATAATTAAACGTTACATAATAATTCAAATAAAATTAAAACATTACGAAACTTATTAAAACATTATAACACTAATTAAAATCTAGGTTGTGGCGTGCCTTGATCGCTTTTGATTTTCCGTGATTGTTTTGTTGTCTGCGGAAAGATGGGTCGATTGGCGTGCAATAATAATATGAGATCTTTATCATATTTCTTTGTCAAATTCAAGTTTTGCTCTTCTAGTGCCAATTTTTGTCTTCACTTTCTTCTCTTTTGCTCCATCTACAACACCGCTGTCGTTGTTCTAGCTCTTTATTCTTCAAATCATAGTATCCGTCCCGCCAGCCTTCTTCCGTCCGAATGCCTTGGACTTGATGACTTTCCATTTCTCAAGAACACCTTCCATGTAGGTAGCTTTCGAAAACTCCGAAGATTTCTTTTTATTCTTCTTTGCGGTTCACGACCAATTGGTCTACCATGCACAGACGGAGGCACATCCGAGTGCACATCCGAGTCGGTTGAAGTCCTTGCTTTTGCGACCCTCATCTTAGCTTAAAAAGTCGGCATCTCATTATCCTTCCAAACAGAATGGTCCTCAAAATCTTCCAACAATGCTCCAAAACAAACGGATGATTACACACTAGTTGGTATTCATCACACGCCGTGTATAAGCAAGGTGAGGTCATTTTCACCACTCCGTAATTCCTCCGAGCATTGTTGTAAATGGCACAAAATTGACCAACTCTAGGACTAATCCTATTTTTCCACTTTGTAATGATAGAGTTATGCTCTTTCCGCACCAACCTCCTTCTCAAAGTAAGCAATGACTTTCGCCAAAATCTTTTAGCATTTTGGTTGTTTCCGTTATACTATTCTCTAATACATCACAACAAGCGTTGCACAAGGCAATCTCTTCTTCTTTGTCCAAAGCGACGAATCATTCTTGGTTTCTTTCTCGACAACCTTCTTCTTCGCCTTTGTAGCTCGTTTCTTCGGTTTCACCGTGACGCTCTTCTCGACATTCTTCTTCTTCGTCATCAATGTTAACCGAATCGTGATACGATCCATGAGCCAAGCGGCACCGAACCATGATACTCTTGAGCCGGATAACCCGAACCGGTTCCAACAAAAACAGATTGGTGTATAATTGTTCTTCAAATCAAAACCCTCAAGATTGATACGGTTAACCGGAGAATATTGTTGATAATTTGAATATGAAGACGTTGATGAATCCATTGTTGGACGGTACACGATTTGGGTGACCCATACATAGATTGGTTGCTTGACGGAGTGGCTTTGTTGTTGTTGGTGTTGGATGTTTTGATACGGTGGAACAAATGGACGATTCATAAAAAATGGATTGTTAGTTTGTTGTTATAGAGCTTGTTGGGATTGATATTCGAAAGGGGGGTTGGAAATTGATTCTTGGTGAGACACCGGTTAACCGGAAATTCGGATCCGTGTTAAAATATGCGGGCGTTTGTGCCAAACGGATTTTCGGCCTTTTGTTGTGGTGTTTTTAGACATTTTGATAGAGATAATTATGAGATTTTTGATAGAGAGATTGTGAGATTTGTGAGTTTAGTGTGTAAATATGTTGTGTATTTATAGGGTAGTTTAGTAGTATTTTTTTGTATACCAAACGGTCAAAATTTATTTTTCAAACGGTTTGAATTTTTTTTTTTTTTTTTTTTTTTTTTTGGACTTGCAACGGCTAGCAACAAAAGTGGGATGTTTTTGGTTTGTGGTGTCGATCGAGCGAGCGACCAAGATAGTTTTTTTTTTTTTTTTTGCGATCGACAAGCTCCACAACAGGACGATCGAGTGGAATCGATCGCCCATCCAACCTCGATCGATTGAGGATCAACATTATTGTAAGTAACCTTAGGTATTCAAATCATTTTTCTTAAAAAAATATTATGAGTAATAAAACTATAAAAGTAAACATATGCAATGTAACCACCCGCATTTTTAGGTTACTTTTTATTTTCGAGAATTTACTATTCACTTTTACTATTCACATTTACTATTCATTTTTCACTATTCATCCGTAAAATTTTATTTCACATTCTCGTAAGATAAATTATTTTAGTAATGTCACGAGAATTCGACAATCGTTAGATCATTTTCATAAAAGTTATTAAGAAAAACATCGTTATAAAGTTTCATTTTGACGGTCCATCGTTTAAACATGACGCGCATAACGAAAATCAACTCGATAATTTTCCTAACATTAGATAAATTCTTAGATCACTCATGATTAATTTGAGAATTTTTAAAATTCATTTTATGTTACCAAATAAGCCTCATTTGAAAAACTAAACTTACGTTTTAAACAATTACGCTTGCATCCGGACTTAACGATTCTCGTGACTGTTTCTAATATGTTTTGATACTTTTACATTTTTGAAAAGTCAAACATATTCCCTCCTCCTTTGACCATAAAGGAATTAACCTTGCGTTCTACATTTTGCTTAAATCACAGAACTTTTAAATTTCACGAATAACTGTAAGTTATCCCACGTATAATTAAAAACACATTTTAATATCTCATATCACTTTTAGACTAATTTTAGTCTACTCTAAATAAATTCACAAAGTTTCCGAAATTTCGTTCTTTTCGATAAACTGACAATTCTGCGTTTTGACCCGTGATTTCTAGCTTTAGCGCGTTTTGCACCCAATGAGACTTATCACCCATTTTATGTTTTTATATGGAGTATAATGATGAGTCTCATCATTCCTACAAGTTTCGTATTTTTACGATACCCGGTTTACGCTTTATGGCTTGGTTGGCATTTAACGCAACCAAAACTCACTCCATAACCAAGATAAGATCAAGACTTATCATCTAAGCCTTGTCATAGAAGTTATCAAATTTGTTTTGGCTACTTAAATGACCATAATACCCTTGTCAAGATATTTTCTATACATGTGTCCTAAACTTAACCATGGTTAATATTTAACCCAATATATGGTTAACCAAACTTACCCTCCTATAAATAGGAAGTGAAATACATCCCAAAGACCTTCACAAACTGAATTGGGTCGTTCATACTCTAAAACATTCATATCTTCCATCATTTGATCTATAAACTCCAAGTTTATGCAAGGAAGTTCCAAAAGATCAAGCTACTACATCAAATCTCTAGCAAGTTTAAGTGATCTTCTTGAGTATAGATCCACCAAGTCACTTAATACTTCATCACCAACTCTTCAAGATTGCAAGGGTGCCAAGGTGTAGAAAGCTAGCTCAATCCAAGTCCTAAGTGTTCAATCAAAGTCCGATCCTTACTAAGTTACTCATTTCTTATTGAAAGCCAAAAGTTGTAACCAACTTATCACCACCATCATCTCATCTTTATTATTCATAATCTTAACTATTTCATGCTATATATATAGTTACTATGTTGGATCATGATGTACAAAATCTTTAAAACAAGTTATAAGAACCTATATGTTAAACTTGGGTTAGTAAGTGTATAAATGATAAACTTTTGTACAAAGTTTCCACAAAATCGACCACATATAGATCGATACTTTACATATTCTTGTAGATAATATTAAAACTAAACGTAGCAATTTGAATCACTCTAAACGGACACACGAGTCAAAAGTTATGACAAAAAGAAATTAGCGAAACTAAAACATGAATCGCCAAATAGCTTATCGCCTAAAATATGAAATTTTGAGGCCCTTCGGTCCGAATCATCAAAAGTTAAAACACGAAGTTGTCCGAACGACGTTTTCCTTCAATAGCATAGAAGCTCGGACCTTGAAAACGCTTAAACAGCCATAAATCTTTCAAAACAGAAACCGCCAGAATATAGTCACATAACTATACTTTTGTCACAACTAAAAGCAAACCAAGAGGCCTAATGGCCATAAACCAAGACCACGGCCACGGCTAAGACCAAAGTTGAGTCTCAAGACCATGGTAGTCAAGACCAAAGTCACGGCAAGGCCATGGCTAAAGCCTCAAGGCTTGTTTACCAAAGATCGTTAACTAAGGTAATCATATATATGAAACGGCGAGAACTTGTAATAACCAACTTTACAATTTAGAAACTTGTAAGCTTTTCTTTAAACACTTGTGATATAAATTATGACGATATTTGTAATAACCATTATGATTCCTAATCAAAACCAAACAACCTTGTAACTTGTGTTTACAAACCATATGACACTTGTGATATATAAATAAAACTTATGTTTTATCTACTAAGTGCTACAAAACTAGGGAGCTTCATGTGAGGGTTTCATTTGAGTAAAACGACGACGAGTTCTTTGGATTTACGATTTAAAGTGTCCTAGCTCCTCGACGTTTACTACATGACCTCTCGAATTATGATGGCCCGAGCGGTAGTCTGATATATATATAAACTATACACGTTTTCACAACTAGACCATTTCTATAAACGATATATACATAAACCATGTACTACATCGTGATCAACATAGAATATATATATATATATATATATATATATATATATATATATATATATATATATATATATATATATATATATATATATATATATATATATATATATATATATATATATATATATATATATATATATATATATATATATAGGATGGTTTATGTTTTCTTAAACATTATTCCAAACTTAAGTCGCAACATTTCATTTTTAGGTTGCACGTAGAAGTTCTCACGACATATCCATCATTCTCATTATACATTTGATATCATTTACTCTGAGGTGAGTTCATAGCCCCACTTTCTATTACTTAAATTGTTTTACAAACCCTTGGGGGAGATACATGCTTTATTTTAAACCGAACACATTACTTTCAAATTCTATACTTATCTGATTATTTTACTTGCACTAAGTTACCGCATTTGCCAATCTTAAGTCCCTAAATCATGAATCATTAATCACGGTGAAGTGAGCGCGAATATTGTGGATAGATCTATCGGGATTGATTTAATCCCGTTTGTTTGACCGTGATCCGGTAAACAAACGCACTATATTTGAGTACATCGTAAAACGGCAAATTTTACCTACTTGGGGCATCGGTTACTATTATATGACGCAAGTTAACGCCTTGATTGCATGATGCTTAGTGAATAATAATGTTTTGTTTCAAACCATTGGTGTGAATTTATAACTCACACTACAAACATTATGTGTTCAAGCGATTTCCTAAACTATATGAATTTCACTCAACCTTTGTGTTGATGTTTTAAGCATGTATTTCGTGTCCATAATGTCAAGTCGGCACGGAAGAGCAAGGACTAGATCAAGAAGGCTATAAATTTTATTATCATTCGAAACCAATTTAATGTATTTTGTAAACTTGGAACCATCGGGACCTCATTTTGTAAACTCGATATTTATACAAATCGAATGATAAATCTTTTGAAACGACTCTATTAGAGTACGCTTATTATTATGATATTTGTGCCATGAAGTAACACCCAGTTTGAATTCCGCTGCGTATCACGAAATTGGGGTGTTACAGATTGGTATCGAGCCACGCTTATAGAAACGGGTCTAATTGAGACTTAAACTATAACTACTTTTACAAACAAAAACATTTTATAGCCTTCCGTTCTCCGTGCCTTCCATCCTCCAGACGATTATGTGACTTTTAAACATTTTAAGCTATACAAACATACTAGTATATTGATATATACACTTGACATAATTTCAATCATAAACAAAGTACTCAACATATCTCTGCGTATGCCTATTCTAAGGCATTACGAACAATCATATTTTCCCAATCTCTCAATCATGCATCTACTCATGCATTTTAGGATTACGAAACTTCCTCCAAGACATTGTAATCGACTAAAATGGTCTTTCCTACTTCCAGACATTGTGAGATACAATGGTCTCATTCATTTTCAAGACACCGTAAATCCTCAAGTGGTCTCTATTACATTCTCGCACAATCGTAAATCCTCAAAGGTCTCTACTACATTCTCGGACATCGTAAATCCTCGGTGGTCTCATTTATTTCTCAAGACATTGTGAGTACACAATGATCTCTCCATCATTTCTTAGACATTGTGAGTTGCACAATGGTCTCAACTACTCCTCGGATATTGTAAGTTATACAATAGTCTCTAAAATTATCTTTATGAAGCCCGTCACAATCTATCAATTTCCCTAATGGAAATTCAAGAAATGGGATTTCTAAAAGATAACCGACTCATCATCTACAAAAGTCAAGTTCAAAGAACTTTCTACATTCATCAAAGTTCTCTTACGAAACCTTCATTGTTAAAGGTGCTGATTCTAGCCAGTATGGACTTTTCTAGAAATTACTTAAGATTTCCTTTCCACACGTATCTACCCATATTATCTTCTATGCAATAGAATGTGAAAACATAGGTTACAAGTCTTTTATGGCGGGACTTGCAACCGAATGGTTTGATATCGCTTTGCTTAGTGGACAATTTCTCAAAAGCTATGAACATATCACAAGTATACCTAATTTAGGTATTTGGAAAATTTATCGAACCTCGGCTAAATATAGCCTAATCACCTATATTTAACCTTGGGATAGTGGAACATGGTCTGATTAACTATGTTCGACTTAAATTTTTCAAACACTGAGAATAGTTATACAAGGATTATATTCAAGTTAATTTCCTACTTAAACTCAATAAACCACAAGAATTCATTAAAAAGATCTAGAGACGCGATAGTGTTTTACCACTCAGCGAGATCTTAACATCTTATACAACCTAATTTCATTCTTGAAATTTTCATACATGAGATAATCCGAACTACTATCTTGGATAGTCATCAAATCTTCTCGTCATTTCTTAGAAGTACTAGCCTGTTTAGGTTTCAAGGATCTCATTCTGCCATATTCCTTTAAAATTCACTTTTGATTTTAAAACAAACTTGACATCTCTAGTAGAAATAAACACTATACGATATAGCCTTCATCTCGAAACCACCTAAGACATGATCAACTTTGGAAATGGTTTGGATAACCACTGCCACTAGCAAGACTTTCCTACAACGACAATTGTCACATTATTATAAACCATTTCACATCAACAATATCTTACACCTTTGATTAACAACAGTTACCCTAACAACAACGAAAACTATTCCATTTGAGGCACTATATAGACGAAAGTATTATTTAACCAATTAATGGGCTAAGATGTTTAGAGATCACCCACCTAAACAACTAAGGAAACTATACAAATATAAATTTGGCTCCATGCCGCACACTATCACCAAAAATTCCATGTTAGAAATTAAGGTTTTATTGATAGCCTCGATATAATAAGATATGATTCGCTTTGAGAATCGGGAAAAGCCAAACTTTAGGTATATTAGACTCTATAAGATTTTAACAAAACCCTTTAGGTTATCAACTTAAGCCACATGGTACATAATACATTCTATGACTAGAAACTTGAGAACACAAATATTAGAATTTGGCGATACATCCACATTTCCTAGACAATTCAACATCGGGTAACACCTCGAATTCGGACGAATTCCATTTAAGGGTGAGACCAGAACCACCGCATTTTTAGGTTACTTTTCATTTTAGAATTTACTATTCACTTTTACTATTCACATTTACTATTCATTTTTCACTATTCATCCGTAAAAATTTTATTTCACATTCTCGTAAGATAAATTATTTTAGTAATGTCCTGAGAATTCGACAATCGTTAGATCATTTTCGCAAAAGTTATTAAGAAAAACATCGTTATAAAGTTTCATTTTGGACGGTCCATCGTTTAAACATGACGCGCATAACGAAAATCAACTCTGATAATTTTCCTAACATTAGATAAATTCTTAGATCACTCATGATTAATTTGAGAATTTTTAAAATTCATTTTTATGTTACCAAATAAGCCCTGCGCTAAAAAACTAAACTTACGTTTTAAACAATTACTTTGCATCCGGACTTAACGATTCACGACCGTGTTTCTAATATGTTTTGATACTTTTACATTTTTGGAAAATTCAAACATATTTCCTTCCTCCTTGACCATAAAGGAATTAACCTTATACGTTCTACATTTTGCTTAAATCACGTAACTTTTAAATTTCACGAATAATCGTAGTTATCCCATGATGACTTAAAACACATTTAATATCTCATATCACTTTAGACTAATTTTAGTCTACTCTAAATAAATTCACAAATCGCTTCCTAAATTTCGTTCTTTCTCGATAAACCGCGACCACGCTTTTGACCCGTTTTTCCAACTTTTTAGCAACATTGCACCCAATAAGACTTATCACCCATTTTATGTTTTTATATGGAGTATAATGATGAGTCTCATCATTCCTACAAGTTTCGTATTTTTACGATACCCGGTTTTACGTTTAATGGCTTCGGTTGGCATTTAACGGAACCAAAACTCACTCCGTAACCAAGATAAGATCAAGACTTATCATCTAAGCCTTGTCATAGAAGTTACCAACTTTGTTTTGGCTACTTAAATGACCATAATACCCTTGTCAAGATATTTTCTATACATGTGTCCTAAACTTAACCATGGTTAATATTTAACCCAATATATGGTTAACCAAACTTACCCTCCTATAAATAGGAAGTAAAATACATCCCAAAGACCTTCACAAACTGAATTGGGTCGTTCATACTCTAAAACATTCATATCTTCTATCATTTGATCTATAAACCCAAGTTTATGCAAGGAAGTTCCAAAAGATCAAGCTACTACATCACATCTCTAGCAAGTTTAAGTGATCTTCTTGAGTTTAGATCCACTCAAGTCACTTAATACTTCATCACCAACTCTTAAAGATTGCAAGGGTGCCAAGGTTTAGAAAGCTAGCTCAATCCGAAGTCCTAAGTGTTCAATCAAAGTCCGATCCTTACTAAGTTACTCCTTTCTTATTGAAAGCCAAAAGTTGTAAGCAACTTATCACCACCATCATCTCATCTTTATTATTCATAATCTTAACTATTTCATGCTATATATATAGTTACTATGTTGGATCATGATGTACAAAAATCTTTAAAACAAGTTATAAGAACCTATATGTTAAACTTGGGTTAGTAAGTGTATAAATGATAAACTTTTGTACAAAGTTTCCACAAAATCGACCACATATAGATCTGATACTTTACATATTCTCGTAGATAATATTAAAACTAAAACGTAGCAATTTGAATCACTCTAAACGGACACACGAGTCAAAAGTTATGACAAAAAGAAATTAGCGAAACTAAAACATGAATCGCCAAATAGCTTATCGCCTAAAATATGAAATTTTAGAGGCCCTTCCGTCCGAATCATCAAAAGTTAAAACACGAAAGTTGTCCGAACGACATTTTCCTCAATAGTGAAGAAGCTCGGACCTTGAAAACGCTTAAACAGCCATAAATCTTTCAAAACAGAACTGCAGAATATAGTCACATAACTATACTTTTGTCACAACTAAAGCAAACCAAGAGGCCTAATGGCCATAAACCAAGACCACGGCCACGGCTAAGACCAAAGTTGAGTCTCAAGACCATGGTAGTCAAGACCAAAGTCACGGCAAGGCCATGGCTAAAGCCTCAAGGCTTGTTTACCAAAGATCGTTAACTAAGGTAATCATATATATGAAACGACGAGAACTTGTAATAACCAACTTTACAATTTAGAAACTTGTGCTTTTCTTTAAACACTTGTGATATAAATTATGACGATATTTGTAATAACCATTATGATTCCTAATCAAAACCAAACAACCTTGTAACTTGTGTTTACAAACCATATGACACTTGTGATATATAAATAAAACTTATGTTTTATCTACTAAGTGCTACAAACTAGGGAGCTTCATGCGAGGGGTTTCATTTGAGTAAAACGACGACGAGTTCTTCGGATTTACGATTTAAAGTGTCCTAGCTCTAACGCTTACTACATGACCTCTGAATTATGATGGCCCGAACGGTAGTACGATATATATATAAACTATACACGTTTTCACAACTAGACCATTTCTATAAACGATATATACATAAACCATGTACTACATCGTGATCAATATAGGATATATATATATATATATATATATATATATATATATATATATATATATATATATATATATATATATATATATATATATATATATATATATATATATATATATATATATATATAGGATGGTTTATGTTTTCTTAAACATTATTCCAAACTTAAGTCGCAACATTTCATTTTAGGTTGCACGTAGAAGTTCTCACGACATATCCATCATTCTCATTATACATTTGATATCATTTACTCGAGGTGAGTTCATAGCCCCACTTTCTATTACTTAAATTGTTTTACAAACCCTTGGGGAGATACATGCTTTATTTTAAACCGAACACATTACTTTCAAATTCTATACTTATCTCGATTATTTTACTTGCACTAAGTTACCGCATTTGCCAATCTTAAGTCCCTAAATCATGAATCATTAATCACGAGTGAAGTGAGCGAATATTGTGGATAGATCTATCGGATTGATTAATCCCGCTTTGTTTGACCAGGATCCGTAGAACAAACGCACTATATTTGAGTACATCGTAAAACGGCAAATTTTACCTACTGGGGCATCGGTTACTATTATATGATGACAAGTTAACGCCTTGATTGCATGATGCTTAGTGAATAATAACTGTTTTGTTTCAAACCATTGGTGTGAATTTATAACTCACACTACAAACATTATGTGTTCAATTGATTTCTAAACTCTATGAATTTCACTCAACCTTTGTGTTGATGCTTTAAGCATGTATTTCAGGTCCATAATGTCGGAAGTCAGCACGGAAGAGCAAGGACTAGATCAAGAAGGCTATAAATTTTATTATCATTCGAAAACCAATTTAATGTATTTTGTAAACTTGGAACCATCTGGGACCTCATTTTTGTAAACTCGATATTTATTCAAATCGAATGATAAATCTTTTGAAACGACTCTATTAGAGCACGCTTTCTATTATTATATTTGTTGTGCCATGAAGTAACACCCGCTTGAATTCCGCGCGTATCACGAAATTGGGGTGTTCTGATTGGTATCGAGCCACGATTATAGAGAAACGGGTCTAATTGAGACTTAAACTATAACTACTTTTACAAACAAAACATTTTATAGCCTTCCGTTCTCCGTGCCTTCCATCCTCCGACGATTATGTGACTTTTAAACATTTTAAGCTATACAAACATACTAGTATATTGATATATACACTTGACATAATTTCAATCATAAACAAAGTACTCAATATATCTGCAGATGCCTATTCTAAGGCATTACGGAACAATCATATTTTCCCAATCTCCCAATCATGCATCTACTCATGCATTTTAGGATTACGAAACTTCTCCAAGACATTGTAACGGACTAAAATGGTCTTTCCTACTTCCAGACATTGTGAGATACAATGGTCTCATTCATTTTTCAAGACACCATAAATCCTACGGTGGTCTCTATTACATTCTCGCACACCGTAAATCCTACGGTGGTCTCTACTACATTCTCGCATACCTGTAAATCCTACGGTGGTCTCATTTATTTCTCAAGACATTGTGAGTACACAATGATCTCTCCATCATTTCTTAGACATTGTGAGTTGCACAATGGTCTCAACTACTCCTCGATATTGTAAGTTATACAATAGTCTCTAAAATTATCTTTATGAAGCCCGTCACAATCTATCAATTTCCTAATGGAAATTCAAGAAATGGATTTCTAAAAGATAAACCGACTCATCATCTACAAAAGTCAAGTTCAAGAACTTTCTACATTCATCAAAGTTCTCTTCTCGAAACCTTCATTGTTAAAGGTCCGTGATTCTAGCCAAGTATGGACTTTTCTAGAAATTACTTAAGATTTCCTTTCCACACGATCTACCCATATTATCTTCTATGCAATGGAATGTGAAAACATAGGTTACAAGTCTTTATGGCGGGACTTGCAATCGAATGGTTTGATATCGCCTTTGCTTAGTGGACAATTTCTCAAAAGCTATGAACATATCACAAGTATACCTAATTTAGGTATTTGGAAAATTTATCGAACCTCGGCTAAATATAGCCTAATCACCTATATTTAACCTTGGGATGGTGGAACATGGTCCGATTAACTATGTTCGACTTAAATTTTCAAACACCGAGAATAGTTATACAAGGATTATATTCAGAGTTAATTTCATACTTAAACTCAATAAACCACAAGAATTCATTAAAAGATCTAGAGACGATAGTGTTTTACCACTCAACGAGATCTTAACATCTTATACAACCTAATTTCATTCTTGAAATTTTCATACATGAGATAATCCGAACTACTATCTTGGATAGTCATCAAATCTTGTAACACCCCCAAAAATGGCTTGCAGCGGAAGAAAAGGTTTTTGGGATGCTACTCAGTTGGATCATAACATAAGCGAAAAATAATAGCTTTTTCGTAAAAGATTTCATTTATTGAAATAAAATAGAGTTTACAAAGGTTGATTTGTTGCGGAAAATGGCCCATTAACAAAGTTTGGTCCCCATACGTAAATCAGAGTCATCTATGACCATGCCATGCCAATGCCCAAGCGCCTCCAGAGTTAGCTATCACCCTTTCATCCTGAAAATACATGCTAAAAAGTCAACACAATGGTTGAGTGAATTCATAGGTTTAGTAAATAAGCGGTTGATCACAAGATTTTCAAGTTTAAGATAAGCCACGGGCTACGTTGTTATACGCCCATAAAAGATAGTTGATATTAATGCACTAAGCTCATGACACCAAACTAACGCATACACACCTAATTCACGGTGTAAGTAAATAAAATTGCCCTCCGAGATGTAATAGCCAATTACATAGAGATACCAATATAGTGCGCCGGTTATTTCCGATAACCGAGTTTGGTCGTCAATTCCATAGTACTATCCACGATATTTGCGTTCACCGCAAGTGATTAATGGTTCATGATGTAGGGACTTTTGGCAAACAACTTAGGCGAGTCATAATATCAAGAGTACAAAGAAATGGTTTTCAAGCAATTGTGATCATAAAAGTAGTAGAGCATGTATTCTCCCCAAAGAGATTATAAAATAGTTAAAAGATTAAAAGTGGGCTATGAACTCACCTTAGTCCAAGCAATGCAAGAATCGATGCTTTATGACTAGCATTGGAAATGAAACAAAGTAGTATCACGGTGTGGTATCGCATAACGATACAAGAGTATAGGCACAATGGCTCGTCATCTGCTCAACCTAGTAGTGTACGGCTTATCTCAGGATACGTCTCGTAAAGTAAATAGATTTTCAAAAGATAAGTGTTTTAGTTTTCGTGGATACTCGTATCAATATTTGTTTAAAAAGTATAATATCATCTCTCAAAATGTTTATTATTAGCGTTTCGTGTGGTGGTAAGAAAACAAAGACTCGACAAGTAACTCACGCCAAATATAACTTCACACAAAAGCGTAATGTTTATCCCAATACATTACAAAGAATAGTCAATAGATATTGACCAAGACTCAAGAACACACACCAATGCAAAAAACATATACCGAAATTAAACAAGCAAGGATCATTTAGCAAGTAAGTAACAAGTAAATAATTGGTGGACTTTAGGCATTTACCCGACAAATCCCAAATAGTTAGAAAAGTCTATTAGGTTTCATAAGAAAACTCTAATTAACAACAAAGGTTTCATAATTAAATAAAACATATGTCTAGGTTTCTCATCGGGTTTTATAGGAATAGAATGTTTTCAATTAATGGCATAAGTTTAAGAAGTTTAACAAATCTTGCCATGATTCATCCGTTTATTCAATATTTTCAAGTTGATAGACTTTGATTTCCAAATCAATATGTCATGACAAGTTTATAATTTAACATGTGTTTGTGTTTATTATTTCAATATGATTCAATAATAGATTATCTAAATAGTATTAATATATAATCAAATTTTAGATTAATTAATGGTTATCGCTTTACAACTTATTATTAGTTTAATATGTAATTTTGGTCCATACGAGTAGAGTCTAGTTTATCACCTCCGTCTCGAGTCCAAGTAGTGCAAGATAATTCCAATTATCCAATATGTCCAATTTTAATTCGATGAGTAGTTAAATAATCCAATTAGCAAACCCCAAATTATAACTTAAACGCGTTAATGACAAAATCCAATAAGATATGTGAGTTTGATAAATCGATACTCTCAAAAATGTCCACCTAAGTTAAATATGACTAAACTCACATGTGTGGTTGTTTTTGGTTTTCTTATCCCATCCGAGAGCGTAACAACCCTTCTCGGTTTTGTTTTCCTTTTCCTTTGACTCGAAATCGACGTAACCACAATAATATTAATAAGATTGCTACGGAAATCCCAATAAGTCATCTTATAAATAAGCCAACAAATATAAGTCGAAACTAAACTGTAAACAAACATTTATATCAGTACCTCCCAATTTGAGACCAAACAAGACGATATCAACACTACGATTTAATAGTAAACACCATTGTAAACTGAGATTCACACCGATACTATAACAATTCCAGGTCTAGTCCGAAACCCTCACTGGTCTTGACCTGAAACTCATACGGGTTTCCAAATCTGATCCGCGACCACATAAACTAAAACTTGACTCGATCAAAACACCACTTTGCCATGAGTCTTACCACACGACACGATTCAAAAACGTGTTTAAATCCGGTTTACTATACTCATCGAGTCGACTCGGTTGAGTTGACTCAACTCGACCGAGTTGGCTCACCCGATCATTAATCGACAAACACTCCTTTTAATCTATTCCAACCACACGAATTTATATAAAACACGTTTTTATCACAACTGCTTTAACAACGATTCCACGAAAACTTATATAACCGATTTACTCTCGATTTTATGTCAAGAAAATGAAATGAAGAATAGAACGCCGTGGTGTCGACTTACCTATGGTCGAGAGAAGCTGAGTGAGATGAACGAGATGGAGAGGCGGTGAGATGTCGTCTGAGACTCCAACACTAACCGGAACCCAAACAACCACCCTTGAGAAAACACAATCTCGCATCTAAAAACCTAGATTTACGACGCGTGAGGCTGTTTTGGAGCGCGTGTGATACAGAGATGTAACCACAAGGGTACGATCTATCACTTGGATGTGGCGGTGAGTCATGGTGGTGGCCGGACGGCGGCGCGTAGGGCGGCTGCCGGCGACAAGTGTGGCCGGAAAATTTAATAGAGAGAGAGAGATATTATAAGATAAAGCAAATGTATGTTTTATAAATTATGGAAAATGAATTTTATTAAATATTTGGGTATATATATAGTAAGGAAGGATCAATCTTGTGCAAAAGAAAGTAAGAGGGGCACAAGTAAAATATGGGGTGGAGGGACCAAAGTTGTCAACGTGGCTAATCTTTTCACGAAACACTCCGGGATTCATTTGTTATAGCAACCGGACTCAAAAAAAATTACAAAACTTGCGCCATCGCGTTCATAATAATTTTTTTTTTTTGATGAAAATGAGTGCAAATGGAAATAATGATTAATTAGAACGTTTTAATGAGGTTACAATAGTGTCGGTACGCGTTGTGTGCAAATTCCACATTTCCTGAGACAACTTTCTCGTTTTCACATCAGATGAGCTCATAAAAGTTCGTAAATGAGAAACAGACGAATATCTTTGAAAATAAATATCCGGAAAATCGCGGATGTTATAAATCTTCTCGTCATTTCTTAGAAGTACTAGCTGTTTAGGTTTCAAGGATCTCATTCGCCATAAAATTCACTTTTGATTTTAAAACAAACTTGACATCTCTAGTAGAAATAAACACTATACGATATAGCCTTCATCTCGAAACCACCTAAGACATGATCAACTTTGGAAATGGTTTGGATAACCACTTGCCACTAGCAAGACTTTCCTACAACGACAATTGTCACATTATTATAAACCATTTCACATCAACAATATCTTACACCTTTGATTAACAACAGTTACCCTAACAACAACGAAAACTATTCCATTTGAGGCACTATATAGACGAAAGTATTATTTAACCAATTGATGGGCTAAGATGTTTAGAGATCACCCACGAAACAACTAAGGAAACTATACAAATATAAATTTGGCTCCATGCCGCACACTATCACCAAAAATTCCATGTTAGAAATTAAGGTTTTATTGATAGCCTCGATATAATAAGATATGATTCGCTTTGAGAATCGGAAAAGCCAAACTTTAGGTATATTGGACTCTATAAGATTTTAACAAAACCCTTTAGGTTATCAACTTAAGCCACATGGTACATAATACATTCTATGACTAGAAACTTGAGAACACAAATATTAGAATTTGGCGATACATCCACGCTTCCTAGACAATTCAACATCGGGTAACACACTCTGAATTCGGGACGAATTCCCATTAAGGGGTGAGATCAGAACCACCCGCATTTTTAGGTTACTTTTCATTTTCAGAATTTACTATTCACTTTTACTATTCACATTTACTATTCATTTTCACTATTCATCCGTAAAATTTTATTTCACATTCTCGTAAGATAAATTATTTTAGTAATGTCCCGAGAATTCGACAATCGTTAGATCATTTTCGCAAAAGTTATTAAGAAAACATCGTTATAAAGTTTCATTTTGACGGTCCATCGCTTAAACATGACGCGCATAATCTAAAATCAACTCGATAATTTTCCTAACATTAGATAAATTCTTAGATCACTCATGATTAATTTGAGAATTTTTAAAATTCATTTTATGTTACCAAATAAGCCTCTACACGAAAAACTAAACTTACGCTTTAAACAATTCCGCTTGCATCCGCACTTAACGATTCCTCAAGATCGTGTTTCTAATATGTTTTGATACTTTTACATTTTTGAAAAGTCAAACATATTTCCTCCTCCTTTGACCATAAAGGAATTAACCTTGTACGCTCTACATTTTGCTTAAATCGCGTAACTTTTAAATTTCACGAATAACGTAAAGTTATCCCGCGTATAATGAAAAACACATTTTAATATCTCATATCACTTTTAGACTAATTTTAGTCTACTCTAAATAAATTCACAACGCTTTCCGAATTTCGTTCTTTTCGATAAACCGCGACCACGCGTTTTTGACCCGTGATTTCGACTTTAAGCGGTTTTGCACCCAATGAGACTTATCACCCATTTTATGTTTTATATGGAGTATAATGATGAGTCTCATCATTCCTACAAGTTTCGTATTTTTACGCTACCCTTGGTTTTACGTTTTATGGCTTCGGTTGGCATTTAACTGAACCAAAACCCACCAGAACCAAGATAAGATCAAGACTTATCATCTAAGCCTTGTCATAGAAGTTACCAACTTTGTTTTGGCTACTTAAATGACCATAATACCCTTGTCAAGATATTTTCTATACATGTGTCCTAAACTTAACCATGGTTAATATTTAACCCAATATATGGTTAACCAAACTTACCCTCCTATAAATAGGAAGTGAAATACATCCCAAAGACCTTCACAAACTGAATTGGGTCGTTCATACTCTAAAACATTCATATCTTCCATCATTTGATCTATAAACCCAAGTTTATGCAAGGAAGTTCCAAAGATCAAGCTACTACATCAAATCTCTAGCAAGTTTAAGTGATCTTCTTGAGTTTAGATCCACTCAAGTCACTTAATACTTCATCACCAACTCTTCAAGATTGCAAGGGTGCCAAGGTGTAGAAAGCTAGCTCAATCCAAGTCCTAAGTGTTCAATCAAAGTCCGATCCTTACTAAGTTACTCCTTTCTTATTGAAAGCCAAAAGTTGTAAGCAACTTATCACCACCATCATCTCATCTTTATTATTCATAATCTTAACTATTTCATGCTATATATATAGTTACTATGTTGGATCATGATGTACAAAAATCTTTAAAACAAGTTATAAGAACCTATATGTTAAACTTGGGTTAGTAAGTTGTATAAATGATAAACTTTGTACAAAGTTTCCACAAAATCGACCACATATAGATCCGATACTTTACATATTCTTGTAGATAATATTAAAACTAAACGTAGCAATTTGAATCACTCTAAACGGACACACGAGTCAAAAGTTATGACAAAAAGAAATTAGCGAAACTAAAACATGAATCGCAAATAGCTTATCGCCTAAAATATGAAATTTTAGAGGCCCTTCCGTCCGAATCATCAAAAGGTTAAAACACGAAGTTGTCCGAACGACGCTTTTCCCTCAATAGCAAAGAAGCTCGGACCTTGAAAACGCTTAAACAGCCATAAATCTTTCAAAAGCAGAACCGCCAGAATATAGTCACATAACTATACTTTTGTCACAACTAAAAGCAAACCAAGAGGCCTAATGGCCATAAACCAAGACCACGGCTACGGCTAAGACCAAAGTTGAGTCTCAAGACCATGGTAGTCAAGACCAAAGTCACGGCAAGGCCATGGCTAAAGCCTCAAGGCTTGTTTACCAAAGATCGGTAACTAAGGTAATCATATATATGAAACGCATTTAGAACTTGTAATAACCAACTTTACAATTTAGAAACTTGTAAGCTTTTCTTTAAACACTTGTGATATAAATTATGACGATATTTGTAATAACCATTATGATTCCTAATCAAACCAAACAACCTTGTAACTTGTGTTTACAAACCATATGACACTTGATATATAAATAAAACTTATGTTTTATCTACTAAGTGCTACAAAACTAGGGAGCTTCATGGAGGGTTTCATTTGAGTAAAACGACGACGAGTTGCTGGATTTACGATTTAAAGTGTCCTAGCTCCTAACGCTTACTACATGACCTCCAATTACGATGGCCCGAACGGTAGTACGATATATATATAAACTATACACGCCACAACTAGACCATTTCTATAAACGATATATACATAAACCATGTACTACATCGTGATCAACATAGGATATATATATATATATATATATATATATATATATATATATATATATATATATAGTGATGTATTCTATACAAGACTAATCTTATATACGACTTTACAAGACCACTTTTGACCAATCGTAATTTAATAAATTAATTTCCATTTATTTAATTCACAAAATCATCAAGGGTAATTTGATAAAAGCAAAAGGGTATTATAGGCACATTATAAAAATGGTTAAGCCATAATTTTCTCTTTTTACCCCTTAAAAACCGCCACAATTAATCGGTCATTATAATCTCTTCTAATTTCCAAAACCTAGCCACCACTTTCACACCTCCATCCAAATCCGGATCCAAAATCGATTTTTATTATGTATAATCGTTGGCCATTTAAAACAAAAACACCGAAAATATACGGATACGAAAAATATACGATCCAAAATCGATATGGTGGTCGTGGTTCTTGTTCGGTGGCGCCGCCTCAAGGTGGATCGAAATCATAGTTTTTGGGTTGCTCATCGAAAACAACAATACTAAAATGGTGTGAATATATTTGAATATGGAAAATGTCACCTCTTTCTCAAGATATTTTCGTGACATCACAATGATCACATGATCAATTAATTGGTAATGGTTTTTTTACTCTTTTTTTTTAAATTTATTCCTGTAATTTTTTTTTCCCTGTGATCAATTGATTGGTGATGAAGGTTAATGAAACTACTAGGAAATACGTGTTGAAAAGATGTAGGTAATATTCAATTGATTTTTAAGTGATTTGACATTGAGGGACATAGTTGTTGCCTTGTTGGTGCATATGTCAACAGTTTAGATATGAATAATATGGTTATGTGCTTTTCTATTGCTAAGGAAACATATATGCACTAGTTCGATTTTGAATGATTTTGAATAATGTGTTTACACGCTCGTGTTGCTAAGAAAACATATATGCACCGGTCCCGATTTTTGAGCACTTATCAAAATATCCAGTTTGTTATCAACTTTCGCTTTTATACCGCAAAATCTCTTAAGTTATCAAATTTGTTTTCTCGTAAACACGGTACTTGTGTGCTTCTGATGTAGAAAATGATTAAGGTATAAGTGTGTAAAAGGTTTGTTGTAAAACATGTAAGGCTCAAGTTTGAACCTTGATTTACGTTACCCAAATGCAAGAGACTTATAATATGTGATGTAAAACCAAATCTTAAGTAATTACTTTTAATACTCGATGCTAAACACCCCCTAAGATACTTAGAAAGTATAACTCACTCGATGACCATGATAACAATTATGTTTATTCAACGCATATATTCTAGTTGAAAGTGTGTGGTAGATGAAAGAAGTTTTTGAGGTATATTGTTTCGGTATGTTCTTCTAGTTGTTACGGTTTAAAGTTGAATTAGTCAGTTATTAATAAGATTAAATATTTAATTTTTATTTTTGTTTTAAACAAGTATTGTGTTTTGGTGCTTTATAAATACGCTTTGATTGAAGTTTATGTGGCCACAGAAACATACATGTTTTTGAAGAATTGGAAGATAAAGTGAAGAGTGCACATGTTTTTGGAAAGCGCAGACAATGTGGACACCGCAAACATACATGTTCTTTGAAGAGTGCACACATGTTTTTGAAGGCGCATAACGTGCACATATAAATTAGTGGAAGAGTGCACACATGTTCTTAGAAAAGTGCACACATGTTTTTGGTTGACGGTACATATATACTTAACAAGATACATTTGTATTTAAATTGTATTTCATTTGATATCAATTTTGTGTATATTATTTATATTTTTGGTTTGTTATAAATTTAGAGGTTACGGTATATGTTTATGTTTTTGTTATAAATTTCAAGATTAAAAATGTACGCTAGAAACATATGTGCAATTATCATTTTAAGCAATACAAGTTTGATGTATAACCAATTGTACACAAAAAGCATATGTAAATTTACAATTTTTATAAAAACATATATGCACTACATTTTCAAACATGTAAACTCAAAAATAAAGAATAAATAAAAAAATTAAAAAAAAAAAAAGAACTGAAAATCAAGGGATTTAAAACGCTTTTTAATTAAAACTTTTCAAAAAGAAATTAAAATGTGTTTGACTATTATGCCCTTTTCAATTAAATAAAATGTTTATTAATACTAAATTTTATTGGTCTAAATGAGATCAGAAAGATCGCATCTAATAAATGGAATCGCATGAACGCTATATATATATATATATATATATATATATATATATATATATATATATATATATATATATATATATATATATATATATATATATATATATAGGATGGTTTATGTTTTCAAACATTATTCCAAACTTAAGTCGCAACATTTCATTTTTAGGTTGCACGAGAAGTTCTCACGACATATCCATCATTCTCATTATACATTTGATATCATTTACTCGGCGCGAGTTCATACCCCACTTTCTATTACTTAAATTGTTTTACAAACCCTCGGGAGATACATGCTTTATTTTAAACCGAACACATTACTTTCAAATTCTATACTTATCCGATTATTTTACTTGCACTAAGTTACCGTGATTTGCCAATCTTAAGTCCCTAAATCATGAATCATTAATCACGAGTGAAGTGGAGCGCCAATATTGTGGATAGATCTATCGGGATTGATGAATCCCGCTTTGTTTGACCGTGATCCGTAAACAAACGCACTATATTTGAGTACATCGTGTAAAACGGCAAATTTTACCTACTTGGGGCATCGGTTACTATTATATGACGCAAGTTAACGCCTTGATTGCATGATGCTTAGTGAATAATAACTGCTTTGTTTCAAACCATTGGTGTGAATTTATAACTCACACTACAAACATTATGTGTTCAACTCGATTTCCTAAACTCTATGAATTTCACTCAACCTTTGTGTTGACAGCTTTAAGATTTATTTCAGTCCATAATGCCGGGTCGGCACGGAAGAGCAAGGACTAGATCAAGAAGGCTATAAATTTTATTATCATTCAAAACCAATTTAATGTATTTTGTAAACTTGGAACCATCCTGGACCTCATTTTTAAACTCGATATTTATACAAATCGAATGATAATCTTTGAAACGACTCTATTAGAGACGTTTATTATTATGATCGTTGTCGTAAGAACACCCATTGAATTCACGTATCACGAATTGGGGTGTTACATGCAAGTTGCATACTTGCAAAGAATAAAAATGAGCACTATATATACCGGCACGAGATATTTGCGTGATTGTTTTCAAATTTTCCTTATCCAAATTTCAACCATGTACATAATCTAGATTTGAAGCTTAAACTTTTTGTGAGATAGTTAAGCGACTCACCGTTAAATTCTTTAGGTAAGCAGAGATGGAACCACGACCAAATATGACGGGTGTACAAATTTTTAGAACCGTAGTATAAAATCACATTTCGATGAATTGCGGTCATTTAATACGCATTTAAAATTGATATATATTTTTTTAAATTCACACTACATCGAAAAATCCATAAAGCGTCATGGCATCGTGGAGGATCCAAAAATTTTGCTCGAGAGGAATATATATATATATATATATATATTTTTAAACTACACTATAAATTGGTTCAGAAGGAAAAAACTAAAAAAATAAAATGTCAATTATTTTTAAAATTTATACTAAAATTTCTTTCACTGAAAAAGAGCGACCTGGCCTTGTGACCTTCTTATCTCCGCCTCACGGCATCCGCGAGAACCCTTGGTTTCGCTCCGTGGGTAAGTCACGTTCCACTACTTGACGTGAGAATGTCTAGAAAGGCTCGTAAATCAGTTTAACTTTGACTATCGTCATGATTTCATTTGTGAAAATCATTTGAAAAGGTTTTTGACATTGGGTCAAAAAGTAAATATTGAAAATGATCCGAAATGGCAGAATGGGCCTCATTCATGAGATTCAATGTAAAAGTATGCATAAAAAATGGCTTTTGAAAATTTGGTTGTTTAACTAATACTAATGTTTAGTACTTGTAATAGACTATAAAAGCAATCTAGCTAATCCTTTTCTAGACACTTAAGTACTTCACGTGGATAGTTTTTCATCTCATTTATATACGTCATTTAATTTTGCGTTAGTTGTATTTTTAGGTGTACATGGATAAATTATTTTCCAAATAATACAAATTGAGGGTTCAAATAGGGTCACTTTTATATAAGCGTATAGGTTCAAATAGGTTTGACGACATGTCACTTTAATAGACTTAAAAGATGGGTTGTCACCACTCACCAACACCCACATGGCTATTTAATATAGGAAAATAGTTGGCAATACTATAGTATTTTGTAGTCCTTAAACCATAATTATATAACTAATTGCCATCCAACTTGCAATTTTATATTTAGCTATTTCAATTTATGAATACATAATTTATAATCTAGTAGGTGATAAATAAAACAAAGTTGATTAAAATTAAGTGAATACATTATCAAGAAAGTCACAGGAGGATTATCATAAGATATTATTTTCATCGCTTATTTTGAGTTAAATCATCTAATTAATGACAATTAAACAATAATATTCATATGGTAAGCGGTATAAATATAGTTGATATGATTTATGAACAATTTATAAGCTCATTTGTCGAATGACGCCAACACGATTCGATTAACTATACGATCCAAGACACTATCATCGCCGAAGAATCATAAATTTATTGTTATAGAATGCATTCACGCACGAACACGGATGTTCATCGACATGTATGAGGTATGTACATGTGTACCTAGTAGAATATATAACCCTTTTGTTTGATTGTGTTATATGGTAAATGTTAGAAAAAAGTAAAATTTATAGCTAATCTTATAAGTTTTGTTTAAGTATTTTTTAACTAACATTATTTTTAAGATAAAACTCATCATTTTATATATAAATACATGATTTCAATACATATAGTTAAGGTATTTGATTTTTAATAAAATATATCATATTTGAAAATAATTTTAAATAAAATAAACTTGAACAAAACTCATAAGTTATTTTTAATTAAAAGAGAATATATCACCATAAGAATCAAGTTTTTATAAGTGTTACAATTTAATATCTCAAACTTTATACTAACTATGAAAATCATTAAAGTTTCAAAATTATTTCATTTTATGTAATTTTTAGAATTAGTGTGCTTAAAGTATCAATTTATGCATTAACATTGTTACATTAATTTTAAATACCCACCTTTAAATTTAACTAATTTCTACCAACTTTATATTAACTTGTTAATGCACAATTAAACATAAACAATAAGCACAAAATAATAATAAACTTTGAGAAGCGTTCTATTAATGTCAATCGAACATAAAATTTAAATAACAATAAAACAGTTTTAAAAGTTTGATAATTTTATAATGAGATAAAATTTGAGGTAGCAAATTAGGACAGTTCTCAACCTTAGTTATTATTTGATGATTTTCACATTTAAAAGCTAATTAAAATATGAATAGCAGTAAACATATAAGATTTGGGTTTCGTGAATTATCAAGGACACTTCTCACAAAATCTAGAGCTATTAATATAAAAAACCTTTTGCTGGTCAATCGCAAGAAACTAACGTCAGCACTTATATCACTCACTAACCATAAGTGTTATTTTTTTATTATTATTATTTTTTTAAGCAAGGCAAGATAAAAATAGAAAAATAAAAAATTGCGATGGGGTATGTTGGTTAGTTGCTCCATTTGTCTTTGTTTACATATACTATAATACAAAATTTCTATGAAATGTTGTTTGTGGTTATTGACTTGGTTATAATATATATTATTGTATTATATTCCATATTTTATGGAAAACTTCATCACTATTCAGGACTTACATACTAGTTTTTTCATTTCAAATTGATTGTTCTCTTTTGATTTTTTATAATATTTTTTTATCAAATCAAATCTTTAACATATTTTGTTATGTTATATAATACTTATGAAAAATTATTCAATTAGAAATATATTGTAAAATCAATTCATTTATATATTTTACAACAACTATTATATAAAACAAACAGAAATATTTAATATTAAAGTTGAAAAAAATAAGACTTCAAAAAGTAAAAAAAGGATAATTTTAGACGGAAGGAGTATTTTATATGTGTGCATTAATGTTCTATGGGGGTGTTTGTTAAAGTAGCAGTGAGAAGTACTACCTCTGTCTCATAATAATTTTTCACTTTAACTTTTTTAAATTTTTTTTATTCAACTTTGACTATAAATATTGAGGAGAGTTATTTTACATACCAAACTTTTCTTATATATCAAGGGACTCATCTCTACCATCCATCTAAAAAAAAGTCAATGACTGAGATTAAAAGCATTTTATTATTTCACATATTTTTTTTAATTTAAATATCTTTTAAACCGTTAATCTTTAAGCGAAAATATTTACACCGTCATGACGAAAGTTTAATTATCTTTTTATAGGCAGGCAATTTGATATACTTTCAAAAAGAAAAAAATCGTTTTTTCATGTTTTTTCGCCTTTTTCACGCTATTGAAATTTGCATTAAAAATCATATACGATTAAACATTAATTTGAATATCGCATGTGATATTAGTGTTAAATCATATATGATATGTGATATCACATGTGATATGATATGTATATCATATGTGATATTACACTAATATCACATGTGATATTACCTATCATATATGATATAACACTAATATCATATATGATATAACACTAATATCACATATGATATTCAAATTTGTGTTTAATCATATATGATTTTTTTAATGCAAATTTCAGTAACGTAAAAAAACGAAAAAAACTTAAAAAAAAACGTTAAAAATACGAAGAAAAAAAAATGTCGAAGTATATCAAAGTGCCTATCTATAGAAAGATAATTAAATGCTCATCGCTATGATATTTTTTTTCCGCTTAACGATTAACGGCTTGAAAGTTATTGATATTTGAAAAAAGATGATGAAAGTGGGTTTTTTAAATTGTTAGAATTAATCTCATCCATTAGATCAAATAAAACGAATATGGATATTGATCCCTTAGTATGTAAATAATCTTTTGTCCTCAAATGATCTTAAATCTTAAATATTTTTATTTGTGTAATATAATATTTGATGAAAAATATATGAATAGATTGGGTTTTAAATATATTTTCATTTGGTATAATTTTCATCAAGGATTATATAACACAAATAAAAATATTAATGGTAAAAGTTGAACAAGAAATATTTAAAAAAGTTAAAGTTGACAATAATTGTGGGACTAAAGGAGTAATGAATAGTTGGAATAATTATTAAGAGTAAACTGCAAAATACATCCTCAGTTTACAGCTTCGAGGCCTTACATCCATGCCGAAACTATTTGCTATTACATCCTTCGTTAGCCAAACGTTAGCCATTCTATATCCTGGTCACTAACTCTGTTAGTTTTCTTCGATAACTCGCTAATGCGAGTATAGAGGAGGTTGTTTTGGTTTTTTTACTCATATAAGGGATGATTTTGCGCTTTACTCTTTTACATATAAGAGGATTTATTTTGCAATTTACTTTTATACTTTACTTTTTTTAATTATTATTATTATTATTATTATTATTATTATTATTATTATTATTATTATTATTATTATTATTATAAATCACACTTTTATTATTATTATTATTATTATTATTATTATTATTATTATTATTATTATTATTATTATTATTATTATTATTCTCGTATTTTATTTTCTAACGCTTTCATCTGTCATCCGCTTTTATATCGTCATTCTGCTTTTTTCGTTTCATTCCTTTTTTTTCCCGCTTTCATCGTTTTTGACGCTTTTTACTTTTTACCCGCTTTCACCGCTTTTATATGCTTTCATATGGTTTTCTTGGTTTTGCCTTTTTTTTCTTCGTTTTCTTGTGTTTTGTACGTTTTTTTCCGTTTTTCCTGTTTTCTTATATTTTTATACGTTTTTGTTTGTTGTTATACTATTTCAACATATTGAAAAAAAATTTCAAAAAGAAAGAAATTTTGAAAAATTTGAAAAAAGATTAAAAAGGAATTTTTTCAGAAATTTGAAAAAAATTCCAAAAAATTTTGAAAAAAATTGGAAAAAAAAGTCCGAAAAAATTTGAAAAATTTGAAATTTTTTTTTACTAAATTGTTTTTTTCGAAATTCTTTTTACAAAAAAAAAATATTTACGAAAAATAAAATTCGATTTTTTTTCGCTTTTTTCGGAAATTTTTTCCAAATTTTTTTTTTTCAATTTTTTTTCAAATTTGAAAAATTCCAATTTTTTTTTTGAAATTTTTTTTCAAATTTTTCAAATTTTCTTTTTTTTTATTGATTTTTTTTTAATTTTGAAATAGTATAAAAACAAACAAAAACGTAAGAAAAACAGACAAAATGTAAGAAAAACGGAAAAAAATGTAAAAAACTTAAAAAACAGATGAAAACGGGCAAAAACGAATAAAATTAAAAAAAACGAATAGTTATAAAATAAAATATGAGTGAATAATAATAATAATAATAATAATAATAAAATAAAAAAAATAATAAAAATAATAATTTACACACCCAATTGTGGGCGATTATGGCGAAATCCCGCCTAGCCTATCCATTCGTGCATCATAAATTTAATCAATTCCCTTTGTTGGTTAGTTGTTATAATTCATTGAATATCTTATTCATCTCTTTTTGAATTTTATAATTCGTACACTCATATAGGATTTTATATTTCGGACCGCTTCGTTTCGATTGGTTTTGCTTCTTGTTGTGGGGGATTTGCTTTCTTGTTGTGGGATTTTATATTATCTTATTCATCATCATATTTTTTTTTTTTTTTTTTTTTTTTGGTGTTTTGTTGGTGTTGGTCCAAGCATGTGTTGTCAACACCGCTCGGTGGTACAATGACTTTTTTTTTTTTTTTTTGGCGACTTTCCAACTTAGGTTTCACCACCTCCCGAAAGAGGCCCTAACCCCACATCGACCGCCTATGTTGTCTTAACCGGGTCCACGCAGTATGATATGCGCTTCGGTCTGTGCGGAAACTGCATCGCCTCACACAAGTTTCCTTCTTCGAGTAACGTCCGGATGAAAACCCGACCTTGCTCGGATTGAACCCCAAATGGCTTAGTCTAAGGGCACAACCTCATTGCAAATATCAACAGATCATGTGGACCACAAGAGGACTTCCGGTGAGTCACCCACGTTACTACTACTCACTGGTGGCTCGCTTAACAACCTAAGCATTTACCACTAGGCCACATGATAGTTGATGGTACAGTGACTCTTGATTGGTTGTTTGGTAGCGGTTGTAGTAAAGTGATTACATGCAGTTTTTGTGGTTCCTGTACCGTACATTGTGGTTCAGTTGCTTTTGTATTGTGGTGCTTCGTAACAGGTTGGAGGGCAGGGTTTCGAAAACAGGTTTGGTTACAAGGGGTTGTGGTTTTGTTGTTTTGTTTCTATGCCTGCTGTAAGATTTCACTGTCCCTTTGTGGGTCTTAGTGGATGTCGGGATGGTGGTGGAAATGGGCTTACTAAAACCTCTTTGATCACACATTTTCGCGATCGGCACTTTAGCGGTGACGCCAAGCTATCACTAGGCGCTCTTTTGTCGGATTGGTTATTTTGAAAGTAACGAGGTTACTCTTAAGCGTATGGGTTTGTGGTTGTGTGGTGGTTGTTTCAAACGCATACCTTCCTGACTAAGTGTCGTCATGGTACGGGTCCGATTTTGTGTCTCCTCACGATTGTGGTGATGGTGTTGTTCGGTTCGTGTTATATGATCTCACCAAACCACGTGTTCCCTCCCATGTAGCCCTTGTTGAGGATTTGGTTTTGGGCGAGCTTGGTAGTTTCGATTTACCTCTTCTTGATACTTTATTCTCTGGGGTTGCGGATGTCAAATCCATCCCTCCCAAATGTCGTTTGGAGTTCTCTCGTGTTTTGAAAAGAGCTCTTGATAAGGTGATATGCACGCGATGACATTTCTTGTTGGGTTGGTTTGTTAGTCTTGCCTCTTTGTCTCCTCAAAACCTTTTCCCGAGGAGTAATCAAGAGTGTAGGTCGTCGCTAAAGCGTCAACGCCGTGAAGAGTATATTATTAATGCTATTCATGCATGGGCACCCACGTGGCAGTTTGCAAGTTGTGCGTGAGGTTTTAGCCGAACCTTCCCCATTATGGTCTAATATTGATGATGATATCTTGGATTTGGGTGACCGTAATGTCAAGCAATGTAAGAGGAAGATTTGTGACGGTCATTATACTGCTGCGGTAAGAGTTCTTTCGTCTTCTGGTATTGCACCTTATGATGTTTCTACTATTGAGGACTTAAAAGCTAAGCACCATTTCCAGTCTGCTCCTCTTTTGCCTCGATATACCTCATGATCATCATCACCTTACCACATATCCTGCTACTGCTTCTTGACATGATAAAGAGTTTCCGTGGTACTTCTTGTGGGCGGGATGGGTTGCGTGCAACACCTTTGGGTTGTTTAAATGGTGCATTGTGGCTATTTCGATGAGTTGGTCGCTTCTATCACCCAAGTGGTGAACCTTTTCTTCTTTCGGTAATGCCCGAGGAGTCAAAGTGAGTACATTTCTAGTGTTCTCTCACACCCTTAGTCAAACCGAGCGGGTATCCGTCCTATTCTTTGTTGGGACCGTTTGGGCGCTTAGTTTTCAAGGTTTGTGCATCCATGATTGGCCACTCTTCGGATGGTTATTTAGATGATTTACAATTTGGTGTTGGGGTATCGGGGAGGGAGGCTATTCTTCATGCTGTGAATCGGTTGGTTGAGGACCGTGGGGTGATGTTGGTGTCTATGTTGTTGGTTGATTTTAAAAACGCTTTCAACATGGTGGATCGGATTGTTATGTTGCGTGAGGTTCGGCTTCATTTCCGGCTATTTCACGGTGGGTGGAATTACATTACTCCGTCTGCCAGATTATATTATGGTGAGTATACTCTTTGGTCTCATCAAGGTGTGCAACAAGGTGATCCGCTTGGGCCTCTTCTTTTTGCTTTAGTGTTACATCCCCTGGCATGTAAGATTAGAGATTCTTTTGACATTTCTTTTCAAATATGGTATCTGGATGATGGCACTATTATTGGTGATACTTTGGTTGTGGGTAAGGTTTTAGAGTTGATTATCATGGATGGACCTTGTCGTGGCTTACACCTCAATGTTGACAAAACTGAAGTTTTTTGGCCACAGGAAGACCCCAGAAACAGATATGACGGTGTTTTTACCCCCAATATTTCTCGTCACTTACACGGTGTTAAATTATTGGGTGGGCCCGTTAGTGTGGATTTTGAGTTTGGTAGTAAGCTTGTTCTGAAAAGGGTTGCTAAAACTATTGAACTTATGGATGCTGTTGCCAAACTTAATGACCCTCAATGCGAGTTGTTGTTACTCCTTACATGTGCCGGTATTTCCAAGTTGTATTTTTCTATCGCGCATGTGTCTCCAGGTCTTTGAGTATGCTCAGTTTCTTTTGATGCGGCACTCGCTCTTCTTTGGAGCGTGTTGTCACCGCTTACGGGCCCGTTTTGGTGATTGGCGGTGGAGACTCGCCACCCTACCCTTTGCTTTTAGGGGCTTGGTGTATATTCTGCAGTGACGCCTTGAACTATGCCTTCCTTGCTTCTAGATTCAATCGCTAGCCTACGCACTAAGCTTCTCAATAGTTACGGTATTGTAACCACGGGTCCCTCTTTTGATGATGCTCTATGTACTTTTAATGTGAATATGGATATTGACCTTTTGAGTAACCCTAGCGAGGTCGCCGTTTGTGACACACAGTAAATTTTCACTAAAATTTAACGATAATTAGTAATTTACTATTACTAAGCATAAGTCATTAGCGTGCATAAGCTTAGCCCGATCATTTGAGTAGATAACTCGCATGCTCGTAGACTATTGCATCACTTTTGCATTCATATCATTTTATGAATATTTCATTTTGTCTTATGATTTAAATTATAAGACGAGAGGTTATCTCATTTTCCCCGATGACCGACAATCGCACGCTGCATCGACACTATGATAAGGACTTGATAAAACAAATGACAAATGTCCGTGATATGGAATATTACAAAGATAAAAATATTTCGCAGACACGTAACAATAAAATACTACGTTATAAAAGTTATCAAACAACGATACTTGATCACAATTTAATATCGCGGGACACAAAGTATATAACACACTTACACTTAAATTTGAACTTTTATAAGACTCAAATACAATTAAAATATAAGTGTAAGTGTGTAACACAAGTACATGTACACAAAATAAATCATAAATATACATTACATATACACACACTTTTACTTACATTACCTTATTATAAATATTATTAATTCTCGTCCAAAACGACGCCATTTTGGCATTTGAAAAAAGTGGACGAAACGACAATTTTGGCCAGAAAATAAAGGGCAAAACGACATGTTCGAAACGACGTCGTTTCGATCGTTTGGAAAAATGGCAAAAAGTACCCTCCAATCAACAATGCTTTGCAAAAGGAGCCCTTCGTTTCAGACGCTTTGGAAAACTGCAAAACTACCCTCCAAAGGAAACATGCTTTGCAAAAGTGGTCCTTAATTCTTAAAATGGCTAAAAGTACCCCGAAGTTTGATGATTTTGCAAACCAATCCTAAAGTCAACAATGCTTTGCAAAAGGAGTCCTTAATTACGAAAAATGGCTAAAAGTACTCAAGTGTGTCACATTTTGCAAAACCAATCCTATTTCCGTTTGGCATTTGAAAAAGGTTTTCAAATTCAATCGTGAACTTTATTCGTTAATATGTAATTAAGGATCTTGCGAATTCATTAAATATGTATACATATATATTAAAAAAAATGCATAAAAAATTTCGCACACAATTTAAACACCACACATATAACATAAAAATAAAAGCAAAGAACCCGCTGCAACGCGCGGGTGCATCATTCTCGTTTTACTTATATTACATTTAAAAGAAAATGTTTTATAAGACTTTGAGATATATTATCTCTTTGTCTTTCTCTTCCACACACGACAAACCAAAACACAAAAGCGGAGAAACAAAAGATATCAAATCTCCTTCTTCTCCTCTAGACTGCAAGATCTCACCTAGGTCGAATCTCCCCAAAATGGTAAACCAACATACCTCTTTTATTATTCTTCACCTTTCTCACCAAAACCATGAAAGTTTTGTTTAAATCTCTCATTGATGTGCACTCTACTACTACTGCGAATCCAAGGAGAATCAAGACAAAATCACTCAAGAGAATCATATCTTCACTCTTGTCTACCTTGAGCTAAAGTCCAAAACATTCTAAGGGTTGGAAGTTAGCCAAATTAAACTTCAAACCAAGACACAAGGAGAGAAAGTTAGCCAAGCTTCTTCCTAAAATACTTCTTTATCTCTAGTAGAGATGCAACGCCCAAACTCGCTTTCAACATCAACTTTACCAAAACTAGGGTTTGTGAAAGTTAGGGTTTTCTAAAATTGATTTGGGGTTTTGCAATTGAGGTATTTTGGAGCTAATTCAAGTCTTGTTTGGTTCGAAACCAGAAGCCATTCTCGTCCCTCACCCATCATTTTCGAATTGAGGTTATAATCTTTCTTGATGTAATGTTTTATGTTCTTTTTATGAGATTATGTTGGAAAAATTTTATCAATGGAATTGTTATATGTTGGTCATGTCGATTTTTATTTGTTCTTGGATTACAAGTCGAGTTATGAGTTTGGTTGTTTGAAATTTGAGTTTTCATTTGTTATGTTAATCTTGTTCTTGTCGAGTGGTATAAATCAAGAAGTTAGAAAATTGAGTTTTACAAAAGTTAACCAAAGAACTAGGATTTTGGATACTATAAATCTTGATATGTGACCATGAAAGTTAAGTTGTCATTAGCAAATGGGTCGAGTTGGTTTTCTCGTCGTAGAAGCATGAAACAAGAAAACCGGATAAGTTGAGTTTTATAAGTTTACTAGTAACACTTAGTATTAAACACGGAAAACTAGTAGTAGTTGTGACATCCTCGCCTAGTGCTCAAACTTGCGTATAGAACTTAGTATCTTGTACCAACTTGAATTCATAATCTTCGTTATAAAATGTCATCTTGGTCTAGTGTCGAGTTGTAAATCGACTCGATCGTGAGCTATGGTACTCACACAAGATGATGTGTATGCTATGGGTTGTCCGCTCTACGAACCACTCGTTAAAGAAAACCTCCTCCGATTCTTGATAGCAACCATTCGAGACTAGAATATGTGTGAAAATGAAATGAGTTAAGTGTAGTTATCACAAAATAAAATCATGACTTATTAGCCTACATATTGATGTCGAGATGAAATCGATGTGGAGTAGTACTCAACTATTATGGTTTTATCGTTTTCCTTTGATCTAACATGATAAGATATACATGTCGGCCTCGAGTAACGTCCGGATTATTATTGCCCAATCAAGTGGTCAAGATGTGTGTCGAGCACATCAATCACGACACTTTTGGTTCGAGCATGACTCGAGTTAACGGCGACATTTTAAGTATTTAACCACTTTTCCTTTGGCGTCCAAGATAGATACACCAACATTAAAATCTTGATGTGTAATGTGTTAAAACTAAAACCGTGATATCTACTCTTTGTTTTCTGTACCACCTTTGGGCGCATGACCCATGAATTACCATAAGGGTGAAATTGACTAATCAAAGGCTAAAGCTTTTCTTGGTCCAAACCCCACTACGGCCTAGGCCCAATCCGCTTCCCTATCACTTTAAACATCGGGCCACAGCCCATGTCGGTTCGAGTGGTATTCGATTGATGGTATTAAACGAGTTTACAAAATAAAACGATGTAACATGAAACTAGAAATCAACCATAAAAACCCAACTTAATTGTCACTCATCCGAACCCTCCTACCTCATATACGTATATAAGATAACAAGTAAACAAGTGCAAAGTTATTTTATGCGACAACGAGTGCCTTAGAACATGCTACACTTAATAATGTCTACAACAATGTTTAACGACAATAAGTAAACAAATATATGTCAAGAAAATCTCACGTAAAGGATTATATATTAAGAACAATCGTGATCAATAAATAGATACCATTATATCATTTCATCTTGTATTAAATTTAAAAGTCTTCAAACTTAACTCAAGTATTTTCTAAATACAATTAGAAAATAAATCAATTATATATATAATTTTGACAATACCATTTTGTGTCAACTTAAATAAGTATATACACATTTATATACTTACTAGTAGAATATTGTAATTATCTAGCAAATCAAACCTTGGATTTTAAAAACCATATTAATGTCAACATGAAAAGTACATATATACTTCGTATACTTACTAGTAAAATCATTTTTATAACTTTTACAAACTAAAGTTTAGTTTTAATACAATTAAACTATTTCGAGTAAGCAATACTTAAAACAATGAACTAAAACATTGCCCTCCTTATCTAGGTCGCGTGTCGGTGCCGCTTCACAACAATCACTAATCCCACTCTTGGATTGCACATTTGCTAAGGTGAGTTTTCATAGCCCTCTTTACTTGATAAACTGCTTTATACATTTTGGGGTGAAAATATGCAAAACCTTTATGGACCTAAACTATTACATGATTTTTATTACGTGGTTTAGCCTAAGCTCTTATGTCCCTAGAGAATGCCCTTTTCATGAACCGTCAATTCCCCATTGGGAAACGCGAATGTTATAAATAGATCTATTGAGGTGACTCCTCCGCTCGGTTGGCCATGCTTAGGCCAAGGCGAAACGTATACCATGTCGGAACCGAGTGTTGAGGACAAAACACTCGCTATGGGCACCTATATTGTATGACATCTTTTAGCATACTGAAACCGTCGAGTATCGGTTGCATGAACTTAGAGCTAACGTAATAGACATTCATCCATATATCATTATATTCGTTGTAATGATTATATGACTTTGCTTATGGTCCAAACTTACTATTTTAACTTAAACCTATGAACTCACCAGCTTTTAGCTGACCTTTTAGCATATTTTCTCAGGTGCTTAGTTATGTTCATGGAGGCAAGACAAGAGGCGGATAAATGGTCGTAGTAATTTCTAAAGAAGTGTTTTTACACAAAAACGATGTTTTTACATTGGGACCACTAAAATTATGGGATGTGCCCATTTAGCTAAACAATGTTGTAAGATAATGTTTTAATATATTTTATGAAATTAAACGGAGTATGTATTCCGTTCTTTATTACTTGTGTTGCGATTCACCAATTTCGTAACGCTCCCAAATAACACGTATGCTTCCGCTAAACCAGATTTGGGGGTGTTACAGATTGGCATCAGAGCCAAGGTTATAGAGAACTAGTTACATATAAATCCTAAACTATAACTACTTTTTACAAAAACACCATACTACGACCGTTAGCTGCCGCTTGCCTTACTTGCCATACTACTTAGAATTCATTTAAATAGGATTGCATGTTTTATTTCCTATTTACTTATGCACTATTTCATATTCATCATGATTATATTTTCCACATACTTACACATATGCACCGCCTTGTCACTGCATCATGCCTTCACTCACCTTCCTCACGATGTTGGGGAGGACATCCTACTAGCTCACTCACCTACCATCCGTCACCTGCACACTTGGCCACCGATCCGTATATTCGAGCCACACTAGCATTTCGACCAGCTATTGCACCTACTCCATCTATACCGACTCTTACCACCACTCCATCGACTTTGTTGACACGCAGCGAAAACCCCGCATGATTGTGAGAGTACCGATACTGAGAGCGGTATTCATTCCCGCCGCACTAGCCTCTCGGATGACCAGGCCGCCATGGGTCCTTCCACTACTTCGTAGTCATCGACACCATCACCCACCGAGTCACCACCGAGACTCGGGAGAGCTCTTGATTCCTAGTCGGAGGAAGACCCGAAGAAGATCAGGAAGAGGATCCCGAGGAGGAACTCCCGAGCCTATGCCGATTGAGAGTGTTCCGTGA
This sequence comes from Chrysanthemum lavandulifolium, assembly GCA_022545495.1. Taxonomy (NCBI): domain Eukaryota; kingdom Viridiplantae; phylum Streptophyta; class Magnoliopsida; order Asterales; family Asteraceae; genus Chrysanthemum; species Chrysanthemum lavandulifolium. The sequence goes on from CM040240.1 coordinate 31,008,652, forward strand.
TATGTTAGCACATCGCCAGATATGGATACACCGGTCCGAGATTGTCCAGTATTCGTGAGTTAGGGCGAGCTCCGGATGGCTCGAGATTGAGCGAAGACATGGACATTGATGCACCATTTGGGTTAGACAGAGTCGCTTTCCTCCGCACCTGGGAGGAGAGTGATGAGATTGCTTGAGGATATTAGTTGTTTGGTCGATTCACGCACCACATATCGCGAGTCCGAGCTACCCATCATCACCTTCATTCATACCATCGCATCGGACATGGGCGCCTTGCTCATGCCACTAGACAGACTTGAGGCGATTGAGGTAGGCAGACCGGTGAGGCACAACCTGTGCTTGGAATTATCTCCCATGATGAGGAGTTGACTCTCACCGAGAGTGCTTATTCGGTTGGATTCTCATAAGACCTTGCTAGGGGTTCATCTTGATCGGGCTGGAGAGTCGACCCAAGACGCTTCTGAGCTTGCGGCGGCGTGTTGAGGGTCAGGACCGAGTCACCGATGTGTTGTTTGAGAGTATGGAGCTAGAGAGGCATGAGAGGATTCGGTTGGGTTTGATTTGAGACTCAGGTTGAGGATGTTAGAGAGTTGGATAGCAGGACACGGGCCTTGGGCAGAGGTCAAGCCTAGATGCACGGCCGACTTGAGGAGTTGGAGCTCATCGGTGGATGGCTAGAATCTTGCCGGAGGAGTGGCGGAGGACCACGTGTTTGGAGTCTATGCTGGCCTCTCAGATGAGACGCATCGCTAGTTTGGAGGATACGCAGCGAGAGTTAGTTGCTACCATTGAGCGACTACGTACCGAGCATGGACATCTTTAGATATGATTTCGTGATGTATCACATTAAACTGGATTTATAACAATTAGTGTTAGCTATTACTCTTGTACTTCAGTCTGTATTTCCGTTGTATTTCCGTTGTATTTCGGTTGTATTCCATCTAGTGTCTCGTCATGTACTTTAGGAACCTTGTAACCGAAATTCTATCTATGTCAAGCTTATTTTCCTATCCGATTGTCCTTCCTTTCATAGATTGCTCATATGATCTATCTACGATAACCACACTATTACTTGGCACTTACCTTGACTAAAAGGTTATATATCTTATCACCTTCCTTCTCGCAAATGCCGCCAAACGAAGGTCAAACCGTACCAATCTGGTAGAGCTTCCAATGCTCCTATTCCAATGAGAGTTACTCACAACCAAGTCTGTGACGCCGCTATTCCAAACAGAGTCGCACGTGATCGGTCGCCGAAGCCACTACTCCCGTTAGGGCTACTCCAATCCAACCTACCATGAATCAAGCCATGATTGACCAACTAGTCAATGAGCGAGTGAGCGCCGCTTAGCCGCAGCGAACCACTCGCCTACTAATCTTTGGAACTTGAGACCACCCACCCATAGCCGCACTTGTACCTATCGGGACTTTCGTAAGACCATGACCGAGGCTTTAGTAGAACCGAAGGAGTTTGTCGGTCGACTAGATGGATCGAGAAGCTCGAGACCGTGTTCCGAATCGCAATTGTGAAGAAGAGTCTAAGGTTAAGTACGCATCATTCACTTTCACCGATCTTGCCTTGACTGGTGGAACAATTTTCGAAATCGCTAGTATCGATGTTGCCTATGCCATGCCATGGGAGAGCTTCAAGGAGATGGTACTTGAAAGTCTTGTCCACGTAATGAGATCAAGCTAGAGCATGAGTTTTGGAACCTCAAAGTTCAAGGCACCAATATGGCTGCTTATAATCAGCGTTTTCAAGAACTAGCCTTGTTGTGCTCTGAAATGGTTCCCACTGAGACCCGATTGTTAGAGAGATATATCGGAGGACTGCCCTAATCTATCAAGGGCAATGTCACCACTTCTAAGGCTGCTGATCTTCACGAAACCATCGAAGTAGCCAACAAACTCATGGACCAAGTGATTGAGGATTCCATGGACAAAGTGGTTGACAATAAGAGGAAATGGGATGACCACTCTAATCTACAACAACAATGAGTACCGTGGCAACAACGGTGGGAACAATGAAGAACAATCAAAACAAAAGGCAAAATGTTGCTAGAGCCTATCACTGGGATTGAAGAAAGGAAACCGTCTGCGGGGGCAACCATCAGTAACAGATGCACACCGCATCACAAAGGACGATGTCTGATCAAGTGTCAGAATCTTGTCGTAAAATTGGACACTTGACCGAAACGCAAGTCCAAGTCATTGGCGACAGTTCAAACAAGACTGTTCAGGGACCCAAGTCTGCTATAACTTGCTTTGGTTGTGGTGAGAAAGGGCATTATAAGAATGAATGCCGAAAGACCAGGAACCAAGGCAATGGAGGAAATCAAGGAAGCAGAAATCGAGTCATGGAAATGAGCGGGGTTCGAGAAATGTTGACGACCAAGTAATCGTGGAAATGGCGAAGGAGTTCGTGGAAGAGTTTATCTTTGTGACCAAAGTGGAAGCTCGGGAAGACCGAATGTTGTGACGGGTGCGTTCTTTATAAATAACCGTTATGCATCCATATTGTTTGATACGGGAGCCGATAGGAGTTTTGTTTCTAAGGCATTTAGTCCATCGCCGATATTGCCCCAACCGCATTAGGAAATGCATACAATGCGGAACTAGCTAACGGTAACATAGAAAGGGTAGATACAATCATAAGAGGTTGCACCGAATCATTAAACTACCCATTCAATATCGACTTGATACCGAGCATTGGGTAGTTTCGATGTCATCGTCGGAATGGATTGGTTAGCAAAATATCATGCTGCCATCATTTGTGACGAGAAGCTCGTTCAAGTACCATATGGAAATGAAGTCCTAACTATAGAAGGAGACCGGAGTGACAGAAGAAACGCTTCAAGACTGCATGTTATTTCTTGTACCAAGGTGTTGAGGTGTATCGAGGAAGGATGTCACATCTTCCTAGCACAAGTCACCGGAAAGGACGAAAAAGAAAAAGAAGAAAAACGTCTGGAAGATGTACCAATAGTGAGAGAATTTCCTGAAGTCTTTCCTGAAGACTTGCCAGGACTTCCGCCAACCCGACAGGTTGAATTTCAGATCGATTTAGTGCCTGGTGCCGCACCAGTGGCAAGAGCACCTTATCGATTAGCTCCAACGGAACTACAGGAGTTATCAAACCAGTTGTCGGAACTTGCGGAGAAAGGGTTCATTAGACCGAGCTCATCACCATGGGGAGCACCAGTCCTATTCGTCAAGAAGAAAGACGGAACTTTTAGGATGTGCATCGACTATCGTGAGTTGAATAAGCTAACCATTAAGAACCGTTACCCACTCCCGAGAATCGATGACTTATTCGATCAACTTCAAGGTTCAAGCGTTTATTCAAAAATCGACTTAAGGTCCGGATATCATCAACTAAGATTTCGAAGAAGACATTCCCAAAGCGCTTCGTAACTCGTTATGGACATTACGAGTTCCAAGTCATGCCTTTTGGGTTAACCAACGCACCAGCTGTGTTCATGGACCTCATGAACCGAGTGTGTAAACCCTACCTGGATAAATTTGTGATCGTATTCATTGACGATATCCTAATTTATTCCAAGAGTGTGAAAGAACACGAGGAGCATCTTAGATTGATCTTGGAATTGTTGAAGAAGGAAGAACTGTATGCAAAATTCTCGAAGTGTGAGTTTTGGATATCGACTGTGCAATTCCTAGGTCATGTAATCGGCAGTCAGGGTATTCATGTAGATCCCGCTAAGATCGAGTCAATAAAGTTGGGTGACACCCACAACTCCTACCAAATACGCCAATTCTTAGGACTCACCGGATACTACGTAAGATTCATTGAAGGTTTCTCAAGGATTGCCAAATCTTTAACCAGTTAACCGGAAAAACACCAAGTTTGTTGGGGAGAAAAAGAAGAAGCTTTTCAACTCCTTAAAGAAAAGTTGTGTAGTGCACCTATTCTAGCCTTACCTGAAGGTAGTGAAGACTTTGTTGTTTATTGCGACGCTTCACATAAGGGGCTAGGAGCGGTGTTAATGCAAAGGGAGAAGGTGATAGCATACGCCTCTCGCCAGTTGAAAACTCATGAGAAAAACTACACGACGCACGATTTGGAGTTAGGATCAGTTGTGTTCTGTTGTAAACTCTTAGAACACAGAAAGACCTTGACAGATCTTGAGCACTCGTGGATCGTTAGGGTTGCCTATGTAATCATAAGCAAACTAATAGAAAATCTCTACAACCCGTATTCTATAGCGGAAATTAAATACAAGTTGTTATAACTTAGAACACTTAGATCCTCTATGGATCTTTTTATTAACTGAAACTCTATGTTTCAGATTATCTCTCTATTACAAACTATAAGGTTCCTTTTATAGACAAGGAACCCTAAACTATTACTACCCAATCGACTAAGCATGCAAGCATGCATTTAATGACTAATGCATTAAACAAATATTGAGCAGTACAATAATACCCATGCTAACCTCGGGTAGTTCAAGAATAATGATGGGTTAGCATTTAAATAATACAACGATGTCGATCCTAGTCGACTTCCACCTTCAAAGAAGAATACGACACGGCTTTTACACTTCATGAGAATCTCTTCTTGATTCTGCTTCTACTTCAATAGAATCCTTGGCGAATGATGTGTAAATCCTTCTTCGTGATAATTCCCAACAATCCTCCCTAAACCTGGAATTTGACTTGGTTAAGTTCCAGCTTCCTACCTTGATAGATCTTAGAGACTTGGTATTAGAGGATTGTTCTCAAACATCATTAGCAAAGAACCACTAATTATCTCATCACTATGATGAGTAAACTTTGAAGCGCTAGGTCTTTGCAGCAACACATGACAGAATGTACATCAAAACTTATTAGTTGCATACTATTCTTATCACATCCAGATGTGTTAACACCTGAGAGAGGTGAATCATTAAAAATAATGGATTTGATGTCTCTTTACCAATAGCCATCACTCTTGGAGTAGCCGGATGTTTAAGTCCGAAAACTATGGTACATTGATAACCATCGATTTATTAGCAAATCGGCAACTATATAAATGGATTTGATGTGTCTTTACCGTAGCCGCTTGCTCGGGACTAGTCAATGCTTAGAATTGGTGAATTGAAACCAAATATGGATGCGGTTGCCTTTACCACAAGCCATATACTTGTGGGCTTGCCAATTCTTGATTCCAACAAGGAATAGACCATGGTGAATTGATGACCATACAACTCTCAAGAATTAAGCATGGGTGGTTCAGACCCCTATGATTTTGAGCAAATCATCACACCTATCAACAGATTTGAAGTGTCTTTACCAAAGCTATACCCTTTGGACTAGCCAACTCTTTGATACACACAAGGTATATCTGGTGAGTTAAAAACCATCAAAAGGTGCAACAAACCTGCAAGAGAAAGTTTATTTATTTTTTTTTAACTAAGAAACTAACAAACAAACAAAGAAAACAAAACAAAACAAATAAACAAAAGACAATGTAGAATACCGCGATCATTATGAAGATGCAGCTTGAGCTTGCAGAAGTTGAGTCTTGATCAATCCAACCAACGTGCGAGATCTCGGTCTTTCATTTCCAGCGGATCCGAGGATTTCAACTTCGACACAACATCCTTTCCATAAGTCTCTTGGACAATGGATAAATTCTTCGAAGAAACATGCGGTCGTGATTCCACCCTTTGTCTCAACTACATGCACACGAGGTGGGGATAATATCTCGTGGACTCAACTCGCCATAGATGTGAGTTCTTCCAAATGAAATGCCCTTTACCATTGGGAGTACGAGAGTCAAGCGGGACATGAAGATCGCCCGATAAGCACATCCCGAACCTTTTGGTGCAAGATTGCGGTAATGTTTGGTGACGAGTATACTGAGTAAGTATATCGCCTGCTCACCAAATGGAGTATTTCCTTCAAAAGGTGAACTCCATTAAAGTGTTGTCCAAACGATGAATGACATTCATCTCACCATTTATCGAGACCACCGAACCAACACATTTGATATCCTTCGGAAAATCGATGTGCAGACCCTTCTTGAATAAAGGTAGAGTCATCGACCTTTAGGTCCAAAGGAACATTATTTTTCGATGCATGAGTCCTTGCTTTTCTCACGGATCTTCTCGAGATGTGAGTTTTCTCTTAACCATCCTCTTCTTCCTTCTACTGCATATACATTTCAAGATGGAATATCTTTGGTTTCTTCATTAACATCAGTAGTAGGACTATAAGAAGTAGATGTGGATTTAGGTGAGACATCATCACGAAGGGCATGCATTCTTTCCCGCACCTTTCTTGCCTTTTTAGTTTTGACAGTTGTGGTTTTAGCTTCCTTTATCGAACTACCTCCTTCTGTATCAGAAGATCCCACAGAAATAGCAGAAGCTTGTAGATTGGGTGCATCAGAGGAAATGGTGGTCGGTTCAGCAGATGAGATCTTTTCAGTTGAGCTAGAGACTTCTGTGGAAGCTTCAGCAGAAGCAACAGAAGGTTCAGCAGAAGCAACATGGTCATCTTCCCCAACCAAAGTACTTTCTTTTACGTGATGAGTTGTCATATTTGGGTTAGATGAGGGCATAACCGGTGCTGCTTGAAGCAATGATGGTTCAACAGAAGGAACCTTGTCGATGATCGGAGTGGCTTCGAAGTTGCTTGAAGAAACCATTTGAGAGAGTGTCTTTGGTGGAATATCATCAAAATTATCCACTATCTCAACAAACTTGGGTCTCTTGGCCTTTGGTGCAACTTCATTCTCTGCAATTCTTTTCAAGCTGGAAGATGGTGTTAAAGCAGAAGAAGAATACTTCATAATCATATTATACAAGTAAAACAATCTTGCATCGTAAAGCCGGACTTGCTTCATTGTTAAACCACGGTTAAGCACAAGACAACTTTGATTTTTCACCGCAATCCTCATCATTTGTTTTCTTCCTCGAGCTTGATGAGAGGTCTCTCTCTTTGCCTTATTCTTTTCAAGACTCGGGGCTTTCCTTTTCGCACCGCTTCTTGCTTCCTTTGTTCTCCAAGCTCCATCATTCGAGCCACAAAATCTTCACTATCAAATTCGCACCTAAGATACTTTGAGCAAGTGTAGGATTTAAAATGGTTTTCTTAGTAAGAGCATCCCATTGTGCAGCAGTATCCGAGTAGCTAAAACATCCATTCTCTTACGCTCTCAGAGGCAAAAGCAGAGAAGAAAGATATGCAATCTGCTTAGCCACTTCGCACTTTTCTTCCGATCCGCAAACTCAAGAAATCGCTTTCTTGTCCTTGCCTTTCTTGTTCTGATACCAGTTCTGGACCAAGCTCATCTTCAACCAATACACCTTTCTCTATATTAGTAGACTCATGAACAACATCAGCTGAAGGAGAATCATCAATTTGAGCTTGAGAAGAAACATTTTGAGAGAGATCTTCAACTGGTGTGTTAATGACATCGCCATGAGATTCAAATCAAAGTATCTTCCACCATGAAATACTACTTGATCATTTGCCGAAGGGGTGGGACATGATGGTTCTTGAACAGGTGCATGATGATAAGGTTCAGATGTAGTGTTGACAACACTTGGTTTCTTGGAGACTGCAGCAGAACCCTTACCCAAATTCGATCGTCTCCTCTTCCTAGTGATCAGAATTGGTGCCTTATCTTTTGATGATTCAACATTAGCTGAAGAAGGAACAACTATCTCCCGAGCCACATCAGCTAAGATGTTAAGAGAAGCAAGTCGAGGGTCCTCATCCTCCTCATCGGAAGAAATGACTAACTTCCTTTGCTACTCTTTTCAAGTCGCCCTCTAGGTTCTTAACTTTCTTAGGTTCCTCAATCTTATCACCAAGAGTAGACTTGGTTTCGTAAGCTCCTTTTGAGATTAGACACCTCGCTTGCACACCGTTAACAAGAGCATAGATGATGTAAGAGTAATAGGGTCCTCGGCCACCAAAGCAGATTGCTCCGTGGTAATGGGAGTTTCATTGGACCTTCGGTGGAAATATGGTCATGCTCAACATGTGGAGTACATCATCAATGTGTTCCTTTGAGGATGGGTGTGGCTATCCTGTTGTGCCGATTCAAAATCATTAATTGAAGCTGTGCGGTGGTGGACTTGGTCCAGGCGATGGTGCAGTGTGGATGGTCAGGGGCCCTATGAGATGTTTCAGCAGTAAAAGAGGGACCCTCATCTATATTAACTGATGGATTGTCATCAGCAGCAACATTTGAAGAGGGTGGGATATTAGCAACATCCTCCTCATCAGCAGCCTCATTGCCATTAGGTAACATAGCTGCTGACAACGGATGATGTGCCCCCTCAAAGTTAGTTCTCATAGAGGCAAAAAGTTTAGCTGAAAGAGCTCCTATGGGATGAAAGGCTTCGACTTGGGTAGAGGTGTCTATGATAATTTGTAAGAATCTAGGGTACATTAAAAACTTATGTTGTTTCCTGTTTATATTTTCAACCATATTATCAAAAATAAATTTAGAAAAATTATAAGTTAGCCCTTGAGAAAGACACACAATACCACAAGCCAATTGCGTAGAGAATTGATCCCACGCTCCAGATTTGTTGCTAATGCACTGAAGCAGAGTGTGAACTAAAAATCTCTACTTAGGGCAAAAATGCTTTTTCAACCATATGTCCGTTATTGTACCTTGATACCCAATGGCCCTTAGCCCGGAGAGAATCACCTATGTACTAGAGTGATAAACCCCATTAGAATCATCCAAACAAAGCTTTCTCCTTATTAGGTCCTCCGTCACCACGTGATCTGTTTCATCAATCAACGCAACAATCTCTGTTTCACTTCGTTTCTTAGCAGATTCCCAAAATTGTTTAACCAACGGTTCATAAATCGCATTAGGGGAATGTGTTAGGGCATAGTGAATCTTAGACCGCTTCAGGAACTCTACCATTGGTTCATACACTTCATCTCCCTTTGCTTTACCCAGAAAAGCAACTTTATTGTGATCTTTCTTGAATTGAAGAGCCATGAGTGATATGTGGTTTTAGGGTTATGATATTTTGAACTGAAGAGGGAATTTTTTCTTTTGAAGAGGAAGAAATGCAGTAAGAGGAATGGTAACCGTTACCAAGAATATAGTCAAAAGTATGAGAACTTTAGTTGACCATATCCTACGTGTATTTTAACTTGACCAACGACAAATTAACGCTTCAGCAGAAACACATAGTCAATCTGCTGAAACAATATGCTTCGGCAGAAACCACCCCAAGACTAGAATACCTTCGGAAGGATTCTATAATTACTATGCCATCTAACCGTATTGAATTGCATTAACCCTTGCATCCGCTCTATTTAATCATCCCAATCGCATTTCTTCATCAAAACCCCAAATAACATCACAAACCCTAGTTTCATCACAAACCCAATCAACCAAAATTAATCATGAACACAACACCGGAGGTTGTAAACCCAAACTCTTCTCCATCATCATCATCATCCAGTGATATCCTCCAGTTTTGGTCACTTCCACCTGACCCTCGTCCTTTGACATCCCCATTTCTCCCTTCTTCTGAAGATGATAGCGTAGTGGATCCAAGTGATTCTTCTGATGACTCAGAGGAACCCACTACATAGATAACTTCTTACTCCCAACCTCCAGCACCTCAACCTCCATAAAGGCCTCGCGCCAAAAGAGAGGTGGTGCTGGCTCTCCCTGCGCCAATCTATGGTGCATCTTCACACTTCGTATAGAGGAAGAGCTAAAGGAAGGTGGATGGATTGCATTTTGGTTGAAATCGATAGATGAAACACAAACGAAACTTTATGTTTCTTCAACACCATTTGTGGTCATCGTCATCTTCATCGTTTGCATCAATCCATCTTTCCATTTTGATCCTTAGCATCTTCTTCATATCGGTCAAGCATATCCAGCCATCGAGATAGAAGGAATGGGTGGGTATGCAAGATTTTACAAACGCATATCCAGCATCTAGTGTGAAAGATGTGAGCGATCATGCATATCCAACAGCCCATTAGATGTTGGAATAGATGATATGAACTAGATTAGGATTAGTAGATCACATAGTTCTCTTCTTGTAGTTGCATTGAAGTTGATTGTAAGTTGTAAGCTGTAATTTGTATGAACGAACAATTTGACTTCAATTTCTTGTCTTCAGTACTTTATCTTCAGTGGAAACACATTGCTCACTTCATTACTAAGCTTTTAGAGGAAACAAGTTTTGAGTTTACTAGACCATATACCAAAGGACCACACTAGATGAACTTGAACTGAACAGGGCATTCTGCAAAACAAACTCAGAGAAACACAAGAACAAAAACAGAGACATAAAAGACTAATAAACTATGAACAAGAGTGTTAGCAAACAACATATACACAAAGATTACTACAAACTCCTCCCCTGAGGCATATGCCTCCCCTGAGGCCTATGCCTCCCCTTAAACTTTGTAGTTAAGGGAAGAGAAAGATCCACCATTGTTCTTGGGTTTCCATTGAAATTTAGGTCTTTTATCCTTCCAAGAACAACCTGCTGAAGATTTGACAGTAATGCCCCAACATCCTTTCCCATTATTCATAGAGACAACATATGCAAGCCAATAACCATGTTTAAAGTATGTGCTAGTGGGTTGCACATAAGGTCTATCAGCTGATCTCCTCCAAGAAGAGTCAGTATAAGTAGCTTGTGGGACATAAGGTGGAGTATTCTTAACATTGGTCCACACAGGTCTAGGTTTCTGCTGAGGAGCACATGCACCTAATCTTTGCTCATGAAAATCACAATCCTTAATTAAATGAAATTTACTTCCACAAACAAAACATGTCTTCCTTTTGGAAGATGTCTTCAACAAAGAAGATGTTCGATTACATGTAGAAGTACTTAAACCAGGCTTGGAAGTGGATTCCTCAGCAGCTATCCTAGAAGGCTTGTAGATAGACTTGGGTGCAGGCTTGGGTGTAGGCTCAGGTGAGGGCTTGAAAAGGTCGACTTATCACTTGAATCATAGTTGTAAGTAGATCCTTGATCCGATGAATTGTCACCGTCGAGAAAGAGACAAAGTCATAAGATGAAGCATCGTTGTTTGGCAAGTCTTTTGACTTTCTGCCATATAGATGATGTGATCCATCAAAGTCAAATGACAAATCTTCAGGGGAAACAGGCTTGGAAGTGGATTCCTCAACAGCTATCCTAGAAGGCTTGTAGATAGACTTGGGTGCAGGCTTGGGTGTAGGCTCAGGTGAGGGCTTGACAAGGTCTGACTTATCATTTGAATCATAGTTGTAAGTAGATCCTTGATCCGATGAATTGTCACTGTCAGAGAAAGAGACAAAGTCATAAGATGAAGCATCGTTGTTTGGCAAGTCTTTTGACTTTCTGCCATATAGATGGTGTGATCCATCAAAGTCAGCGAGAATGGACATGCCGGTGGGCATGAATTCACCTCTAATAGGTCCGGGGACAAAGATGCAAATCACCTTCCTTTTAAAGTGTTCTAAGCTGCAGTGTAGATTTACGCCCATCTTGCCTAGCTTCCAATCCTACATACTTTTGAAAACCTAAACCTATTCCCCGAGGTCACCGATTGACTACTATAAATTGCTCTAGCTAGAATGTCACCGATATTAACCATTGTTTATGTCTAGCTATTTCCTCGACAAGTTTCTCTTTAAGCTCTAGATTCTCGAATAGTATCGACTTTTTCCTTTTCGGTGCGTTTAAAGTTAATATTAGCAATATCTAGATCAAATTGTAGCACCTTGATTTTTCTTCATAAGCTATCCGATTCTTTTGATACCAAACCTTTTGTCTTTCTAATGTTTTTAACGAGTTTATAAGCTTCATTATCAACATAGCATTCATTGTATTTAGGTTTCATAGTTTCATAAGCTTCTTTAAGTTCATTGTATCTTCATTACAACCAAATATACAGCTTGTGTACCGAGAAAGTCCCATTAAGGCAAACCGATCATGCCTATCTTGAAGTACATCCGCCAAAATCCAAGCTTCTCAGACGTGACTTCCTCATTCAGGTGTTCATGTGCAACCCAGTTGACTGCTCATCCATGGTGACTAGAGTCAAGTTCTAGCTCCCTCCGATTCTCACGATATGAATGGTAGTTAGCTCCTCTCCATTCTTCCCGTCTTTGCATTCCTCGAGAAATGACCCATCCGGTGACAAGAGAAACACTTGACCTTTCTCCTGTCAAAACGAGTGGATCCTTTCCTTGAATCCAAACTTCCTTCCCCCTTCTCTTCAAACCTCTTGATATCTCTCAAAGCATGGCCACCGCCATTTCGACTTCATCTCCTCCATCTCGCTGGGTCCACCGATCAAAGTCTTCATATACCGATGTCTTTGAGTATCGTAATCGACAACAATGAATGAAGAACATCCTCCATATACTTCCGCTTTTAGCTCGAGGATGTGATGGAGTGGGACGATAAGATGATGATGGTAAGTAAGATGGAGTGAGATGTCCCAACAAAGGTCGATGACCGTAAGAGGATGCACGGTAGGGAGATCCGACATCGTGTTCAAGAGATCCGAGTTTGTTGTACAACTCGTCAAAAGTGAGCATGTCCAACCCACCTTTAGCCTTAAGAGCTATACCGACATGTAACGGTGGATGGAGGCAAAGATCGTAGGAACTTTGAGTTGCAATCATCATTGTCGCTTTGCATTCACCGTTGTCGACTCGTAATCTTGTGAAACCCGTCGATCCCTCATGGATACCTTCTTCTTCGAGATATTGAACTCTTGGAAGTGTTGTCTCGGCATGGACTTCCTCATTCTCCTGGACTCTTCATTTCCACCAAACCTTGCTTTAAGAGCCATCCAGATGTCCTTTGCATCAACCATGTGGTGAAAATCACCCAAGTGATCTTCGTGAATAGATTGAAGAAGGATGGTTCTTACTTTGTGCTCTCTTTGCATCGCTAGAATCTCTTGACTAGCTTTGGGAGGAGCAATGGTAAACTTACCATCAAGATCCGGGATAGTCTTCTTCGATCGTTGCCATTCTTCACAATCTCCCACAGATTCCAATCAATATTGGAGATCCATTCGCATCTTCATGGTCCATGATCACACCTTCCTTTTCGAGATAAGGAAACTTACCATTCTTGTTGGAGAGACTAAGTTCTTTGCATAGAGGTGGTGTTTTGATGTTGTTGTTGGTGACTTCGATTCATCATCGGTTCGGGCATGGTGAATATGTTTTGGTTGTATGGGAGTGAGGTAAATAAGGTTCTCAAGATCGTAGAGACTCTCCCGAGGCTCGATACCACTTGTTGTAAACTCTTGGAACACGCATGCACCTTGATGGATCTTGAGCACTCGTGGATCGTTAGTGTTGCATATGTAATCATAAGCAAACTAATAGAAAATCTCTACAACCCGTATTCTATAGCGGAAATTAAATACAAGTTGTTATAACTAAGAACACTTAGATCCTCTATGGATCTTTTTATTAACTGAAACTCTATGTTTCAGATTATCTCTCTATTACAAACTATAAGGTTCCTTTTATAGACAAGGAACTCTAAACTATTACTACCCAATCGACTAAGCATGCAAGCATGCATTTAATGACTAATACATTAAACAAATATTGAGCAGTACAATAATACCCATGCTAACCTCGGGTAGTTCAAGAATAATGATGGGTTAGCATTTAAATAATACAACAGATGTCGATCCTAGTCAACTTCCACCCTTCAAAGAAGAATACGGCACGACTTTTACACTTCAAGAGAATCTCTTCTTCACAGATTCTCGCTTCTACTTCAATAGAATCCTTCTAAGAATGACAAAGTAAATCCTTCTTCGCATAATTCCCAACATGTTCGCACTCAGAATTTGGAGACATTACTTATATGGCACAAAATGTGTCGTATACACCGATCACAAGAGCCTACAACACATTTTGGATAAAAAAGAACTAAGCATGAGACAACGCCGATGGTTGGAGTTACTCAGTGATTACGACTGCGAGATTCGTTACTATCCAGGTAAAGCGAATGTAGTTGCTGATGCTCTGAGTAGAAAAGAGCGACCAAAACCTCTTAGAGTCAGATCATTGGGTATGACAATTAGTTCACCTCTTCCATCCAAGATTCTTGAGGCTCAATTGGAAGCACTCAAGGAAGAGAATCGTTCGAATGAGAACCTTTACGGAATGCCAGAAAGTGAAAATGGATTCGTAGAAAATGGATTCGTAAAAAGGTCGGATGGAATTTTGTGTTTCAAAGAGCGATACCACTTTATGGAGGAATTCGCGATATCATTATGCTGAATCCCACAAGTCTAAATACTCCATCCACCCGTGATCGGACAAGATGTATCTCGATCTGAAGAAATTGTACTGGTGGCCAAACATGAAAGCCAACATTGCAACATATGTCAGCCGATGTTTAACCTGTTCAAAGGTCAAAGCCGAACATCAGAGACCCTCAGGTTTACTAGTACAACTCGAAATTCCCGAATGGAAATGGGAACGTATAACAATGGACTTGAGAAGGATGCGAGAACCTTAATAAAGCGTGTTCGACGATTCTCTATGACTCAAAACATTGGGGCGCGTCTTGCGGTTCATATTTTTAATAGGATTGGTTTCTTATTCTAGATGTGTAGGGTAGGTTGGTTTATCGAACCCACTAATTTTTGTAAATCCATGAGTTTTAATAAAATGATGATTTATAATAAAATAAAAATAAAAAATAATAATAATAATAATAATAATAATAATAATAATAATAATAATAATAATAATAATAATAATAATTAAAAAAAGTAAAGTATAAAGTAAATTGAAAAATACATCTCTCTTATATGTAAAAGAGTAAACTGCAAAATACATCCCTTATATGAGTAAAAAGACCCAAACATCCCTCCTTTATACTCCCGTTAGCAGTTAACGAAGAAAACTAACAGAGTTAGTGACCAAAGATGTAGAATGACTAACGTTTGGCTAACGAAGAATGTAACTAGCCAATAGTTTCTGACAGGGATGTAATGTCTCAGAAACTGTAAACCACAGGGATGTATTTTGCAGTTTACTCAATTATTAATATTCTATGGGTGTGTTTGTTAAAAATAGCTGTGCGCATTAGCCATATCTCACTGCTTATTAAATAAGCATTGAAAAAATGAGTATTTTTAAAAAATAGCAAAGCTAACCGCTATTTTATCAGACGATTATTAAAACCAAATGTTCATTACTCACTGCTCTAAAAAGCTCCACGCCGCTCCGTGCCAAACATACCCATAATTAATGAATTAGCTTTTCAAAGATTATATATATGGGAGTAGATCTAGTGAGAAGAGAAATTGAAATAAGAAGATTGAGAAGAAATTTGAGCCACACATTTCAAATGAGGAGGAGAAATTTAGGGGGAGGTATATATTTGTTTGGTGCATCTGAAATGTGCGGCTGTAGTTTCTTCCAGTGTTGCAAAAATTGGCCTAGGAGAACGATTAATCGGCGATTAATCACTAGGCGGGGATTAACCGCCTCGATTTTCACTAATCGGCCTTATTAATCGGTTTGGTTAAAAATCGGTCAACAAAACGATTAATCGGCTAAAAATCGGCCAAATCGGGCATAAATCGGTCAAATCGGATAAATCGGTTACGTATAGAAATCGGACAAATGAGGCATAAACCGGCCAAATCGGTAAAAAATTGGCAAGATCGGCCAAATCGGGCATATAGTTTCAAAATTTTATAATTTCATTATAAAAAGTTCAATCCGATTAATTAGATTAATCGCCTAACTGATTAATCATTAGGCGGTCACCGTCCCGCCTACCGCTTAACGAGTTCTGAACCTCGATTTCTTCTCACCCTTCTCATTTTAATTTTACTTCATTTGATCCATCTTTCTTATATTATATTATATATATATATATATATATATATATATATATATATATATATATATATATATATATATATATATATATATATATATATAGGTAGAAAATAGTAATATAAACTTGCGAGGTAAGTTAAGAAGGCATTGAAAGACGCAACTTTGGGTTTGGTAATGACATAAGCAATGGCGATAAGTCGAACTAGTCAATTCAAATAGTTCATTTTTTAAGTAGCAAATGCAAATTACTTGGACATTCTTGACTTTTACTTTGACAACTTCCAACAACATAGCATTGCATGATTTGCATCTTTTCTTAACTTTAACATTGTTGTATTTTTTTCTTTTTAAAAAAATTAAACCATAAGAAGTATCGACAACGACGTAGGATTGTCGGAAACTTTTGGAATGATAATTTTATTTAATTTTGTTTATTGAAAACGATGTTTATTAGTTACATTCGTATAATGATATTGTGTACGGTGTATCTATATTATAGATCTTGAAAAAGTTATATTCGTATAATAGACACTTTTGATTTTCAGAATTTAACATACTGATTTGTCGCATCTGTGTGGTGTGAGACAATCAACACTGGTTATCAACGTTATGCAACAAATCAATATGTTAGACTCCGAAAATCGAAGGTGTTTCACTTTGGTTGTCAATAACAAAGTTGTATAAAGCTACATATCAGATTACTAAATGGTTTTGAGAAAGACAGATTGACAACTTTTAAGACCTTAGCTAAGAGAAACGTGTTCGTTACATAACTAATTAATGATTATAAGATGATATTTTTTAGAAATAAAAAAACGATACTAAAAAAAACAGATACACATTTATACTTAATTGTAACCGGATGATCTAAATCCTAAAAATAAACTAAAATCTATTATTAAATGAAAGATTTTTCTATTTGTAGTATTAAAGGTTACACTTAAAGTTAAAAATATATAATAAAAATGCTACATTTAGTTTGTTGTGACCAGTTAATTCATTAAATTTAATGGATATTCTTAAAGTACAAACTATTTAAACATATCAAATTTTTTTAAAACATTATGCATAACATTTTTCTAAAATGAAATACAATAATACAATGCTATCTTTGTTTCAAAATGATTGTCATTTTATAAAAAACAAACAGTTTAAGTAAAACATAATTATCATTGGTATTTCTTTTATTTTTTTTCTTTTGAATAATATTTTATCTTTAAATAATTAATTAATCTCTTATTTAAAATTTATAAAATTAATTTCAACCAAAGGTTAATAAAATAAACTTGATCAAACATTTTCATTTATTTAAAATAGTAGACAACTGAATTAAGATATTCGGAAAAAAGAAACATCAAATATTAATTTGAAAATTAGGAAGTATTATTTATTTATTTTAGCAAAAGAAAGATACTGAAAAGTCAAATCACGTGCCACGCCTTAATTTAACCCCTCCTTCATTCTCCCCTTTTCCACGCATACTATTTGATGACTTCAATTCTTTCTATATATATATAACCAACCAACTTACTCTGCTTTTGTATTCACATTTCATCTCAAAATCCTTAGCAAAACCACACCATTTTAACCCACTTTCATAACCTTCACATACCAAATTCTCCATAAGGTATGTATGTGGTTTTTAATGAGTTTTTCCTTGTGTGCTCATTAAGTGTTTTGATGTAATGTGACAAAACTAGCTCTAATCCTTCATGGGTTTTTTATATTATGTTATTTGCTAAATGGGTTTGCTTGGAATTGTTTGATCATGAGTTTTTGGTTGTGTGCTTTGCATATTTCAAGATTTTAGTTTATATGGTCATTAAAGGTGGCTCGGGGGCTGTGACGGAACCAGGGTGGGTCCCAGGATTCTTGGTAATGTCCCAAAAGAATGTGTTTATAGTGTTATTTAGTTTTTCATAAATGCACGTGGTCATTTTTAGTTCTGGTTCCGTCCCTGCTGGTTGCTAGGTCCAATGTTTTCTGTTAGATGGTTAATGTCATGGTTCATTGACAACTTGTTTTGTTTATTTGGTTGTTAGTATTAAACTATTAGTCTTTGTCATTAGTTACAGGCAAATTGTCCTTTGATGAGTTTTATATTTTGTTTACAAGTATATGATGATCTTGTTCTAATATAATGGATTGTTCTAACAGGAAATTAAAGATTCATAAGGTGTTAAATATTCATTTTAACCTTGCATGGGGTTATCGATTTCGTGCCCATTTGCTGAGTTTACGGATTTGGAAACCAGTTTGACATCAATTGGTTTAGAAGACGGCGAAGCTAAAAGTTTGGTTAGATCATTGAGTTTCAAGTGCCATGAATCCGAAGAAGATGTAATGAGCTTTGTGCCCTCTCAAAAAATGAGGATTTATGCCAAAAAGAACGAGAATTGTGATCCGGGTAGTCCTAAAGATGAAGCGGCCGTAAAGCTGCAAAAAGTGTATAAAAGCTTTCGAACACGAAGACAACTGGCTGATTGTGCAGTTTTGATTGAACAAAGCTGGTTAGTACTTTTAGCTTTATGTACGCAATTTGATTTGTTTAATACTTGTATTTTCCCATTCGGCTTAGCTAATGTAGATTTTTTTTGCGATTGTTTAGGTGGAGAGTGTTGGAGTCTGAAGAACTCCAACAGAGTTCTGTATCATTTTTTGATGTTGACAGACACGAGTCTGCCATATCACGTTGGGCCAGAGCAAAAACATGCGCTGCCAAGGTACACTCAAAACCATTACAATTCGAATAAAGTAAGAAATTATATATATCAAACAAGATTACTTATATAATTTGTTCTGATCTTTGCAGGTAGGGAAAGGACTGTCAAAAAATTGCAAAGCGCAGAAGCTTGCTTTACAGCATTGGCTTGAGGCGGTAAGTTATATTCGACATTATTAGTTACTCATAACGTTCATTTTTTTTTTACCGGTTTTGTTAATCGAGCATTTGCTAATTATGCAGATTGATCCAAGACATCGGTATGGTCATAATCTTCGGGTTTACTACTCAAAGTGGCTGGACTCTGAGAC
Organism: Chrysanthemum lavandulifolium; assembly: GCA_022545495.1. Classification (NCBI taxonomy): domain Eukaryota; kingdom Viridiplantae; phylum Streptophyta; class Magnoliopsida; order Asterales; family Asteraceae; genus Chrysanthemum; species Chrysanthemum lavandulifolium. The sequence goes on from CM040240.1 coordinate 31,027,517, forward strand.
CAAAGAACCTTTCTTTTATTGGTAAGAATATGTCACAAAGCTTAAATATTTAGCAAGAATTTATTCTATTATTCCTAGATATTTATAAACTGAATCTTTCTTGTTTGAAACTCAGGTTAGATATAGGAGAAGGTAAAGAAGTGAATCTTGTGGAGAAGTGTCCAAGATCAAAACTTCAACAACAATGCATTAGATATCTTGGCCCGGTATATATCTTTCCCCCTTTTCTTAAATTTTGTAGCGTGCCAATGAATGATTCTTACCGAGATCCCTTTTTTTTATAGATGGAAAGAAAAGCGTATGAAGTATCGATAGAAAATGGAAAGCTTTTGTATAAAAGAAGTGGTGAGTTCATTGATACCACAGGAGAATCGAAAGGTGCTAAGTGGATCTTTGTCCTTAGTACAACCAGGACTTTATACGTCGGCATCAAGAAAAAAGGGGATTTTCAACATTCAAGTTTTTTGTCCGGGGGTGCCACGTTGGCTGCAGGGAGAATTGTTGCTGAAAAGGGGGTCCTTAAGGTATATATTCGTGTTTAAAATGTCTATTTTTCTTGCTATATAAAGTACTGGATTGTCGTATATTCATATTTATGCTTTTTGAACAGGCGGTCTGGCCTCACAGCGGTCATTATCAACCTACCCAAGAAAATTTTCAAGATTTTATATCGTTCCTTGATGAAAATGATGTGGATACTTCTAATGTAAAGGTAAAAAACTGACCCGAGTCGAATTAATCTAATAATTTTCTTTTCGGTAATTTATAAAGCCTTGGTTCTTACATTTCTGTTATAATCTCAGATGGATCCTGTTGATGATGACGATACAGAATACATAGGAAAACAAAATACTAGTGCCCGTGTGAGAACAAACTCATCCGAAGAAGAGATGAGTGAAAAGGAGCTTTTGGAGACTGAAAAAACTGCTGAGGAACATAAGAAACCGAGGTTGCTTGGTAGTTTTACTAAGACGCTAAGTTCTCTTGAAATACCAAAAAATGATGATTTGTTACTGAATTTCAAGACCGAGAATCAATCAGCAGAAACCATGTTAGATGGTTACTCAGACGATGAACAAGAGTTAGACATGGAAGAAACAGTTTCTAAAGAATCTATCCTCGAAAGAATCAAGTCACATAAAGAAACAAAATCATTTCAGTTGGGAAGGCAGCTTTCGCGCAGATGGAGCACGGGAGCTGGTCCTCGAATTGGTTGTTTGAGAGATTACCCTGCAGAGCTACAATCACACACGTTAGAACAAGCAAATTTGTCTCCAAAAAGCTTGAAGTCTTACCAAAGAAGAAACAGTCGGTCTTATAGAACACTATCGTCCCCATTAAACATGGGATCGATGAACCTAACTAGATCAGATGACTTTTTGGTTATTTGATTTGTAAACTGACATAGGTATGTTAGGCATTCTTTTGTAAGTTCATATGCCGAAATCATGTATATAGTTTTGTATAGATACAAAGATGTAAATATGCTGTAGATTCACACAAGCATCCATTGATGATGCTCCATTTACCAATAAATGAAAAAAAGTTTCAATTTTTTGGTTATTCCTTGATTATGATACATGGGTTTTGATCCTTCGATTTAGAAGTTTAAAGATAATATTGCATATATATAGAAACAGGGCTACATATGAACTCGCAGAACGAATTTATATGTCTGTACTATTATCCTTTTAACGCAATTTTCACGTATAAATCGGCTACTTTTATCTACATATAACCGAGAGGGTTCGGTTAAAATTGCTGAACAAGTTTATCTTTCTGTACTTTTATCCTTGAGCCGATCCTTTTAGTGTAACTTTCACATATAAATCAACTAGTTTTATCTACATATAACCGTGAACTTGCTGAACAAATTTATCTATTTGTACTTTTATCCTTTTTAGCGTAACTTTCACACTTAGTTACAAACATTATTTAGTTATGAACCCGCTCCAGAAAATTTTCTGACTCAGCTTGTCGCCGTTCATAAAAACGTTGCACAAATGGCTAGGTTGTATCTTCTACAGCTATGATTTGTACATTGCACATCAAAATCATCAAGAATTGAGTAGTTGCAATGGACTTGCTAGAAAATTTCATGAAAATTTGATATGTTTTGCTCTTGAGTTGACTTTCTAGTTGGTCAACTATAAACTTCATTTGGAAATTGAGACCTCATTTACATTTGGAAACCGTGTATAAGACCATTTGTGTTTTTTGGTAAAAGACTACCAAAAAAATGAAGCAATTTCCTTACTTTTTTCTTTGTTTTTGTAATAGTATTTTTGTAATTTGTGTGTTGGATTTGTTCAACAACCATGGCATTATGAGTATTTTAAATTTTAAATAATATGCTTAGATAAGAGAGTTAAATTTGTGGATCTGTAGGACATTCCATGAATGTGCCTAGCAATGTAATGCAAATTTCATTTTTAAATACTAGTAAGTTAAGCTTTCTTACTGATAGAGGCTATAGACCAATTCAAGATCATGCAACTTTTCAAATATCTTTTTAGTGTTAATTTACATTTTGACCTTGTTTGGATATCGGGTGCCGATTCTTGATACGACACGATAACCAACATGAAGTTAAATAAGTTTTGATTGAGGATAAACAAGTTTGGGTCAAAACATGTCAACTCATCTAACCCATTTAATAAAGGGATCGTGTTTGTGTTGAGTAAATATGAAACGGGTCAACCTGTGAACCCGTTTAAATGTTTAATGAATAAGCATCCAAAAATAAAGTATATAACTTGGATTTTATGTTGGATTTGAATTTACACGTATTTTGTTATGTACTTAATATCACATTAAATTACGATTATAACTTGGATATTATTGCAATTGTTGTATAGTTATTTATATCTTATCTTATCATCTTTTAGATCGATATATCATTCTTGAATATAAACTGTTAAATAAAAAAATCAACAACCTTCTTCACTGCTTGACCTATTTACCTAAACAGGTTAAACGTGTCACGAACAGGTTACACGTGTTATGCAGGTCTTGGTTATGGTTGAGTTTCTTGACATGATTGATAAATAGCCGTGTTTGGGTAGATGTTATACCAACACGTCAACCCGCGAACCCGAACACGACTCGATTGTCACCCTATCTAAAAGTGTGGTAAGGTTTAGGATACATAGGTACAAGTTTAAATATTTTCTTGTGAATTAACAACCTAGAAACATCAAGTTTCATATTCACACAACTAGTTTTTGCTGATCAAGAAGAATACTAAATATATGGAAACCTGCAATTCATATGCTGTTAATCCATCCATTAGCTTTAAACCTATACATGTTGAATTATCGTTTTCATAACTATTTTGCAACTCTTAATATTGTTAGAACTTGACTGTTAGTCAAATGAATTGGTCAAGGATGATTGTAACTTATCAAATAAACTGACTCAGCTCTGATAGATCAGCAAGACTGGTAGGTCAAAAAGCTTTATGTGATACCAAATCTGACTAGAACATTGAAAAAGTTGCATTCAAAACAAATTTGTGATTCATTCACCTTAATAAAGAGAAAAATGACAGAGACAGTTGCAACAAAGAACGGGTCGCTTTGGATCATACTTGTTAGATAATCGTGTTCTACAACTTTAGTCTCAAGTCATCGAACTATAACAAGTGATTGATGACAAGAATTTGGAATGTTTGATACGGCGGCCATTCTGATTACCAAACACCCTGACCCGAATGAAAATGACAAGTGAATCAAACCATAAATGTTTGACTCATTAGAGTAACAAACGAATTTGAGCACCGATTTCATAGGTTCATCTGTTCATTTGACTATTACAAAAACACTTGCATATGTTTTTATTTTGGACCTTAGCAGCAATTCTATACAAGTACACAATACACTTGTTTGTTTGATGCAAACAGAAAGTAGCTCGGCGGGTATGAAAGTGTCTTCCTGGATAAAATTTTTGTACTTTGATTCATAGAACAAAATGGTAATATTCTTCTGTTGTCAATGCATAAATAATGAATTCAGTATAGTAACAAAACTAGTTTTTCATTGTTGCATGGCGTGCGGCAAAAGACTCAATCAAAGGGTTCACGAGATGAGGCGCTTCATCCTGCACACATGTTAGGTGAATATTGTGAGAACCGTCATATGCAATCAACCAGATCTTAATGCTAAAAACTGCATTTTTCTATTCTAATTTGATCACCATTCAAGAAAAAATGGAAAAAAGCTAAAGAAACACTTAGTTGAAACGTTTTATCAGAATTTCGCTTTCTGTTTTATCTTGTTTCTAATGGGAATCACATTAAGTTGTCCGAAGATCACGTTCTATCTTCAACAGTGAGTTTCAGTTACTTAACGTTTTTATTTCATTTTCCATTAGTAAGTTCAAGACTATTATGAAATACGACGTACCTGAGGGCAGTGACCAACACCAGGGAGAGCAACAAAATCTTCAACCGAATCAAAGTTCCCGTAAGCTCTTCCAAGTTCAATGGGTTCCCATGGATCTTTATCACCCCATACTACTAGCACAGGACACTGCACAAATGAAGAGTGTAAGAATACCAGCTTCAGTTTCATCTGGTCCAAGTTTTTTATTTTTTTAAGCACCGGCAGTATGAACGGTTAGAGTCAACCTTTACTTGCGGAAGTAGTTCTTCCGGAAGTGGGCCATCTGAATAACAAATGAACTCAAGAAACACATCTGCAGCACCAGGCTCGAGCCCTGGACGAAGGATTGAGTCGACTAATTCTTCTGTCACTTGGGTAGTATCATGGTAACACTGCAGAAAAAAAGGGCTTAATTGGATACACATTATCTTAGTTATAATTGATATAACTTTATGTCGATCAAGTGCAATATATACCTGACAAAGAATATTCTTAACTGACTCTCTTGTGGCAACAGTTTGAAAGAAGAATTTTCCAACAGGCGTATTCCTGACACAAACAATCATAACTTCAAATACTGTCATAGGAAGTTTAAATCGGAGGTTTGATCTGAAATTTACCTTAACAAGTTCTGGAATGATCTAATCAAGGGTCTTCCGAACCATGGTTGCTTTGTTATATGAAGCATACGAAGAGAGATGTTCAGAAGCATGATCCCCTTACAAATGGTTGGATCCGTCACTGCTGCCTGAAGACCAACTAGTCCTGTACATGGTTTCTAATAATAAGCTTAGATAACAGATTACAGATGGAATATAACGGGCTACATGAAATGGTGTTCAAATGTGTTTATGCTGTTTGAAGCTAAAATAAGATGATCGATAATTAATTTTGTTGCAACTAGTATGAAACTGATTATTTGACCCTCAAATAGTGAAATAACCAGAAGCTGAAATCGAAAGAATTAAACAATCAGGTCTATCACATTAAGGGGGTGTGTGGAATTGCTTATTCGAGTGGTTATCTCATAAGCAGTTAGCATCTAGCAACCTGCCTATTGTGAGTGGATAAGCAGTTCCATTCAAACACTCAAAACGGCTAAAAAGGCCCATCATATTAACGGGGTGTGTGGAATTGCTTATTTGAAGTGGTTATCTCATAAGCAGTTAGCATCTAGCAACCTGCTTACTGTGAGTGGATAAGCAGTTCCATTCAAACACTCAAAACGGCTAAAAGGCCTATCATCTTAAGGTGGTTACCTCCAATGGAATTGCATATAAAGAATGCTTCATCTTTAACCACGTCTTTACAAAAGTCATTCAGCTGAGAACCCCATGTTTCAAAAGTATAGAAAGAACTGTCTCCAAGCTCACGAGGATTCGGTTTGTCAGAGTAACCATAACCAATAAGATCGATTGAGTATACTCTATGTGATTCCGCAAGAGCTGGAATGTTTTTTCGCCAATGGTCACTGTAACAAGAGAAAGATATGAAAGTAAGAAAAGCGTCGCATGATTATTTAAACAAATTTTGTTTTGTGGTATAACGCAGTTAATACCTATATTATTAAGTTGACGAGAAGTGAAATATGAATTGATGGTGGACCTGTTTGCTCCGAAACCATGAACTAAAACCATTGCAGGACCAGTATCACCAGCGTATTGATACCGGATAGAATAGCCTTTCCAATTCCACGTGCTACAGCACAAAAGGAAAAAAATCAACTCAATATGGTAGTTAAAAACGTGCATGCCTGTACAACCAAAGAACCCATATATCAAAGCAAAATTAACATAATTCAGTAGAAAGTAGACTGCCAGTTTTTTCTTAGCTAAAATTTAAAGTGATAATGAAATGCAATAGAAACATATTTTCAAAGTAGCAATGTATTTTCTCTATTTGTGCAAATGTTAACTGAGCTATATTGTGTTTTACCCCGGTAATCTAGTGACCTTTTAGTGTACACCCTAAGTCGTTGGAATAGCAAAAGGTGTAACACTTTTTACAAGTTCAATGACTTATCGTTTATAATAAAAACGTACTTAGCATAAAACAGAACACTTGTGAAAGTACGTTGCCATTACCCCCTTCTCCATACTTAAATATTATGGCGAAAAATAACAGAAACTCGTAAATAGTAATCACATTCAACCAAAAACCAAAACTGTTAGTACAAGTTAATATCGCAATAATCAGTATATGGGCATACCCAAACACCCCATAATCAGGCTTCGTAACTATCTTTAGTAATAGTATCATCTCAAACTGCAATTTCATAGGGTGTTTGGGATTGGAGTGCTTGAGGAAACAAACTACTTCTACTTATCTGTTATGTAAAATAAGCAGTTTTCATAAGCTGGTTGGGACATGCTTATTTCGGACATACTCTTTTGAAAAGGTTTAGATTGATACTTTCTAAGCAACTATTTTTCAGCTGTATGCAATTTTTAATTCTTTTTTACAGCGAATTTAAACACTATTTTCTGAACAACTTATCTTATAGTGCTTACCTAGAATAAGCAAAACGACCACCAAGGTAGCCTAGTGGCCAGGCACCCTCATGTCCTCACAAAAGGTAGGAGGCTCAAACCTCACTAGGTACATATCTAGGGGAAAGGGTCATAAACGCCACGGGTATACCCTAGCTAGACTGTGTACGTTTGAGTCAAAGACTCGCCCTCGTGGATTTATGTAGGGGGTGGCAATTCGGGTCGGGTTGGCATGTTTGGGTTAGCAGGTTGGCGGGTCAAAAGACCACAACCCGAACTTGGCCCGTTTAAATAATTGGGTCAGCCATGTCAACCCTAACCTGTTTATACATAGCCGCCCGTACATATATACATAGGTTGGCGAGTTAAATAGTTACATGGGTTGAACAGGTTAAACGGGTTTCGGGTCGACCTATTTAACCATTTATCTAAACAAGTTGACACATTACACGGGTTAAAAAGGTAAAACGGTTCGTGGGTCGACTAGTTTAACCCGTATAATAAAGTATATATGTTTTTTTAATTTTAGAAAAAATCTTAAACGAGTTGGTGGGTTGACCCGTATAAACAGGTTAGATGGGTCGACCCGAACATGTTAATTTTCGTGTCGGTCTCAAATCAGTTTCCGGGTCGTGCCAGTAATTGCCACCCCTACTGGTGGGCTCTAATAGGAAAACCTCATCCGTCGACCCGTTTATCTAAAAAAAAAAAAGACACTACACTAATACAAAATTTATTAAATTCCTTGTTGCCCAACAAAAAAGTCAACAAAATAATACCATGTTTGCACTTTAACTTTGTCACTGGCTGGTTTGACAGCTTCAACAGATGACCCATCAACCAAACAACAAGAAACTGATACTATTCTATTTGGTTTTGAAGTATTCAAAGGAACATGTTTTTTTCTAAGGAGATAAGAAGATGTTGAACATGGGATTTTGTTGGGGAGTTTATTTAAGGAATGAAGCTTTGGTAATCCAAGTGTTGAAGAGCTTGTGCTAGCCATTGATGGAGCACTACTGTCTTTGAGTCTTTGTCTGTGTGTCTTTGTTTTAGCAGTTAAAGTGTTCAAACAGTTTGGAGCCACACAGACTTAATGTCAACTAGTTTGCCACGTCATCATTTTTATAATATAAAGCCCTTAATTTGTAAGAAAAAAGATGTTTACATTGCTCTATTTTATTTTAGGATTTCTCATAATATTTAGTTTAGGTCAAATGCGCAAAAAGACATTTTACTTAGGGTACTTCTAGTATTGCACTTGTTTCATGCACAAAAAGGTTGCCGACTAATTTTTTTTTTAGCAGATTTAGGTTTTCCGTTAACAACTAACCAACATTTTTGTTAAGTGTAAGTTTTATCTAACTGAAACTTTTATAAAATTTAAAGGTCCAGAATTGAAACTTTTGTACAAACTTAAATTAATTAAATAACGGTAAATTACATTATCCCCAAAATCAAATTAAGGCACACACTTCTCTCTTCTCAAACATCAAATCATGACAAACTCATTAAATTCATCAAATTGGGTTTTTCTGGAATTGAAGAAATGCTGGTTGGGAAAAAGACAATTTGATCAATCGTGTTTGTGTCTTGTACGAATGTGGTGATGTTAATGGCAAGTGGACATCTTGGACTGAACAGAACACAGGTAGAAGGTTTTTGGGATGCCCTAACTATAAAGTAAACACATATTTTGTCGTAATGTTTGTGGTATGTAAAAACATGTTTTGACTTTCTTTTGATAAAATAGGAATGTGGGATCTAGATTTTCCAACCGAGCATTACAAAGCTAGATTGGTAGATGAGCAAAAAAAAAAAAAAAAAAGAAAAGAAAAAAAAAGCTATAGAATTTGAAATAAAAAGAGCTTGAAAGAAGTTGCGATGTTGAAGTCTAGTTAATATGCAATCTAGGGTTATCTGTGTACTGTTATGAATGCTTTTCATTATGTTTATAAAAGCTTTGTAGCTGTAGAACTAAAATGTATTGAAAATGTTTCATTTTGATCAACTAAAATGTATTGAAAAGGTTTAATTATGATCAATGAATGGAAATGTGTTTTGACTTGTGAATGGAAATCTGTAAGGGGTTGTCCCCCACATGCATGAGAATCTTAGTCTGATTCATGTTGTTGAAATGACCGCACTTTGCAACTTGTATAGATGAGAATCTTAGTCTGATTCATTACAATGTTTTTTTCTCCTCATCCATGCATTTTGACTGCTTTCTGTATTATTGAAGCACCAGCCAACCCTTCACATATCCATTATATAAAGACATAAGCACAATGTCATTTATATGTTCTAACATCTGTAACAAAACCCGCAACTGCAAAAATGAGTTTCAACAAGAAACTAAGTATTCAACAATGTCTTTTTCATCTCATTTCTCATATCTGTAACACACAATTAATTTTTCTATTTTTTATTTTTATTTTATTTTTATTTGTGCTGAAATCATAACCATTTCCAGCAGTGATAGTTCTGATGCCATGGTTTGAGTATTTTCCAAAGGTTGAAGATTCAAGATCTGTTTCAGGTAGCAAGAATCCAACCTCCAAACAGATTGCAAAGGTTGCTTTTGCTGGTATGATTAAGGTTCTAGGCCTAGAAAATAAGGAAACTTGTGATGCACTTGGTATCAAGTCATATGCTGTCAAAAATCCCACAGATGCAATTGCCAGTCCAAAAGGGAAGGAAAAAAAAGGATGGTTTAGAACCTGTTCATCATGGATGTTGGTGGTTTAAGTATGACTTAAATGCCCTAGAATAAATCTTTTGTTACCCCTATTATGAATGCAATGTTTCCTGCTTATGGTATAAAAAATGCAGTCATGGTATAAAAATGCAACTGATATGTTTCCTACTTTGCATACATACCAAACTGATGCCAAATTTTGCATACAAACAAAAGTACTGATATGTTCTTACATAGAATATTTAACTGGTATGCCCTATTCCAAAGATTTATATGGGCTTAGTAACTGATATGTAGTTTTGCTGATATGTTTTTAAATGGTTTTGCTGATATGTGTTGGCTAGTAATGGAAATGAAAGTAAGCAAAAATTCAGGAAACCAAAAGGTATTGCCAAAAAGAGTCTAAGAACCATAAAAGAGTGCAAAAGGTATTGCCAAAAAGGTATTACCAAATAAGAGTGCAATAACAGTGTAGTAATGGAAATGGTAATCTACTAAGAGGACTTTGCATACATTAAAAACAGAAAAGATATGTTCCATAGATTGTTGTACCCTATTCCATAGAATGTTATAAACACAAAAGATGGGCAAACACAAAATAAAGATCTTATTCCATAGACTATTACAAACATAAAACATGTTCTAACATACACTGATATGCCTTGTTCCATATCAAATGTTGTCTCTGGTGTGGTAACTTCACCTTCATATGCCTGTTGTACCTTCCTATTATAATTGTTGTTTCTCAATCTTTCAGATGTCCTTTTAGGCTTTTTGTACCCTTCTTTGTACTGAGCTTCCCATAAATCTTCATACTTCCTATTAAGCATAGCAGTCTCATCCTCATCATTAATTGTTAATGCTTTACCCTTAACATTTGCAGTCTTATCCTCCTCAACATTATCATCTGTACCGGCTTCATTTGCAGCTTCTGCAACTTGAACATTAACCTCTGCATCTGCAACATTTGCAACTTCATTTTCAGTTGTAGCAGCTTCACTTTCAGCTGTAGCAGCTTCACCTTCATTTGCAACAGTTGCAATTTCTCTTGTATCAAGTTGTACCTCAGCTTGTACATCAACCAAATCATCTTCATCTAAAAGTCTGTATTGGCCAACCTGTACACAAGGAGATGTGTGAAAACTTACATAAAAGTGTGTTTTATATAACGAATATAAAAGTATAAAACTTACAGTCTGTGATCCACTAGCAGTTCCACTTCCCCTTCCCTACCCCTGTTTGATCCACTACCACTTCTTTTTCCTCTTCAACTGTTTGATCCACTAGAACTTCCTCTTCCACTATTGACTCCTGCATTGGTTCCTCCTATCCATAAACCACCTCTAGCAGTCACAACTTTAGCCCTACCCCTACTAGGAACAGTTGGCATTTACTGGGTCTTTAACCATAGGTATTCCATTCTTTTTTGGTGGGTTAGGTTGTTGACTAGGTGGGGTTGATTGTTCACTTGTTTCCTTAGGTTTATTTCACCCTTTTTATTATGACCAACTTCACCACAATTTTGACAAGTCATTGATCTTGGAGGCTTTGCAACATGTTTTAGGTTTTTCATTTCAGACTTATCCTTTTTCCTATTACTAGGGGGTCTACCTGGTATCCTTCTTTCTAAAGGTGGTTTCATTGGCACATGTATTACTTTTCTCCACATATCTAAACCACCAACCGGAAAAATATTCTATTGATAAATAATTTTGTATGTGCTTACCTTAAATGATTTACTAACATAATCATCAGGATTCAAATTGATGAAGTACATGACAATGATAGAATGAGGGCATGGTATGCCAGTTAACTACCACTGTTTACAAGTGCACTCCCTCTTCTGTAAGTCCACACTGAATGCCTCAACACCATTCCCTTGCCTTACTTCAAATTCATGACATCCTCTTGGATTCAAACTCCATTTCATGTGAATTTAATGGAAACTAAGCAGTTAGGTCAAATTATATGAATATAATGATAAGCTACTACAAATGTTAAGAATATACCTTTGAATTTTCTTATTCAACTCCAAAACCTTCCTGATGTTAGGGAAAATATCATCTGTCCAATTTTGACAATCCTTCATTAATGTGTAATTCCTTGTTATGACATAAGATCTGATGTCTTCAAGCATACCAATTATTGATTTTCTCATTGAATCCTTGATATGAGAATTAAATGATTCACTAAGACCATTTTCTACAGCATCCCATTCATGTCAACATAATGCAAGTACGCAGTTAGGTTAAAATATATCAATATTCTAATAAGCTACTACAAATATAAAGAACATACCTTCTTTGAAGTATTATCTTGACCATGTCGCTAGATCTTTATCTATCAAATACTGATAAGCTCCTACACTTGCAGTTTTGATTTCTTCCATTGTATTTAGGAAAATTTGATGATAAGATGCCTTTGATGCTTGCCAAAACAGGTTTCTAAATAGAACACCAGGGTATAACTTGTTAAAATTTGCATAAATATGCCTAGCACACAACATATGTTCTACCAATGGCACCACTCTCCTAACTGCTTGAAAAAGTCCTTTACGCCCATCTGATATAATTGTCACCCCTTGCCCATCTCCTAAATCAAGATCTTTTGTTAAAAATTTGACAAACCATTCCCAATAAATGGAAGTCACCTTTAGTAATAACATGCCAAAGATCAAGATCTTTTGATTTCACATAAGTTTCGAATCTTGTTTTCCAATAAATGAAGCGATCAACTTCCAAAAGTGGTGGTCTTTGCATAGATTGCCCTTCTTGATATTTGTCAAAATCCACTGATCATTTCAAGTTTTAAAAAATGATATACTTCCAAAATACTTGAGCAACCTGGCTCTGATTCCAATTGTAGAAACTAGGAGGGGGGGGGGGTTGAATAGTTTCACCGTTTTAATTAAGTTTTCAAAATCTTTTTCAAGTTTATTTTGAAAGACTTTTAGATTCAAAGTTTATGTGATCTCAAATCAACAATATATTAACACAAATAATATCAACTCAACAATTATGGGTTGTATTTTGGATATGAAAATCAAATGTTACTCATAATCCCAAATAACTCAACGTCAAGTATTAATATCATAATTCGTAATTTCCATCACTTGACGTAATCAATAATCAACTTGATGCAAACAAGCTAAGTGTTTTGCATCAAAGTAAAGCATATCATATAACGTGAAAGGATCCGTTTACGAAAAGGGACATTTTGACTTTTTTTTGACTAATAAGGGAGTAAAACCAGTTTCGTGATTAGAGAGGACGTAAACACGGATTATGGTCATATGGATACTTTCACTTGATATTACGTGAAAGATATGAGTTTTCTAAGTTTATAAAATCCTTGGCTAGAGGCGTATGGTAAAATACTTGAGTTGACGTTTTGTCAAAAACGAGAGGTTGTGATTTTGAATCCCTCTAAGTCTAAAACCCATTTTGAGTGTTCATAATGAAGCAATCATCATATTCATACATGTGTTGAAAGATTCACAATTTTCAGGTAAGGGGAAAGCCGACTTTCAAAAACCGTGGCGATCAAGACAAAAGTCGACGCCACGCCCGCGTCGAGCACCTACTGGTAGCTGACTCCAGTTCTTGGGTCATTTGGTTTTTGGCTGAAGTTTGTGATTTTATGTGTTTCGAAGGTTTATTTGTCATCATTAAAACATAAGAGATACCTAATCAATGTTGTCCCAACATACCGAAATATAACGAGAATCGCAAAAAGATATTCCCAAAGGGCTGTACTAGGAGTATCTTTTACTAAAAATGAGTACATAGCAAGGGTGTGGGGTAATTACTTAACCGAAGAGGTTAACATAATTATAAAAAATGTAGGCTAAAAACAAGGGTTAATCCCAATGCTTCGTATCATTTATTATATTCTAATCATAGGAATGTGATCTCACTAGCGATCTTGAAATATATCACTAAAGCATGTTTAGAATCTAATGCACTACTGGTACACTCATAAGTATTAAAGATGGACGCTTTCCTATATATCTAAAGTCGAACATTACATTTTTTGGGTAAAATTTTGAGTGGTAAGGTCTTTGTGCCAGCTATATTAATTCTATCCATGAGACGTTTTGTTAAAACTAAAGTATCAATCGTAAATGTCATAAAAAAATTTAAATTTGGTGCTAAAATAAGGACAAGACAAATAACAAATGTGTGGCTAGCTTCTAAGGTGTACCATTTTTACCCTCCTACACTTAAATTGAATTTTATCACCAATGTTCTAAACGTACCAAAAACGGTAAACGGCAAAATAAAAGAGATGCAAGAAACTAGCATTCCGCTGATTTGCTCGTTATGAATGAAAAACAAAATTAAGGTTAAATCCTCATCCAATAAGATGTAATAGTCCAAGGATCCGATTCTTTTCCAATATACCATGTAAATAAATAATAAAAAAAACACAAACGAAACCTCGCATAAAATCGGCGATACATAAAATATTACGCATTGAATTTGTTATTATTTACCTAAAAACAAATAAGATATAATTCTTGCATAGAAAACTTTTGCAAGAATCTAGAAATTCAAAAGTTCTAGGAATTTTCAAAAATTAAATTTGAACATAAAACAAAAATCTGAAAAAATAAGTGCTACAGTACATGACACCGTCACTCTATTAGGGTGACGCCTTCAGCGAATCCTGAAAGATTTATTTCATTTTGTCTTCTGGAAAAATCTGACTTTTAAAATATGTAATTTCCTGCAAAAACTTATCTTGACTCGATACAAGCATTTGACTCAAACAAACACACAAATAAGATAGAATATATGTTAATTATTAATTATAAACTTTTTCATGTCTGAATTATATTCTTGAAACTCATATAACATTTCCCTATACTTATATTTTTTGTAAAATAACTTTATATACAATTAAGACAATGTTAAAAACAAAATAAAGCATTTTCACAAATTATTCGAAGCATGAAAAGTTAAACAATCATAATAAAACATATATATGCCACAAACTAAAATAGACATGGATTGTCTATCACAAAGTGCTTTTCTTTATTTACGTGTTTTGTAGCTAGACTCAAAGTCGTGCCTATTATGTCATCTCATGCATACTCACATGGCCATATGTGAGTCTCCTAACTATTCCCTCACTCTCTTATATTTGGGTCCTAACTTCAAACAATCATTGTAAAACAATTTATTTTTCTCATAAGAATACGTAAGTACCTTCTTCTTATCAAGCCTCCGATCTTATTGGTTGTATGAGGCATCTGATAAACTATAACATCTAACCTTTTTGAAAATATAGTCAAGCCTTTGATCTTTCTTTCTTCAATCCTATTTTGATCTGTGAAAGGTTTTCCTAAAATTACTGGAGTCATACCATCCTCAATAAACTTACTAACATCTTTTAAAACCATAAATCCACCAAGTAAGTGAGATTTCCAACAAAGACATGCATATTTGAAGCAGGTTTTACTGACCAGGTTTTAATATTTATAATTACTCGTTATACCTATGGTCTACCCTAATGCACTAACGGGCAGTGTACCCGGTCGTGTGTAGTGTAGTAATCGGTAAAGCCGAGGTCGTCCCAAGAGCTATGTGTGTTGGATTATTACTAAGTCTAGGTGTCACAGATTAATAATGGTTTCGATAGGAAATTAATCAATTAAACTACTAAAGCAGAATAAAGTAAATAAAAGAAGATAAATGGTAAAGGGAAATCAATAGAGGAGAGTGGTGCTAACCTAGTTAATCCTCCTAGCTAGTTATGTCTACGTCTACTTACTTCCAATTATTTCAGGTGGGGTCAAAGTCGAGAGGACAATATTTGGTCAATTCGCCCTAACTCATAGCAAAGATGCCACCACAGAGAAATCAGCATCATCATAAGTCCTGTTGTTTCGGTCCCTAGGCCAAGTCATTAAGTACCGCTACATGCTAGATTTATTATAGTGAATGCCCGGCCATTAGAAACCGCACCCCTAATTCTTAAGTTCATCCAAAGATAGGTGATCGGTTGGTCAAATCGCACAAGTAGAAAGGGTCGTCATTGGTCATATCTTACCCTTCCTGTCTCGATCCAGCTCACCTAGGGTCACTTGGTCATATCTCCTAGGCAATTGGCCTCATCGCCATTCAAAACTACCGAACCGGTGGCTACCAATAAACTATGCATGCATACACTTAGAAATAATTGTACGAAGTATAGTAAATGCAAACAAAACAATTAAAGAATCATAACTAGGCTAGCACCAAGAGGTGCTTAGCCAGCTCATATTAATCATGCAAACCAATTCAATATTCAAAGGTACGAAATACATGAATTGAAAGTAAAGAAATATAAAACGCTAATGCTTATCGTGGGAGTGATTTCTCCTCGGAGACTCTGATGCTCCTCTAGACCTACCTTGAGCTTTTTCCCACGCTCTCCGAGTGTTGTGTGTGGAATGAGATGAATAGAAATGCCGGAATTGTGGGGTATTTATAGGTTGATCCGTTACGGCCAACCAATATAGGAGTTACGCCATAACCTTCTATTTCTTTGTATAATGCACTAGATCTGCTGGTTACGGCGTAACCTAATGAGTGGTTACGCCGTAGTCTTCAATAAGCTCGGTTACGTCGTAGTTGATGCAGTAGTTACGGCGTAAGTATCAACGGCGTGGAACCTCATTTGACCTAATATAGTTACGTCGTAACCTTTGGGAAGAGTTACGCCGTAACCTTCTGATAAGTTGGTTTTCCGAGTCACGCAATAGTTACGGTAATGTGAGAGATGAGTTCGCCATAACTTCTTCAAAGTAGCATACCGTGATAAATCTTTAGATATTTCTCCGCCTCCGCGTCTCTTTAGCTCCAATGCTCGTAATTTACCCGAAAGTGGAAAACACTTGGAAAACAAGCGTAAATCCATATAAATGATATAAATTACAAGCATTATCGGAGAAATTGACACTTAATATTCGTGACTATTTGATGTTATCAAATATCCCCCACTTGAACTCTACTTGCCCTCAAGTAGACCTTATTAGAAAGATTCCTAAAAGATATCTCCCATAACCTAGAAAATATGAGTTTACAAATCCCTTATGCTAGAATAAAACAAAGCCAACACCTCACGAAAAAGGAACAAAACACTCAAATCTCTCAACTATTCTAAGTGTCAATTTCGGGGTGATCACCAATTGCATACCATAGCATGTATTCTATCATAAGCTTGGCGGTTACACAAATCTCCACCACTAGAGTTAAGGGCTAAACAATTCTCGAAGGCAATATGGGTAGACACGACAAAGGTTTAGGGTGACTCGTCATTACTAACATGTCATGGCGAAGTGGACAAAACCAGTGGTACATGACCAAATCCATGGCCAAGACACCAAAGATTGCTCGCTGCATCACCTAGACACGCTTCATGACTAAAAGGGTAGGATAAGACATGGGATATATAAATGGTGTAAAATCAAAAATCAAACAGGTAGTTTAAATCCATAATCAAGTCATCACCACTTACCGTCCGCCCAAAGTTCAAGCTTTGAAGTCAAGAAACCGGATCATGAAATATAAGGTAGATGTGTCATTAGAGGACGTCGTGATGGGCACACTACCTTTTCTCCAACTGTTGGCGAATGAACCAACTCCAATCTTCGAAAGTGACCGAGGTGGCCTCCTCGATACTAAGTCTATAAAGCTCACACTATAGTGCTTATAACATTTCACTTTACAATAACATAACAACTATAATAATAACTTTTTTTCCAACATAACAATAATAACATAAACATAATATCCCCCCCACTTGAGATGAACAATGGTAATCCGGGGGGTTTTCAATGATCTTCAAGAATGTTGTCGATGAAAGCGTGATTTCCAAACCTTTCCACTTGAACCTTGAACTTAGGCAAATGATGACTTCCCAATCAAAAATAAAGACTACAGGGTAGGCTAAGGTGTATAGGTGTAACGAAACAATATATCGGGTTAACAAAATGAAAGGGATGGCTCATAAGGGTGTAACTAGGGGTATCTTGCATTAAAGGTGAGTGCAAAAAAGGGTTTCACATGGGGTTCGAGAAGTCGAGTGACTAATCGATGAGACACACAATGGTAGGTCGTTTGGGTGATAGTCCTATAATATTGCCTTCTAAAACGAAAAGTCCAAATACATCGAGCTAACTCAACATACATCGTCTATGGTCTCGAAACGATGCAAAGGCCAATTTCTAAAGTTTACAAGCTACCTGCACTCATAATTTGGTGGATTTGGGGTAAAATATTGGAAACGGATAAGGTGATCTCACCATATAATATCAAGGGTCAGATGTGCTCGGCTAAGGTCTACTCTAGTTAGGTTAAGAAAACATGTCAAAAGTTTTAAAATGGCATAATTTTTCAAAATAAACTAGAAAACGAGAGCAAAATAATGTTCAAGAGATAATTCTACCCGTCCCCCACTTGAATTGCACAAAGTCCCTTTGTACTAAGCATGAAATAAAGGTGAAGAAAAAGTAGAATTAGGCGAGAACTTCCCGAAATTTGCTCCATAAAGAAAGAAGGCTCACGAAAAGAGACGTGCCTTCAGATAAGCATCATGAACAAACTTCAATCCTCGAAATCACCGTGCCGATAAGCATAATTCTAAAAGAAAAATGAAAATGAAAAACAAACCTAACTCACTTTCAGTAGGAATCACGGTTGCATTTAGCATATGCAACAAGTTTTAAACCACTTGGTGTCCCAAGTGGACGAGTGAAGTCTCGTGAGGGTTTCATGAACACACCCACAAAGTTCATTTAAAATACTAATACAAGGTTATTGTGTTTTAAAATGAAAGAATTAAAGAGAGGAAGGTTACGTCATAATTCCATTGAGGGAATTCGCCGTAACTAGTAAAACGACATAAGTTCGAAGAGCGAGTGGTTACAGCATGAACCATCGAGATGGTATTACCGTAATTGGTAATGTTTCAAGAATTACTCACGCTAAAAGGTTGGTTATGGCGTATCATATATGAGTTCTGCCAGTAACTACGGTCGATCAAGAAACCGCGGAGAATAACTTCCTCGTTTCACGCAAAATGGTTAGAAAACACAAAACCCTACAGAAATAGAAATAGAACAAAAGAAAGGGATAATTCGGGTTGTCTCCCGAAAGAGCATTTTTCTTTATTTACGAGTCTTTAAGTTAGACTCAGAGCCGCGGGGCTTCTATGGGGGCCTTTGGACTTCCCCGACCTCTTCAATGTCTTTTATCAAGTTGTGCCTCATCCAGGCAACATTCGTGGCAGTTCGGAGGTATTCATTAGTTTTGATTTTTCTGATTTTTCAAAACTTTTCCTCTGGTCCCAAGTGGTAGCGAGTGAATTCGTATCTTTTGACAATAATTGGTGGTGGTCTCTTGTAGGGAATCCCCAGGAGTTGGCACCTCCTTTGTTCATAAGCTTCATCGTCGGGATCAATAAACTCCTCATTCCCCTGTAATTCAAGGTAATCTAGGATCCCTTCAATGTGATCATCATCAGAAGCTGTACCTTTGAACCATTCTTCATCGAGCAGATTTTCCACTAGAACACGCTTGCATTCTTCTTTATCATCTCTAATCAACTCCTTGTCATTCTCCATTTTTATTTCAATGGTGTTGTTGATGCTTTCGTTGTTTGAATTTTCTCTATCCACGTACTCCGTCCAAATCTTCTCTTTGGTTAACGTGTCAACATGTACATACTTAATCTTTACCCAACTATCGAATCATAGGTTTCCCAGCCAAGGCAGGCTCGTTCTCTCATCATTATTAGTTGAGGACCAAAAGAATTCGTATTTTCCAATTCTCCCAGAGTTGCTTCCCTTGTTACACATATCGTCATAAGGGTTGCATGACGCCCAGAAAATTTCCCAGGAGATTTTACTCTTTCGCACCAGTGACTGCGTATTTCCTTGTTGTCAATTTCACTTAAATACTCATCCATGCAGTTGATGTCCGTATTAGCCACTTCCTTTTTCTGAATGTGCTCCTCGAAATCAATTTTTAGCTTCTTAAGGAGATTCGGGTTAATCTTGGCATCCCCGAATTGTATTGCGTACCAGTCATCAAATTTTAAGTCGCCAAACTTTATACAATGTCTTTCGCGCTCATGAGGGCATGTCCATTCTTCATTTCTTTCACTATTCCCGCCGTTGCAATACTTACGAAAAGGGTTGCATGTAGGCCATGCTCGTGTGGACTCCTCGTCAGTTATGATGATCGGAGTACACCAGTGAGTGATAAGCGGTTCTTCTTCATCTTCAAGAGAGAGTTTCTCGAGTCTTTCATCATCAATATATGCAGGCCACATAAATTTGTTATGGTTGATCCTATCCTTATTGCTTCCTCCATCGCAAACCTCATTCCTTGGGTCACACGAGGCCCAAAGATCATACCAATCTCCCTTAGCAACTGGCATCATTTTGCACCAGTGTTATTTCCTCTTAGATCTAGGTAGAGGGCACAAGTTAATATCATGGGACCATTCATTAGTTTTAGATTTTCCTGATTCGTCCACGTCAAGGAATTCATCTGCCCATGTATCCCAGTTACGCCGTAACTGAGATTCTTGGTTATGACATAATTCATTAGAGTTGATTTCTTCAGTTTTCTTCATAACCCCGCTATCATTGTCAAAACACGATTCTGCCAGTAACTCAAAGGGAGGTTACTGGCGTAACTCGGATCTGTCGACGGAACGACCTCCAGATTAGCGGAACCTTCGAGTTATCATCCGCAAAAATCACCTTACATTCCATAGCGGGTTTCGATCCATCAGGTTTATTGTTATTCATCCTTACTTTTTCACTGAGCTTTTCCACTATGGATTCTAGGTTTTTCAGGGTTGTATCATGTTTGGAGATGTTTCTGTCAGTGTTTTCCTGGAATTCCTTTAACCAATCATCTTGCTCTTTTGTCTTTGGGCTGAACTTTCCAAGAACTTGTTGATTGTTTCTTCAAGACTGGGCTTTCTTTCTCCATAAGCCCCACGATTGTAATTTCCACGATACCCGTTATTATTCCGATTATCACCATAAAACAGTCGATTTTCTCTATACTTGGCTTCTTCAATATCTTTTTCGTCGATATGAGGACAAATCTTCGCGAGGTGTCCTCCTCCACAGCTTCACAACCCACTTGGATGGCATGAACAGTTTCTCTGACCTTTAGCATATCTCGACTAAGATTTTCAATTTTACTAGCGATTGCTGCAATTCCGTCAAAACTTCCGGCTTGGTTTCTAATACTTCCTCCGTCGTGCCATTTTTGATAGTGATCAGCCATTTTTTGAATGGCTTCAATTGCAAGAGTAGGAGTCATGTTCGGGATAGGTCCTTGATAGTCCAACATTTGTCTTGTAGTTACATTAATTCCTTTGTAGAAGATGTTGACCTTCTGCTGGTTGTTCAGATCATGTGTAGGACACTTGTAAAGGAGATCGTTGTATCTATCCTGGCTTGATACAACGTTCACAAACTCTTGCTTAAAATTGTGGATCTCAAAATTTGGTTAGAAATCTTCGATGGCGGACAATACCTCTAAATAAAGTGCTTTTGAGTAGAGCCCAGTATTAATTGCTCAAGAGCAATCTTTTGATCCATCTTCCGGCGGCTCAGTAAGAGTCATTGGGAATACCCTTAGCATAACATCATCATGAGACACGCCTGGAATGTTGAAAAGGCTAGCGATGTATAGGACATTTTCAACGTGCTCATATGCATCTTCGTCCCTGTTTCCTGAAAAAGGGTTAGCACGAAGCTCCCTCATAAATTGTGTTGATTCATGATATTGGCAGCAGCGTAGCAGAATCATGGAGTGAAAATATCAGAGACATTGATGGACCAATCATGATTTCTTTAGATATGAATGTGTTGTGTGCAATGTTGCAAAAATCGCGAATCGGTAGTCGGGCGGTCGACCTCCCTGTAGCTTGTAATCGGTTTAGGCGGGATTAATCGGTGATTAATCGGATTAGCATTCAAGCGAGTTTTTAGTATTTTCGCAAATTTTAGGTATTTTCGACAAGTTTTAGGTATTTTCGACAAATTTATGTATTTTCGGCAATATTTTTCTTGAAAAACATCTTGTAATAGATATAAACAATGACCATAAGTTATTCAAACAATTTTATGGGTAGTTTTAAGTATTTTCGGCAAGATATGAAGGTTTTCAACAAGTTTAACCACCATTAACCGTCATTGATAACCATTGACCACGGTTGACCGATTTGTTTGACCGATTTACATAAATCGGAAAGGTTGGTGGCCTTGCAGCACCTAATCGGCAATTAATCGGCCTTGTAGGCCTTGTTTTGCAACACTGGTTGTGTGAGCATGCGGCTATGGATTGACCGCTCTATTATGATCAGCTGCAAATTTCGGGGAGTACCGCATAAGGCGGTTAGCGATGAAAGCGCGAAAGTGTCTTTGATCACTTTGATGAATTGAGTACACTACCACGGTTCCCGTTGATCGATTACAAGCACCGCACGTGATCGGTATAATTGGAAGAATTTCCTTGACGAGGTTTCGCGGTTGCTCTAGCCGTTCTCAAACCGGAGCGTCTCAAAGAAGAAAACACGGAGTGAGTGAACCAATGAATAGAGATTCACCGATTGATGAAAAAAGATTTGAAAAACAATCGGTGTATAGCTCAATAGAAATTGTTTTTGCACTACAACGAAGTTTTAGTGAAAATCATTTATCAATCATAAGCGTCTTTTGATTTGAAATAATAGTACACGGTCGATGTGCTAGAGAAAAGAGTTTTTAAGCACAACAACCGTTTTCAAAGGCATCCACAATCCATTTTCTTGGACTTGGATTGATTCAATTTTGAATCGCTCCACCGATGAGGTCCATATGACACAATCAAGTCTTGGCAATACCACAAGGATAGTGCGTGGGACTCATAAGATATAATCTCGCATTCCACATTGTGTGAAATAGTGAGTCTTCAAGAAATAAGTGTCTAAAGAGATTAATTGATGATCTCGAGGCTCTAGACTCAATTAGTGCTCTTTTGGTTTCTGTCTGGAGACTGTGGAGAGGGTCTCCTTCTTCAATATCAACAATCTCTAAGAGAGTCGATAGATTATGCGGGTTCCTGTGAGAATGAAACAAGCCCTTTTAAGAGGAACTTGGTAGCTTGGGAAGTTAGTGCGGTGCGTCACTTGGGTCCATGACGTCTTGTCTTCAATACCAGGTGTTACCTTAGTAACCACGGTAGCATATGAATTGAACCCGGTTTACGCCTAAGGTTGAATTATTGGAGGCTATTTCTTTTCACCCTTTTCTCATTCAATTCTTTTCATTCTTCACCCCTTGAAGCTTACGAGACTTCATAACTAGAACCTTGTTGGGTTTGTTCGATACTAGCTCAATCTCGGTCCGCACTTCCCATATCTCACTTTTCTCCTTTTTCATCATACCTAAGGACTTCTATCTTTGTCTAGTGGATTGTCCACAGGTAGATCCTCAGTTACAGCGAATCATGGGACCTCAACCTAACCTTATCAACCTTATATCACCATACATAAAGTAAAGTTGGTCGGTCTTTTTGGTATCGTTCATCCGCCATTGGAACCAATTGTAAACCCTTTGAAAATTAATCAAGATACTTGTGATATAGAATCAAAACATTTTGTATCTTAATTGTTTTGATATTTTAGAAAGGCTCCCCCTCAACATATGCATAAAAATTTAGAATTGGTTTAACACATGGAGGCAAGAGATCTTTGAAATCGTTAGATTGAGAATGAAAGGTCCAATATTTTGATTAACTTTTCTAAAATGATCATCATCACTTCCTAATCAATTTGAGTAGATAAAACATTTTAAGGAAGGATGAGGTTTTCACAAGTTGCTCCCCTCAATATGTGCATAGATGTTTGAGAATATTTTGCACATATTAGGAAAAGACACACATTGAGATAAATTGATCACGTTTCAAATATTTGTGGTTTAAGATAGATGCTCCCCTCAACGTGTGCATGGAAAATTTGAAATCGTTTGTCACATGGGAGGCAAACATACTAATCACTTATGAAACCATCTATCTAATTATCGGTTTAAATCCAATTTAAATCACAAATTCTCCCCGATCACAATTATCAAATCCTTTGAGAATCGTGATCTCGATGAGATTAAATTGTATTTGAAAGCTTTTAAGGAGAATTGTGACTTGATTTTGAAAACGTTTTAAGCGATAAGGATCGAATTTTGAGACTTTAGACTCCAAAGATTTAAACATGCTTGAATATCTTTTGAAAATAAACCATTAATTGAAAACAAATACACTTTTAATTAAAATCATTCTCCCTCAATCAATGACATAAGTTGTTGATTGAGATAGATAGTTTTAACAACCGCTTTAGTACAAATGATTTTCAAAAATTGAGTCCGAGTAATTTTTCAAAGCAATTCGTTTTCCTTGGATAGTGAGAATTTTTTTTTTTTTTTTTTTTTTTTTTTTTTTTAGAATCAGAGCACGAGATTTGAAAAACAAGATAAAGTATGGCTCTTTCTTTCTTTTAACACGGAGTTCTTGCTGAAATGACAATAAACCACTATTTTCTTCGCCTCATTTTTTTTAATGAAAAACTATGTACATTCTATGAACATCTAAAGACCTGTGACATTCTTTGAATATCGACACAAAGTCCGTAGATGATATCGAATCGAGAAAAACATGACAAAAAGGAAAATATTTTTGAGGATTTTTCGAATTTTTCATATTTTTATGGATTTTGAAAGTTTTATAATTTTCTATTTGATTTTTGAAGGTTTTGTAATTTTGTATTTTGCTTTTTAAAAAAAATATATACAAAGAGATAGATGAAGAAAGACCTTCACTCCTCGTCTTCCTCCTAAAGACGTTTGAGTGTTTACGGTTGAAGGCTTTTCAAGCCAAGTCGTGGAAGAATAAACTCAAAACGTTCTCTTGGAAGAGCTTTGGTGAAGATGTACGCTAAGCGGTATTGATCCTCGTAAAATAGAGTTCCACCACACCTTTTTCCACTTGTTCCTTGATGAAATGATGTCGAATGTCGATATGCTTTGCTCTTGAGTGTTGAACGTTGTTGCATGAGAGAGCAATAACACTTTTATTATGACATGACAGAGGATTTTGTTGAATACAAAGCCATAGTCAGTTAATTGAGATCTCATCCATAGGATTTGAGCACAACAAGATGACATGGCTATGTATTCAGACTCTGTAGAGGAAATAGAGGTACTCATTTGCTTTTGAAGACAAGCTCACAAGCTTATCACCCAAAAACCGAGCACCTCCGGACGTACTCGTGAGTATCTTGACATCCCGCATGATCCGTGCATACGCATATCTTTGTTAGTGACATACCGGTGTCCTTGGTGCCAAAGTCCCATGTTGATGGTTCCTTGGAGGTACCGAAGACCCGTTTAACCGCTTCAGGTGCTTTTGGTAGGCTTAGCACGGTATCTAGCACACATGCATACAACGAGCGTAATATCGGGTCTCTTGGCCGCGAGGTACATCGAGGATCCGATCATGCTACGATATTTCGTTTGGTCTACCAAGATCCACGGTGGTCCTCATCCGCTTTAGTACGCTCAATCATGGGAGTGTCAGCGGGTCACTAGAATCAAATCCAAATTTCTTTAGAATCTCATTTGCATATTTAGATTGATTTATAAAAATGCCTCCGGGACTCTGTGAAATTTGTAACACTTTATTTAGAGATATTGCCCACCATCGAAGATTTCTAACCAGCTTTTGGAGATCCACAATTTTAAGCAAGAGGTCGACGAAACATTGTATCAAGCCTGGGATAGATACAATGATCTCCTTTACAAGTGTCCTACGCATGATCTGAACAACCAGCAGAAGGTCAACATTTTCTACAAAGGAATTAATGTAACTACAAGACAAATGCTGGAGAATACGACCTATGGAGCATGAAGATGAGGCAGTACATTGCAATTACAGACCATGCACTGTGGAATGTAATTGTCAATGGTAATGAAGTTGTTCTAGAATCTATTGACATTCCTGGACAACCCAAAGCACCTAAGGCAGTCTTACCAGTAGCTACAATAAGGAATCAAGAGAAGGCTCTCAACATACTGTTGTCTGCTATCCCAGATGGTCATCTTCTCAAGTTCCATGATGCTAAGGATGCAAAGCAACTATGGGCTACTCTCAAGACAAGGTTTGGAGGTAATGATGCTTCCAAGAAGATGCACAGAAACCTGTTGAAGCAGCATGTTAGGTCACCATATATGTAACACAAGCATCAATATAAGAAATAGAGAAGAGATAAAGGCGGATGAACAACGAACAAAACACACACACACGTATAAATAAGAGAAAGGTTATGCGTAAGGTGAGTGAAATATAAATTGAACAACCAACCCTCAAGTGAGGGTTATTACAAGGTATTTATAGGAGAGGGAGCTAGGGCAACACTCCTAGTCCCTTCCTTTCTCTTATGGGCTTGGGCCTAGGCTTATGGGCCTTCTACATAAGCCTAAGCTTAATAAAAAACATAAAGGCCATATTAAGCTAACTATTACATATGAATTACTAACACTTGAATTAAGGTTTAGGAGTGATTCCAACAATCTCCCCCTCAAGTGCTAGTGATGAATGAAAGAGTGATAAACGTTTGTAGGTGCTGATGTAATAGTAGCTTTGACGTCTTCTGACATTCTTCTTTTTTGTGAGAAGAAGTGCCTTGATTCGAACAATCTCCCCAGTGTAGAGAAATTGTTTCCTTTGAAGTATTTTGCTTTGACGTCTTCATATTCTTTGTTCTTTTGTTCTTTGTGGTGGAAGTGATAGTATGTTGTTGTTGTCTGCATCAGGTCTGCTTCGTTGCTCCAGTGTCTCCATGTCATTCTTCAACATGCTCACACGCTCTTTGACGTTGGATATTAGTACTGATGAAGTTCTCTTAGTCTTTAAACTTTGTAGATTCTTTGATTTGATGAAGAATCATTCTGACTTTTGTGCTGTCTTTAGAGAGAACTTCCATTAGTGATGATGTTGGTATAAGCATGTGAAGAATCTGCACGATCAGTCCACTCCAGAGCTTCCATAAGAAGAAAACATAAGAAAGGTTAGTAATAAGCGGATTCCCAGGCGCTTACTAGTTTGAACTTGAGTGTGTAACAAGATAGAGTGAAAACACAACTCTAAATCCACGGGGAGTTACCGGCGACTGCTGTCGAGGCATTTGATGTTGACCGGCGGAGTTTCCATTCAATCGAGGGATCATAATTGTGAACCTCTCATAAATGTTCTCGACAGTTGCTAAGATCCGTGTGGACTCGATAACGTACTCATGTTGTTCTTATTGTTGAACAACAAGTAATGAAATGTCAAGTGTACCTAAGAGATATTTTGATGAATCTCGTGGCTCTAGACTCAATAGTGCATTTTGGTTTCGTGGCGAGACTAGGAGAGTCTCCTTCTTCAATACCGGCGATCTCTAAGAGAAAGCGGTTTATGTAGGGTTCCTTTGAGAATGAAACAAGCTTCTATTGAGAGAAACTTGAGTGGCTAAGAAGGTTTAGTGCATCGTCACCTGGGTCCATGACGACTTTTAAACTTCAATCCCAAGCGTCATCAAGTGACAACCAAGAGTATATGAATTGAACCCTTATACCTCTAAGTTGAATAATTTGGAGGCTATTTCTTTTCACCTTTTTTTGCATTTCTTTTAATTCTTCAACTCCTTTCTCCATTTCTCATTCTCTCCTTTTTATAATCATACCTAAGGACTTCTAAATTCTAACTATTTGTGGTGTCCTTGGGTAGATCCTCCGATTACAGTGGATCATAGGACGGTTATTCCTAACCTTAATCACTTTATAACTCCATTGCCATAAAACCATTTTCATGAAAATATCTCAAAGTGTTTGTGAATGAAAAACATGTTTGAACACTTCAAGAGTTTTAGATTTTCAGAAATACTCCCCCTCCACATGTGCTTAAGAGTTTTGACAGAAATCTGCACAGTGAGGAAAGAGTACGCACTTTTGAATTGATCAACTCAAGATAGACAATTCCTTGCGAGACACGATTACGTTGTATAGTTAAAGAGTTACATTGTCAGCTTTTAGGTGACAACTAGCTCTAGTAACTACCTTGAAGATGTGAACAACCCCGAAAGGTTGTTAAACCCGTCAAAGTTTATGTCTTTCAAGAGCTTCTCGAAAGGGTACAATTTACTCGGATAAGTCTTGGGAGACAAATATTTTCAATGTATGACTGTTCAGATCCCGTCAATTCATGGGTTGAAGTCTTTTCACACGATGATTCAAGAGTAATTCACAACATATTTCTTATCACATATTTTTCTCCCCCTCAAAAATGGCATATACATGTTATTTTTGACGAAGTTTTGATATCAAATATGTCCATTTTGAGTTTTATGGGAAGATTACCACTATGAACAATTTGTGAACAAAGATTTAGATCAAATACTCCCCCTCAACAAGTGATATAAACGGTTGAGGTTTTGAAAACATAAGGGAAGTACTTGTTATTTTGAGAAAACCTTTGAAAAATGAAAGGTTTGATAAGTTTTACTCAAAGTAAGAAGCTTTCGCTCCTTTTATAAGGATTGTGGCAGCGACGCTGCACTACATGGTCCTTTAATTACAAGAACGGGTTGTACACTGTTATGTGTGCACAAGACATTTTCCATTAATAATCACACATCCAAAATATGAAATTGAAACAGTTTAAGGGGTACTAGGAATTTCAGGTAGGTCAGCAATAACTCTAGGAATGCGAACTGGTCATTGATAGCCTGTGAGATTAATGCGTTGACGACCACCTACGAAGCTTTCCAATGTTCTGAACTGGTCCCTTCAAAACAACCTTTCATCAATCTGCTTGATGATTCTCTTAACATTCCGTCTTTCCTGAGAATTTCATCTCGTTGGTGACCCAATGCCTTGTTGAACCGCCTTTAACCGATATGCTAGCCCATCCCTGACATGCTTCAAAGTTGAATCTCCAAATTTATGAAGCTCTGTACACGCCATCAAGAAATTGCGGTGTAGTTCACTGCGATAGACTACTCCAAAGGGTTTGCTGATGAGAGTGAATTGAGGAAGATGGTTGATATCAGGAAGTTCTAGCTTAGGTCTGGTGAAGTTGACACGTGTCTGATACGATTCAACAGCAAGTTGCAAGTCTGCTACACGTTCCTGGATCACGATGCTTCTAATGAAGATAAGCAAGGACTTGATGTATTCACGTTGAATTTACATCGAGAATTGTCTCATGCGTCCTGTACCTTTGCAAGATCTGGATCTTCAATGTCGTTGAGAGACAAATTCGAAAGTCCGCTTCACGTGAAAACATAGTCCTCTTCATCTTGTCTCTGACCACGATTGTCTTGAGAAATGTAGTCCCATTTAGGCGAGAGTGACATGCTTAACAAAGAATGATCCCTTGATCACTATGCACTTCATGTTGAGATTTACGAACCCGGCAACACGTAGTAGATTCGTCGGCGTTAGACCAATGGTGAATCCCATACGATGCATCGATGTCATACTCTTCCACTGTTGTTGAACATGTGGTAGCCTTTTCTTGATGGCTATCTGATTTGGAGTATATGGTCACGAACGGAAGTGTAAGTGATGTAGCGTATTTCTTTGTCACATCGCTACCATGTAGAATAAATTCCGTGTCGTTGTTGAAGAAGTATCGAAATGGAATCGAGGTTGATCCGGTGGACCAATGGTAGGTAGAGGTTTGGTTCAACTGTAGTATGGGCGTTGTCTTTTCGGTGTGATCGATGTTTGCTTGAGGTTGAGCCAATCGTTGTTGTTAGACATGGCTCGTGCTATGTTTTCAAGGTGATATTCAACTTCAATAGCACTTTCCGAGTCAGTCTTTGAGTATTTGAAAGGCTTCATTCTTGATTCGTTTCAACTCGATTTCGCCATCTTCTTCACTCGAACTTTTGTTGCGAGAATTTAGCATGCTCCAACATACTACCTTCTACCATATCTTGGTCATTAGTTAATGCGGTGTAGCGACAACAAGTGTGGAGAACCAATCATACTCAGTGTCGTCATCGTCGAAGCCATGAGACGACATTAGCCTTGGGAATCTTCTTCTTTTTCTTAGGCTTTGATGAGGATGATGGTTTCTTTGTTGTTGAAACAGGAGAGGTGGGTTGTTGTTGGGGTAACTTAGAGTCCTGAGGTTTATCAGTAGATGAACGTGGAGGAGATCGTGGTTGAGCTGGAGTCCTTTGGGGTGGAGGTTGCATTGAAGATGATTCACCAGTTTTCTTCGGACGTTTAGGCTCGTTATTCTTATCTTTATCCTTTTCTTCATCATCTCTTGGACGCTTAGGCCTTTCAGCTTCTTCTCTGCATGCTGATTTAAGTTGGTATTCTAGCAATGCTTCAAACAATTTACCTTCGTAAGAGGCAAATGTTGCAGATCGTTTAGACATTTGAGCTACCAGCCGGTTAACCAATTCAACATCTGAGAAGATTATGGGATCAGTTGGATTGATGTTTACATGCATTGGTGTTGATCTCATAGTTTTCTTGGCCAAATGCAATAGATTCGGATAGAGTTGTTTGGTAAACATCTCCTTTGTAACTCCAGGAACAATGTCAAGAAGGAACTTGTGGGTGTAACCTTTGATCATCTCGTTCATTTCCCTTTGAGGATCACGTTCCATGAACTTCTGGATGTACTCCTTTGCGGTGACATCTTGTCATTCTCGTCATGAAGATCTTGAACACGGTCGTGAGAAAATTGACTTTTGTAAAGCACGTCTTTCTTCGACCGCTTGACGACTTTAACGATTCTTGTCTTTGCTTGAGATCCAAGATGCCGTGGTTGGCTTCTTTCTTGATTGGATGTGGATCGGTTGATCTTTTGGATGGTGGTGGTGAAGAGTGAGAGGATGAATATGATGATGAAGAGTCATGAGGAGGTTCGGGTCCTTAGGAGGTTCAAGTTTTCTCCTTGGAGCGAGTTGGACCGCTTGAGAAGATAATCATCATAGTTCACTTCGTCATCTTGTCCGCTTTAGCCTTTTCTTGACTGAATCCTAGCTTCTTCATCACCTTTTTCTTTCTTAGACTTTTCAGTTTCTGGTTCCTCAATGTCATACTCAATAGAATCCTCTTGTTGCTTTTTTTGTTGCTCAAGAGTGGTGGCACCAGTTCCCTTATCGGGTTGATTAACCGCATCGTGAATTGGTGTAGATTGACATCACCACTTGACCCTCCGGCCACCCATTTGATCCTTTGCAAACTCTTTACAACGTGTTGGAGTCTAACGATTTTGAATTTCCTCCCGTAATCGTGATCCGAGAGGCTCTTCATCAGAGATTTCTTCTTCGTGCTCAATCACTGGAGTCTTTCCTTTATCACCTTTGGGGCTTGAAGGCTTTGTGGCTGTTTGAGTTTCATCTTTGACTATTTTAGAGTAAGTTACCTCTTCTTCTGATTCAGTTTCCTTAGAGCTTTCATCCTTTAGATTTTGTTGCAGTTTAGGCTTGGGAATAGGAATGGCTTCCTTAGCGGGAACTTTCCTTTTGAGTCCAGGTTTCTTCTTAGGAAACTTTCTTTGACTCTCAATGGTTGCAGCACTTCCTGCACTTCCTCTTCTGGTTTTCCTTGTAGGTGTGCGTAAGATTTGTCATCGAGAAAACCAACTTTGCTTTCTTCAACTCGCTACCGATACCTTTTGTATGTGTAGAGTTTTTTGATTTCATCAGACATAAGGTGATCCGGCAACACAACACCTTGTTTCTTTGTTGTTGATTCTTTAAATCTGACTGTTAGAGTTGGTTCAGACAACATGTCGTGATTGTTGGGGTCATTGAGTCTCTTGGGGATATCAGAGTTATACCCAAGTGCTCTTTGGATCAACAGTTTTGTATATCTGATATAAGCGATCTTTGAGCCAAGATTTTTGAGGAATGTCATCATGTCGTCCCATATCAGAGCTTCAACTTGATGTGCTTCATGTTGACCAATGCCCAAAGATTTGTAGTTCCATGAGCTTGGGATGCTCATAGCCACCGCGCGACCGTAAATGCAGTTGGTGATGATGATGTAGAGAGTTCTCCATGGTGAGGAATATTCTTCATATCCACGTGTGAATGCTTTGAGATTACTCCTGTAGCTTCGCCATAGCCAATGTCAATCATGAACCGGAGAATGACCTCTTGAAGGTGTAGCGTTGTACTCGCTTGGTTCAATGCGGTGAATGAGGAGAATAGCCCGCAAGTCTCTCGGTGTGATGGTGACTTGCTTTTGATTGAGAGTCACACATCCTTGCATTTTGTCCTTTGATACGCTTCATTGTGTGCTAGAATTGTCGATGTAGATCTCCTGAATCGTGGCGAGTTGGTGAGCATATTCGATAAGAATGATTCTTGAGAATATCCATCGCAATCAAGCAAGAAGATTCCGGCGGTGAGAGAATCAAAATAACACGGAGGTTATTCTTTCTATCTTCATCGGATAGCCATTGGGAAGATATCAACAACGGTGAGAACATTTGGTGCGTCTACATTACGCATTTGAGTATCCATGTCGTGATTCGAAAGATATTTAGCCAAAAGAACCAACATATCGAAAGACATTATGTTAGTCAATGATGGTTATATTGTCTAGTTATTGAATGTGATATGTCGATGATTGTTACGAGTCCAATGTCACTTGTTTTTCTAATAGTCCAATGACGTCGTGATAAGTTACGTGAGTTGATTAACTTTAAGTTTTAAAGTCCATGTTTTCACTTATTATTCACAACTTGTTAAACAATTAAGCTTATAGTGACATTATTGGTTTCGTGGCGTTATGATTTATTTATTTACAAGATTGCATGCGTAACAATTCATAATTAAGGTTAACCAAGGTATAGGCATAGAAATGGCAAGCTTATGCATAAAGAGGAATGATATATGCGTAAACGCAAGCTTATGCGTAGGATCCTAACTTACGCGTAAGAAATATTACGCGTTAGATAAGGGGACCTTATGCGTAGTGCTTACGCGTAAGCGTATATAAAACCTTACGTGTAAGGTTTACTCGTAAGAGTCAACCTTATGCATAGAGGTCACTGTTTACGCATATCCTTCACAGGATACGCGTAGTCCCTTCGGTTACACTTTAGCCAGCAGAAGAAGTACACCAAACTCACCCAACCGCACACCATCAGCGGAGGGACAACGAAAGCACAAGGGCTTTCGTTACTGAATATCTTGATGAAACTTTGCAAATTCTAGGGTTGCACGAAGATCGGAGGATCTCGGTTTCGTACATGGCCTTCGACACTGGAGCTTGGTAGAATTCCTATCCACCGACCTTCCTAACACATACAAGGCCTTGATCGAGAAGGCTTACACCGGATTGAGTCCAAGGAGGTAGCGCAAGCGGGGCTCCGATAGAGCAAAAGCGTCGACAAATTCTCTAGAGGGTCCTCCAGGAAGGACCCAAAAACAAGAATAAGAATGTAGAGATCGCTTCACCCCTACAACAAAGGTTCAACCATGGACTCTTGGCGAACTTGGTCAAATCTCCCCGAGATCCTAGCTACCGAGAAAGCCGCAAAGTCCTTGATCCACCACTCGATGACATGACGAAGCAAAGCCGGAGACATGTCAAGTATTGCCATTTCCATGAAGATCATGGACATGACACGAACAAGCTGAGGGAACTAAAGAAGCGGATCGAAGAGGCGGTGCAGTGCGGAAAGTTAGCACATCCAGGTCAAAGGCATCAAAAAGGGAAAGGACAAGTTCTCAGACACTAAACCGGGTGAATGGAAGGGAACAAGAAGGAAGCTACGCCCGAGCTCTATACTAATGGTACATGGCACAATGCAACCTTGAAAAGGAAGGAAGGCGATGGGGAGTGGGAAGTGTAGGGAAATAACCTTCCACTTACATATTAGGGCGACACCTTCGATCGATCCCGTGATCATCAAGGTACGAATCTCAAACAGGAGATAAACCGAGCATATATGGATTGTGGAAGCTCTGCGAGATCATCTATGAGCATTGTTTCCTAAAGCTCAAGTCATCCATACGCCACGGAGGGTGGACTCAAAGCACCACCGGGTAGGGTTCTCTGGCGAACACTCGTGGCCCCAGGGAGAAATACCGTTGGAAGTCACCATAAGCGAGGCCCTTATCCCGCACGTAAACACTCATCTTTGTCATAGTAAGGTTGATTCTCCTTATAATTTGTTAATAGGAGAACAACTATGCAAAAATGGGAATTGTTGTTTCCACTATACATCTTGCTATTAAGTTCCAAACCCTTGGAGTAGGAACTGCTCATTCTAGTTATGGGGCGGATAAGGGTATATATGGTGTCAAAAGATCAAAGAAGAATCGGAGGAGTCTCAGATGGAAATTCTAAGTCTGAGATATGGAGGAGCGAGTTGTAGTTAACCCCACCTACCCCGAACAAACGGTGGTAGTAGGAAAGCGACTCCAAGAAATTTCAAGTGACTCACGGAACTGCGGGACTAACCTTGATGTTTTTGCTTGGAAATATTACGACATGACAGGGGTACCAAGAACATTGCTTGATAGGCAGACGATCCTTCTGAACAGAGCATAAACTCAATCGGTACAAACACATTGAGCCAATAAAGCGTAAAAGGAGAAGCCTAGCCCCGAAGAAACACTGCGACCGAAAGAAGTTGACGAACTCACACAAGCAGGCATCACGAGGGAGGTCAGTACCAAACATGGGTGGCCAACCCGGTCTTGGTCAAAAGAGTGACGGAGGGTGGCGCATGTGCGTTGACTTTACCGACATCAACAAAGCATGCAGAAGGATTGCTACCCCTACCGTGGTTGGAAGGTAGAGTCTTTGGCGAGTTTTCGGTTAAATGCTTCTTAGATGCCTATAAAGGGTATCATATGATCCAGATAGCAAGGAGGGCGAGGAAAAGACAAACCTTCTACACGAGCAAAGGTGTCTCTTTACATAAAAGATGCCCTTTAGATTGAAGAATTCGAGGGCAACTTATCAACGTCTCGTAGATAAAGCCTTCAATAAGCAGATAGATGAAATCTCGAAGCTTATGTTGAAACATTTGACCAGCTTCGGGCGATTAACATGAAGTTGAACCCTAAGAAATGCTCCTTCGGTGTAGAAGAGTGACAATTCCTGGGGCATTTGATCACTAAGCAGGGGATAAAGGCTAATCCCTCCAAGGTCAAGGCAATTTTCGATCTCCAAGCCCCTAAGTGTCTAAAAGATGTGCAGAGCCTGAATGGGAAGCTAGCAGCCTTAAGCCACTTTTTGTCGAAGGGGGCTGACAGGTCCCTACCATTCATCAAAACACTTAAGGGATGAGTGGACAAGAAAACTTTACAATGAAGCCAGGATGTTGAAGCTGCCTTTCAGAAGATGAAGGAGTTCATTGAAATCCTTCCAACACTTACAGCCCCAATCAAAGGCGAAGTGTTATTCATGTATTTAGCATCCTCAACGGAGAGTATTAGCGCGATCCTCATGGCGTAACGAGAAAACGATGGATCCCATTTACTTTGTTAGCGGGGTCCTACGGGAGCGAGATCAACTATCCAACATTGGAGAAGTTAATACTCGCCTTAATCTCTGCAGCAAGGAGGCTCAGGCGCTATTTCCGTGCCCATCCTGTCACGGTCTTAACCGACAAGCCACTAAAAGCGGATCTTGTCGAGCACGAAAAGTGCAGGAGGGTGGCTAAATGGGCTATTGAGCTTGGAGAACATGAAATAGAGTTCAAAGGACGAAACTCAATTAAAGGGCAAATTCTGAGACTTCTTGGCGTAAACACCTTCCCGAGGGCGACAAAGGAAAGGAAGAGCCCAAAACCAATCTTACTCAGCGCAGGTGAATGGAAACTTTATACGCACGAGCATCCAACGGCAGTTGGAGCAGTCTAATGTTGGTCGATCCCGAAGGAAGGAGCATACATATACTCTTCGGTTTGAGTTCGCCACAAACAACGAGCGTAATATGAAGCGTTGCTAGCAGGACTCTGATTGGCTAAAGATATGGAGGTCAAAGCTCTCATTGTTTCGTAGATTCCCGCTGGTTGCAAACCAGTGACATGCTCCTATGCAAGCAAAATGACCCGTCATCAAACAATACTTGGAAAAACAAAGGAGATCTTTGGAAAACTCAACCCTACACCATCCGGCATGTTCGTAGGAATCGAGAATAAAGGCGTACACGCTAAGCAAGCTAGCTTCAATGGCCTTCGCTCATCTCACTAAAGAAGTACTCGTGAAGTCCTTCCCGAAGATCCATTGTTCGCAAAGAAGTTGCCGATGTGATTTGAAGAAGGAGAGACATGGATGACTTCCATAAGGGAATATTTGATAAGTGGTCTTCTCCTCAAGATCCCAAGCTAGCAAGGAATGTTCGGGTTAAGTCCCCGCAGATGCGCTAATAGGGAAACCCTATATAGGAGGTCATTTTGTCACCTTGGTTATGATGTGTAGGCCCCAAGCAAGCTTGAGCATCATCTCCAAGTCCAAAAGGATCATGCGGTCTCCATGAAGGACCCCGCTTTCGGTTGTCTCGAAGATAATGAAACGGGCTATTATTGGCCTTCGATGCACAGGGACGCGGGTCAAATCATTCTTAAATGTGAAGCTTGTCGATACACTCAAACATTCCAAAGATCTTTGAGCGGGACATGACAAGTGTGACATCCGCATGGCCGCTTCTCCCAATGGGGCATCGATATCGTAGAACTTATGCCTATAGCGCCCGGAGGAGTCAAATTCTTCTTGGTAGCAATCGATTACTTCACTAAGTGGGTGGAAGCTAAACCCCTAGCCTCCGTCACGTGGAGACAGATCGAGAAGTTTGTATGGGAGCACATTGTGTGTAGATTGGAGTGCCCGTATAATCATGTCGACAACGGGAAGCGCTTGTCAAGGAGTCTTCTACGACTTCATCAAGGGCTCAACATAAAGCAATCTCGACATCCGTCACCATCCACAAGGTAATGGACAAGTGGAGGTTACAAACAGAGACATCGTCAAAAGGATCGAGAAAAGGTGGGCGAACTCATCATGGATGGGTGGGCGAGCTCCTCAAGTCTTATGGGCTCACAAGGCGCATCCTAAGTCAAGCAATGGTGAAACTCCCTTGACCTAACATACGGAACAAAAGGGTCATCCTTCGAACTAATTGTACACCGGAGGTGTGTGGCGTATGATGCCTCCCAAAATGATGAAAGAATCAGGAAAACCTTGATCTACTAGAAGAAAGACGAAATAGCCTCCATCCGAGAAGCGATGCACAAACATAAGATCAAAGGCTACTATATAAAAGGTCGGACCTTCCACTTTCAAGCTCGGATAATATGTGCTATGCCTCAACAGTGGCAAGCAAAGCAGTGTCGTGAAAAGCCGGACTAACTTGGGAAGAAACCTACATGTTAATGAGGGGCCTACGGCAGCAGAGCCTACAAGCTGCCACTCTTCTCTGGAGAACCCATCGACGGGACATGGAATGGTACAGAACCCGAAAGTTCTATGTTTAGAAGTATTTTTACTTTTTCTTGTAATTTGAAGCTTCTCAAGGAAAGCAAACATTATTGGTAGTTGTCTTAGTTTTCATTTCAAGAATGATGTAATCCTCCCTACCAATTCAATGATAAATAAGACATTTCCCACAAATCTCTTGCTTCATTTCTTAAACACAAAGATTTGTTCAGCCAAGTCATTAACGAGTTTCAATGTCAAATGGCTTAAGGTATAATACATGCCTTATCATTTAAGCCAACTTAAACATTCACATTAACTCTCCTAGTAGTTTTTGGCACTTGTAATTTTTTTTTTACAAAGTCATACTACTTAAAGGATTTGAGATAGAGTGGGTCGCGACCCTCTGTCAATGATCAAATTTGGTCATTATATTCTTGGTGTTGCAATTTACACACAATGAGGTTGTTTAACCTTAGGTTGTAAAACTTAAGCGTCAGAAAAATGGCATACGAGAAGTTAACAAAATAAACGTTAATAATAACTAAGTGTGTAGAGGTATTTCCCCTACACCATACCATTCAAAATGTGGGCTAGTGCCCTTGTACCTGCACAAGGAGCCTAAGCCGCAGTTAAATTGTTCTTGGCCCATGGCCATACATCAAAAGCATATAAATTGTTTGGAACATAAGACAAATATTGTCAAATAAGATAAATTGTTTTAAGGGTACATGCCACCCTTTGAAACCAAATTCTGACATGGCGCCTTCATTCTTGCTTTTTGGAGATGGAGTGGGGATGGTTGCCTTTGAGGCGGGCTTGGTAGACATGGTCTTCTTGGTGGGAATGGTAGGCTTGACTTCCGAGGGTTTCTTGGAAAGGAGGTCTTGAGGGGTGCCATAGGATCTTTGGTAGCCTCGGAAGGAAGGAGTACTCTGTGATTCTGAATGCATTTCCTGCCTCATCATACTCAGCCTTTGAAGTGGGTCGGTAGCATTCAATCTTGGAAAAGTCCACGGGTTTGCCTGTTTTGGCAGCCTCCTCCAACGCTAAGCACCGTCCATGAAAAATGGCTGATTTGATAACCTTCCACATCTGAGCTCCCAATTCATCACTATGATAGAGCTCCATGACTATGTAAGGCACCACCTTCAAAACAACCTCCGCACGATCCTTTTGCAGCATCTTATACCTCATCTGCAAGCCATCGATTTCCTCCCTCAACTTCACTTCTACCTCTCCGAGCCTAGCCTTCTCACCTTCTAACCCATCACATTTTGCCTCAAGGCGAGATTCGACTGTGAGAGTGATGGCCTTGGCTTTTTCCAACCTAATATTGCCAAGTTCAATGGTCAACTAGGCTACCTTTTCATAAAGGTCTTGACGACGGGTTCTTCTCAACATTCCCTCAATCTCGTCACACTTAGCCTCCGGCTTGGCCATAGTTCTAAGCGCCTTCGGTTTTAGCATTCAAATGATTATCCATCATCGTTGCAGATACCCCATTGTCATGCATATCACAAAACCTTTCAATGTACATGTTTTCTAGCATACTTTTCCATTGCGGAGGGTGACATGATCGACAATCGGTGACGGGCCCAAGCATTGGGAAGCTCCTTCGTCTGGAAGGCTGAGACCAATACAACGTATAAAGGCTACATTAGTTGTGACAATTATAATTTCACATATTTTATAAGAAGGAATTGCTTACCATGCACCTCCACCGAGTCATCTGGCAATTCGAGGCACCTACAAACTTTCTCGCCTCGGCACTTTACGCTTCAACTCGCTCCCGGTAGTGGCGGGATTCTTCCTTTTGTTGGTAGACTTCACGGTCTTGGCATTGTTCTTTTCTACTCTTCAACACATCGCCTATCCTGTTGAGCCTATGGCGGAAATCCTCATCCGCAGGATCGTCCGAGTCGACAACATTCTTAACCACTTGGGATGGACCCTCCAACGCAATTTCTGGGGTCTTGACCTTAATAGGCTCCGACTTGGAGTATCTACCTCGTTGTTGTTCACGGATGTCGAAGGAGAGCCAACACCATAAGACTCTTGGCCTTCTCCGTGAGGCATAAAACTTAAATCTTCATCCAAGTCTTGGAACATGAAGTTTACGAACGACATCTCTACAAAATTAAAACAAGAAGAAATAAATATCGATTACTACATTGGTCCTACTTAAATAAGCGTGAGATAAACATACTTTGTCCTTGGTATATGATCACGAGGCTTCTTGGGAGACCCTCCCGACTCTGGCAATCCCAACCATGTATAAGATGGCTTAGGGAACAATTGCACATCCACGTGATATTTGGCCAAATGTCGATAATGAGGATCCTTCAACCTCATATGGCGGGGGTCATTATATCGTTTGGCATCAAACATATTTTCCTTATTCAAGCAGACTACGGATATTTAGGGGAACAATGGTGTCTTGCGTGAGAAAAACTACCCTTCTAACTCGTTATGTTTGTATACACCTTCCCAAATAGGTTAGGAACATATGCCTCAGTCTTTTGCTAGAGTTAACCAATTGCCCCGTGATACAAGTTCAAAATCCTCTTAAAACTGCTAATGTTGGTTCATAGCCGTATGCTTTGCACATCACTATGAATGTGGTCAGCTTGGCTAGACCAAAGGGGTTGAATCTAGAGATGTAAACCTTGTAATATTGCATAAAATCTAATATCAAGGGGTACAGTGGAATCCTAAGGTTCGAGTGGCTAAATGCATGTGTGTACATCCCTACAAAGCCTGGAGGAGCATCAAAGATACCATGAGTAGGTTTGGGTAACATCACTTTGTGTTCTAGTGGGATGGGGTAATCGGCAAAGTGATCATGAAGATCTTTTGCAGACAATGTACACTTTTGCTGTTTTATAATAAACTTGGAATCCATTTTAAAAAAAGCTTTCGATCTGAGAGAAGGTTTACCTTTGGTTTGGAAGTGAAGGCGATGAGATTTTACGTTTGGAAACAAGGCGAAGAGAGTAAAATAAATTAGGGTTTCATCTACCCCTTTTTATACTATCTTCTCTCTCTTAGCCGCACACGTGTCCCAATGTTAGGATCCAATATTTATGTGTTTGATGATTCGGTGGTCTTGGGAGATCAAAATACATGTTTGCCATTAGAGAGAA
Organism: Chrysanthemum lavandulifolium; assembly: GCA_022545495.1. Classification (NCBI taxonomy): domain Eukaryota; kingdom Viridiplantae; phylum Streptophyta; class Magnoliopsida; order Asterales; family Asteraceae; genus Chrysanthemum; species Chrysanthemum lavandulifolium. The sequence continues at coordinate 31,067,721 of CM040240.1, forward strand.
AGTTAGAGAGTTGGGTGTTTTCTTGGTAGAGAGTTACTTCACAAAATGTAGAATATTAGATTGAAAAGCACCACCCTTCCATGGATGGAAGGGTATTTATCTTACACAATACACGACCTCCTAACGGCCTGTGGATCAGGGATACAGTGGGTAAAGACCCGTCCTTCCTCCACGGTGTTGCTCTAAACTAAACTACGCTACAAACTAACTAATAAACGACATAATAACGTAAATAACTACAAGTCTATGAGCTAACTTATGCTAGATAGTATTTGGGGTGACCGACTCTTCACTATGGAATTTTCTAATTCCTAACAATCTCCCCCTAAGGGAGGTCACCCCATGTTTTACATTTCGAATCCTAGCATTCTATTCTTGACTTCGTTCTTGAGCTCGTAGACTTCAATTCTTCAATTCCGCAATCTTTGTGCTTTTGTAGTGCAACTTCAAAGTCCGCATTGATTTGTACTTTCAGTGGAGGTCTTTGAACTGATCCACATCTTTGATGATCTTGAGCTTTCTTTGAGATCATCACCACGATAAATCTGGATCACCCTTAGTTGTGTTGCCCGGCATGTGAAGTTGTGACTTTCGGACCGACATGCTCACACTTTTGAATCATGACATCTTTCCATCGAGTAGCGGAAGCCTTCTTTGGTTCATGATATTTGCGTAATAAGCATAAGCATAGTATGAAATATCATAGCCGGTTATGTAGATATGCACCACCATGATTTCTTCAAATTAAGTGTGGATCTTTGTGAGCATGCGACTTTGGATTGACTCCTCGATTACGATCGGTACGAACCGTCCAAATGTACCGCAAACAACGATTAGCAATAAAGCGCACGAAGTGTCTTTGATCACTTTCCTTGAATTGAGGTACACGGCCCACGGTTCCCCATTGATCGGTCAAGTCTTTTGCTGATCGTAGGATTCCTAAGAATCTCCTTGAGGGTTTCGCAATTGTTCTAGTCGTTCTCAAACCGAACGTCTCAAAGAAGACGAAGACGGAGTGAGTGAACCAATAATCGAGATTCAGATTGATGAAAAATGATTTGAAAAACAATCGTGTATTGCTTGAAGAAAGAGTTTTGCAATACGACGAAGGTTTTATGAGAAAGATCAATTTTCAATCAAAATACTTTTGTATTAGAGAATGAGTACACATTCGACGTGCCAAAAAAGAAGAGATTCGCACATCGAATGGTTTTCTAAAAGTATTTTCAATCGTAGATACTTTTTGAATTTGAAGACATAAGTACACATTTGGCGTGCAAGAGAAAAGAAGGTTTGCACATCGAATGGTTTTTCCAAAGTATTCACAATTCCAATCTGGACCAAGGTTGATTCAAGAATGAATCTCCCATCGTTTCTATCCGGTTGTCACAAGTTTGATCTTACGAGAAGATCTCACATGTCACCCACCAAGAGCTTGTTTGATGTTGGCTCTAGAAGGTTTCCATCTTCATCTTGAATATTTTCATATCACTATGATGTTACGGCAATACCACAAGGATAATGCGTGGGACTCTTAATATATACTTACTTTTCACATTGTGTGAAAAGCAAGTCTTCAAGAATTTAGTGTCCTAACGAGATATTGTGGATGATCTCTTGGCTCTAGACTCAATAGTGCACTTTTGGTTCTGTCTTGGGAGACTAGGGAGAGGGTCTCTACTTCAATATCAACCATCTCTAAGAGAAAGTCGATAGATTATGTCGGTTCCCGTGAGAATGAAACAAGCCCTTTTAAGAGGAACTTGAGTGGCTTGGGAAGTTTAGTGCAAGCGTCCTTTGGGTCCATGACGTCTTGTCTTCAATACCAGTGTTACCTTAGTAACAACTAGTAGCATATGTATTGAACCCGGTTTACGCCTAAGGTTGAATTGATGGAGGCTATTTCTTTTCACCCTTTTTCACATTCATTTCTTTTTCATTCTTCAACCCCTTGATTGCTTACTGAGACTTCATAACTAGAACCTTGTTGGGTTTATTCCATTACTAGCTACTGTCTCGATCCGCACTCTTCCGTTTCTCATTTTCTCCTTTTTTCATCATACCAAAGGACTCTACACTATCTAGTGGATTGTCCTCGGTAGATCCGTCCGGTTACGGCGGATCATGGGAACGAATACCTAACCTAACAATCCTTATAACACCATGCATAAAGTAAATTGGTCGGTCTTTTGGTATTGTTCTTTCCTTCATGAAACCAATTGAAAAATCATTTGGAAAACCAATCAAGGTACTTGTGATACGAGATCAAAGCATTGTGTACCATAATAGTTTTGATCATTTAGAAAACCTCCCCCTCAACATGTGCGTGTGATTTAGAAATTGTTTGGCACATGGAGGCAAGAGGACTTTGAAATATTTTCTTTGATCACAATTTTCATACGAAAAAGCCATTTGATTTTCTTGGTAAAATTCTCCCCCTCAATATGTGCGTAGGATATTTGAAAACATTTTATCACATAGAGGCAAGAGTTCTTTTGAAGCACATTTACGATCACACAAGCCATTAAGAAACCATTTAAAACTCAATCAAGGTACTTTATGTTAAAACATAAAAGCATTTGCACCTTGATAGTTTCTTTTCTTTAAAAATGCTCCCCCTCAATATATGCTTCGAGATTTGAAAGCTTTTAGCACATATGAGAGGCAACAGTGTACAATTAAATCAAAGCGATCACCTTTTATCAAATTTCATAATTAAATCACAAATTCTCCCCGATCAAAATATCAAACCCTTTGAGATTTTGGATCCCAAGTGATTAATAAGGTTTAGAAGATATGGGAGAATATGTGGCTGGTTTAAATACTCATCATGTTTTTGGATAAATCCTCCTCCTCAACATGTGCATTGTATATGAAATCGTTTGGCACATGGAGGCGGAGTGCCTTTGAAGGACTAAAACCAATTCCATTTAAACGGATAAGAGATTTAACTCACGATCTCTACCCCGATCAAAATTTCAAACCTTTTGAGATTTGTGATCCCAATTGATTTAAATCATTTAAAATATTTTGGGGAAAGACGTGGCTTGATTTAACTTTGAAAATGACGAGATAGGACCATTTAAGACATTAAAGATTGTTAGTGTCGGGTATGATAGTTTTTAAGAGATCTTTTAGTAAAATAAAACAATTTCACAATCAAACAAGAATGTAAAAAATTTCATTTTGAAAGACCTTGATTCTCAATAAAAATCATACCATGACATAACATTAAATCTTTAGATCACCACTTATTATCGTACAAGACGGAACTTTTGTGAAGAAACATCGTTTGAAAATATTTTATTTTAAATCACTCTCCCCTCAATCCATGATGTAAGTCAATAATTGAGTGACTTAGGTTTGATAACATGAAGTCCGGTGATTTTCAAAAAATTAGTCCAATATATTTTCAAAACAATATTATCCATTTTCAAAACAATTTAATTAAATTATTCAAAATTGTTTAAAATGGTATCTGCACAAAGATACATTAGGTAGTCGAGAAGCTTATGTTGTTGTTCTTTGTAGGGTTTGAAAGAAAAACCGTCTGCAGATGCGGTGAGACTTCTTCACGTTGCATTTTGAATGCCAACCGAGGTCAAATTAAGCTCCGTTTCTTCAATCACTTAGAAAAACCATCTGCGATGCGGTGGAGACCTCTTACGTTGCATTTATGCCAACTCTCCATAGAAGTCCAGTTAAGCTCCGTTTCTTCATTTGTCAACCCAAGATATAGTTACCCTTTCCTTTCGGCATCCAATCATCTTCAATTGTGGGATCCGGATCGGGAACATTATTATATACCAATATACCTGCATACGTTAGTGAACACACACAAATATATGGTGGTCGACATCACCCAAACAGCAATCGACTAATAAAAGTCAATGTAACATATCAATCAGATCATTTAAGGTATGGGGATTATGTGTTAATCAAACTCTAATCATCTAAACCTAACAATCATATCCTAAATTCCTAGTCCTTCGACACATGCAAATATCATTTTATAATTAAGCAAGTAGGATAATTAAAAAGGCTCGTTAGATGATATAGATTTGAAAACATTCTCCCCCTCAATCAATGACTCATTTTTTTGAAAAGTTTTAAAAGCGCGAAGTCATTGATTGAGTTTGCAAATGTCTGAAAACTACGATAGATTGATTTAATAGCAACTCATTTACCACCATTAAGTTAAAACAAATATTTTTTCGAAGAATTTTAGGCGGAAAATATTTGAGTAGGAACTGTGATCCTTCGACATACTTTCCTCATTATGTTTTAGGATAAGTGCTCAAATATTTGAAAATTAGTTTGGCGTAGCACTTTCCTTTCTTGAAAAATGGGTTGCTATCGAAATAATAGCAAGCCATAGTTTAAGCACGGGTCACGATCGAAGTAATCGCAAGCCATATTTTGAGACATGTTTAGAAAAGAATATTTACACCTCCTCGCTCGAACTTCATCTATGGTCCCGTGCCATTATTGAATGACATTTCTAAGACCCTGAGATGTTATCGATACGGAAGACATGTCATGTGAAAACATATTTTTGGTATTTTTGAAATTTTCTAATTTTATGGTTTTTGAAGGTTTTATATTTTCTATTTTCTTTTGTTGGTTTTATATTTTTGTATTTTGTTTCTTTGGTTTTATATTTTGTATTAGGTTTTTAATAAATATATACAAAGATAGAATAGATGATATAGTTAAAGAGGATGATGATACGAGTACCGAGATGAGGATATCGAGCAAAGACGTCGAGAAGATAGAATTCATCATCTCTTAAACATCCACCACCAAAGCTTCCAAGGGCTCTTGAATTGAAAGAAATAGAACCATCCGAAAGTGAGACTTTGGTAGCTTCCCCAAACCGAAAATCCTTTAGTTGAGCGATTCAAAGCTTTCTTTCAAGCTTCTCTTGGCTGTGTGCACAAAGAAGCACGCCATTATCATCGAACTTCTTTGCTCCTTTTAAGAATAATCATCGTGATTCTTCGTTCGAGGTTATATCATCCAATAGAACACCAAAGAACGTTTCATCCCACACTTAAATAATCTTCTCAAATTTCTTTTCCATCAAGTCTCGAAGCAATCCATTCCGGAAAGGTGTCAAGAGACCACTTCCCCAGTAGTTGAATTGATGCGGTCAATCTCTTAGAATAGAGCTCACGAACCGAATACACATGCCAAGACAAAGAAACTTATACCATCAAGTAGCGATTAAGTCCAATAGCGAAAGAATAACCCGATGTATACTTTTCTCTCCCAAGAAAGCGTATGAATCTCAAGAACCCAAAGTGCCGAATGCCCAAAGAGAGATAGCGATAACATTGAAGAAGCAGGCGAATCATCGATTATCTCTGCGGGTGACAATCTCTGCGGATGTCAACACGGAATAAGTGATTATATCTACGAATCACAGATTAAGCCCTCGGGTAAAACAAATGAGCATCCCTAATGTACACAATCTCTATCCACGATGATTGTGATAAGATCAAAATCATCACACACTTGTGTACCTCTTTCATCTTCAGAAAGTAACTCTTCCATCTCTTCCCCCACGTTGTTGTAATAATAACACAAAAGCCTTCATGAGTAAAACCTTGAGTTTCTCTGCGGTCATGACATTTGTTTTACCGGGATATCTTCAATCACTTAGAGGAGTTAAGTTCATCAAGTTTACTCGTCATGAGTAAAACCTTGAGTTTCTCTGCGGTAATAACATTTGTCTTCCGGGATATCTTCATCACTTAGAAGAATTAAGTTCATCAAGTTTACTCGCTTTGTGTTTATATGTGAGTCTCCTTTCTCCTTCTTGGTTTTGACACTTGTAATCAACAACTCATTGTAAGCCAGTATACTAGAAATTTGTTGAGAAGAACACTTGAACACTTGTGGGAATCAACATCTTGAAGACTCTCTCGACTATTTTTATCAACCCTTATGTAGACAATTTGAAGAGACCATTGAAGAAGAAAACACCTATACCATACTTGGCTGAAGTCAACTTCCCACATTTGTATCTTAAGCTTGCACCTAATGATGGAAGAGCGGTGTAGAAATTTATACTTCAAGCAAATCTCTAAGTACTCACTACCCAAACAAAGTATGAGACATTAACACCTCTTGCGTTTATCCACACCGTCATATCGTGTGACATTTGAGTAAAACAAAGTAACTCCTAATAGTGATAGTTAACTGGTCTTCAACCATCCACCTCATTCTTGGTAACTAGATAAGCCAAGTCTTCAACTCAAATTCTTAAGCCCGAGCAAGTTATCAAATAAGAACACGCCTTTGTGAAAGTCAACTTCAATCTCAAATAAGTGATAAATGATTAACTCAAGTAATCACCTTGTGTCAAATGTCCAACAATAGTCAATATCAACGTCTCGAGTAGTCATTGCTAAAGAATATGAGCACGTCTAATTGGGAATTGAATCGACTTATAACCTTCTCCCAATTAGTGCTCTCCCTAAACCGACAATCTGTTTGATAGATGCCAGTTAAGAAGAATTCTTTAGATCGTTAAATGCAACTCGTCTTTAGTCTTCTAACATGTAGCGAGAAAATGTAGAAACGAGTATCAGACTCGACCTTCTTCAAGATTGTGCGGTTGGGGAATAGATAGTTAACATCTTCAACTCGCACCAAAAGCATCCCACCAAAAGCATCGATTAACTTACATCTTGCAAATTCCTTAACTAAAATCCTCCCAATCAAACAAGAACGAAAGATGTTCATCAAGAAAATCGAAGAATCGGTACAACGCGACACACAAGATGGTAACACCAAACTCCCAATCACATCAAACAAGAACATATAGATTGTTCGAATCATCATGTTGATGTATGTGATTGGTCCCGAACCGCCAAGTTTTCTCACCAAGCTCGCCACTTGTGAATGGCCGATCGTAAGAAACTTAAAGCGGCTCAGAACAAACTCAATGAAGATCCGGGGGTATAGTGTTTCCCGGTCGTTATGTCCCAATGAGCTATCTGATGGATTACCAAGCGTAAAGTGATCGAGAGATTTGAGCAGGAAAAGGATTTGGAATGATTATAACTACGGAAGAGTACATAAACTAAAGGGGCTTAAATGCAAATTAAAGAAAATTTAAAAGATAAAAATATTAAATAAACGCTATCACTATAATTAAAATGATGTTTTGTTTTTATGTTTTATAAACCGGAATTAAAAACTACGCGACGTATAAATAAAAATGTGAAACTTACACAATATAAATACTAAAAATATGAAAAATACATTTTACAATCCTAATGATAAAAGAAAATATATAGAAAAAGAAAATTATTTTTATAACTATTTAATTAATTATTATTAATTAAAAACTATTTTAACTAATAAATAATAGCTTATAATACAAGAAAGTATGAAATAAAGCTAGAAAAATAAAGTTAAGACTTAGAAAAATCTAAAATATCAAAGAGAATTTTCAAAACTATTTTGTATTTTTCTCAATATTTTCTATTTTTATGAATTTTAAACTATTAAAAACTACTTAAATTATTTAAAAATACAAATTTAACTAAGAAAAATATGGAAAATATTTTTGACTTTTATATTTATCTTAACTTAAGAAAATGAAAATTATTTTTGAATCTTTTACGAATTTTTGTATTAAAAGCTAATTAAAAATGCTTAAAACTAATTAAAATCAAGAAAAATAGCAAACAAGCTAGGAAAAATCTGAAAATTTTTGGAAAACTCTAAAATAATATTAGGAAGCTAGGAAAAATGGAAAAACATGGGGTTATGTGGAGGAATATGAAACTGATGTGCAAAGTGCTAAGGAATTAGCACTTGGAATAAGCTAGACACCACAATAAGCTACCAACTTTATGCAAAAGCTCTAATATGCTAAAAGAACTAAAATGCAACAAAAAACAACTGACCTAAAACTCTTAATAGCAATCTATACAAATTTGGATTATTTGAGTTCAATGCTAATAACAATTTCTGAGGGGCTACTTGCAGCCACAAAATAAGCACTCAAATAAGCTAGAAATCAAAATCCAAATATTGAGACCTAAACTAGACCTAGGTGGGTACTTATAACCCAAAGATCAGACTTTGGGAAGCTCTCATGAGCCTTGTGCAATCTGCACAAAACGAGGAAAACTTCGGTTTATCTTTGAAACTTAATGAACAGGGCATTTGGGACCTAAAAGACAAGCTTGTTTGGAGCTTAAAAAAATTGGTAAAATTCTACAAAAATGCTAATAAGAAAAGAGACCGGTTGAACTTTTTAAAGCAACAAGTTTCACTGAAATTGGCTTAGAAATGAAGCCATGAAAATCCTTGCGATTGGACCCAAACAAGTTTTCAAGTGTTGACTTTTGAAAGCAGTTGAGTTAGGTTGACTTTTGTGAGATTTAATCTCTAAAACCGAGTGATTATGATCTAATAGGCTATAATGAAACTAGAATTAGCTACTCTAATGATGACTAGACCTAAATCAAGCTTTGGAACTTCAAATACTTAACTGATGCAATGATTAGAGCAGGATGAAAATGATTTTGACTTATAGTGATGATATATGCAAACTAAGGACTAACATGGATGCAATTATCATATATAAGCTTATAACACCCAAACTTAACCAATGGTCTACCCTTAAACTCAAAAATAAGCCCTATGCCAAACACTACTTACAAGACTGTTATGCAAATTTCCCAATCAAATCTTAAATCTAACCCATAACAAACATCAGTACAGATTCAAATTACTCCTACATGATGCAATAACTCCAACTTAAACTACCAATGATACAAAGAAGCTAATTATGCGGATGGACGAGATATGCGGATGAGCGATTATAAAGCAGATATCAACAGATTAAGCGATTCGAAACACAATAAATTGAACAAGTCAGAAATCAACAAACTAGACTATCTAATCATAAACAAACAACAATGAGCAACAATGAAAATTCTACATTCGATTTAGAACTTGGAGATAAAGCGGACTTACAAATGGTCTGTCACACTGCTAATGAAACAATAACCCCTATCCTAAACTGATTTCACCCAATATCAAATTCAATCTCCACCCATATCCATCAAGAAATCAAGACTCGAACCATATTAACAATGAAACTGCCACATTGACTTTTGTTGACCATGGAACAAATTTGCTTGAAAATGAAATGTAAGCTTACTCAAAGCTATGATAAGCTTACATAAGCTTGATTGAGCTTAAAAATAAAATTCTAAGAACTTGCTCATAAGAGTTTGAAACTGAAAACTACAACAGTAAGCATTAAACTTGGAACTCAGATAAAAGACTTGGACTGATGTTCAAAACACATTACAAAGATGTTATAACTTAAATTTGATACGAAAAAGCGAAATTACAACATTTTTATTTAAACTAAAACATTTATAAAGAAAAAGCGACATTAAGGAAAATTTATAAACTAACTACTTGCTTCTCCTTCTCTTCCTTCCTTTTTATACCCAAGCTTGTCTTCTCTCATCTCGAGATAATCCCTCTCTGTTTATGGCCTTTGGATCACTTCAATTGATATTGGCCGTTTGATTAGTTTTAGCGGAAATGTATTTTGCCGGTTGGAGGGTTGAGTGAGGGGGAGGGTGAAGCAATAAATGCTACTTGGATTGTTATGTTTGGAGTGATAAGGTGGGTGGGATATGAGCTGGGATTGTGTGTTGTAGAGGTGAAGCAGAAAGCAAGTGGGGAAGGAGATCTTTTGGCGCGTGTTGGGGTTTTTGACCGAGTTTGTTGGTGGTTTAATAATAAAGGGGGGGTCCAAGTTAGGCAGGGGTCACAGGAAAAGGCAGGGTCCAAAATGATTGTGACAAGGGTCCAATAGGTTTATAGAGTTTAATATCACAAGGACTAGTGGTGTAAATTAAAAATCAAGGGACCATAGTCGCCAATTTGCAAAGATGTTTCAAGGACCAAACCGACAAGCTTCCATAGTACAAGGACCAAATCTTACATTTTCCAATTTTCCAAGGGCCATTTTGCCAAATTTGAAACTTGGAGGACCAAACTTGTAATTTTCTCAAACTTTTATATTTTTCACCAAAGGACTAATTTTGACAAGTTATGATTTAAAAGGACCTTTGGTGATTTTCTTTTGAAATTAGGACTCGTGGACTATTTCGACAATTTTAGAAACTGGGGATCAAACGCCAATTATGCAAACTTTGCTTATTTTTCATCCGATTTTAAACATTTTGCATCCAAACATATAAAATGCAATTTTGGAATATTTTCGATATTTTGATGCATTCGAGCATTTTAAGCGTTTTGCAGTTGAGATTGACCCAAAATGATGAGTATTTACACACTCATCAATCCCACACTAAACTATTGCTAGTCCCTAGCAATCTTTTGAGAAAAACTTAATGAATTTGAATCTCTTTACCAAAAGCCATTACTTCGGAGTAGCCAAATGTTTCGATTCAAGTAAGAACCATGGTACAAATAACCATGTGATTTTGAGCAAACTACCGACTTTCAACGGTTTGATTTGTCTTTACCGGAAGCCGTTTGCTCGGACTAGCCAACTCTTAGATAAATTATCGTATTATCTTTGGTGAGCTGATTACCAATTATGGTTTTCCATCGCCTTTACCACAGCCATAAACTTGCGGGCTGTGAACTCTTCACTTTTTAGGATATGGTGGTGAATACCATACAATTTTGGGCAAATTGCAAGTCGTCAACGGTTTGAGATATCTTTACCAAGAGCCTTTTGCTCCTGGATTAGCCAATCCTTTTGTTTATTAGACAAAGGCGGATGATAACCATAAGATGAGTCGGTGTAAAACAACACTCAAAAAAAAAAAAAAAATTTTGGCCAAAAGCGGGAATTAGGTGGATAATACATATTAAAATTCGTGAGAATTCCCCACACTTAGAAATGAATATTGCCCTCAATATTCAAAGTACCGGTTATGCCGAAACCGAGAACGAAAAGGGAAATACTACGCCATTATTTAGCAAGATTTTTTTTTTTTTTTTTTTTTTTTTTTTTTGAGAAAACATATATACAACATGTGGGGCAACTCCCCACACTAGGGTGGAACACATGGGTGAAAACCCATGTTTAGCTCTTATTTTTGATTACCGAGTCGCTAGCTTGACTCGACCAATTAATTTGTTCATGGGAAGCAAAGTGGAAGAAACAATCTCCATCGGACTTTCATTCAAGATGTTTGGACAAACATTTGAAGCACGTGAAAGTTCCACACCGATGAGATATATTCCCGACTCAAGATAATGGTACATGAAAATGCCAGGGATCAAAGATAATGTCTTCATTCAGAAGGAGTGAAGAACAGAGAAGACCCGGGATAGGTGAAGAAGAGATAAAAATCATGATAAACATCATGACTAACTCATCATCATCGGAAGGAGAATTCATAATAGCATGAATCTCATCATTTAAGCTCAATTGGTCTAGACATATCTCGGGTGTGTCTAGATCAGTAGAAGTTATCATACTCGGCGGAGATATGATATGAGTGAGTTCATCCGAGAACTCCATAAAGGTGAATGAATCATATTCGAATTGATATGAGTGGGTTCACCGGTGAACTCCTCCAATGTACATGATTCATAATCGGGAGAGAATTATGAGAATGAAAAGTGGTACCGCCACTAATCTTCTCTCCCATATTATCAAACAGAGGCTTTCATTTAGGAATAGAATCATCGGAAAGAATGTCACTATCCTTAATGGGGATAGGAGATGAAATAGGTTTCTCTTGAAAGCCTCAATTTTAGAAATGAGAAGACCGACATTCAATAATGTTGCTCGAAGAGCTTCATCTTTGATTTCGGTGTCGTTAACTTCATCATTCTCTTCTTCAAGCTAACAAGCTCGTAAGGTGAATCTTCCATAAATGATGTCTCCACAAGATAACGAATCATCATCATCGAATCGGAGAACATCTCAACATGATCATTTTGGAAGACAAGAGGAGGAGGATATCACACATGATCAAGAATTCCACATGACTCTCTTGGGATTGGGACAAGGTTCTCAACACTAGACTTTATGAATTCATCCGATTCCTTTTGTGAACAAGTGTCGAGATGCTCGTCCCCCATGTTCGAGAGAGAGAGTGGAGCCTCGGGTGTGATAGCGGTTGTTTGAGATGGAATCTCAAGCTGCTGGGATATCAACCGACCGAGAGAGTTAAGAAATATTATCTTTAAAAGGATAAAACTCTCCTCGTCATCGTCATAAAGTGCTTGCCTTGAGAAATTGGGAACGCATGTAGAGTCGCTTGCTCTAGGATTAATAATTCTTCCCTAGATTTGCGAGCCTCTCGTTCTTCTCGTTCTTGACCAAGAATTCTCCTATGGTCTTTTCACCATTCACTTGATTCTTAAAGTTACTAATCATATCATCAAGTGTTTTCATTGTGGTTTCAAAATCTTGGGAGATTTCTTGAGATAACGGCTCGGTGGAGTTTGAACCGTATGGTCTTTGTGGAGGTTGGAAATTATCAAATCTGTGAGAGTCATGATTGTTACAAGGAAATGGATTCTATTTGACAATCGAGTGAAATGGGGACCTCCATTAGACTCACAACAAGAAAAGCTGTTGAGTGCGGAATGGTGAATCATATGGATTTTGGTTATAACCAAAACTCGAGCATCACCGAAAAGCTGCTCATAGACAAATGTGTTTCCGGATTGACACTCAAATCCTTGGTGAGGACCTCCACAAAATTCACAGCAGTAATGTTGGTTATATGAAGATAAGTCGGGCTGTGGTGGGTAATTGAAAAAATTTGAGGGGTCGTTAAATGAGTTCGGATTAGGATCATAATCAAATGAATTCCTCGAACCACAAAACAAACAACTCCCGTTATGGATATCATTACCACATTATACGGTACACCAACGATAGTGAACCAAAGAGGCTCACCACAACCGACACAAGGAATAAACGATTGCATTTGAGAGTTATGAGAAGGAATCGGTTTATTCAAAGAATCAACAAAACCAACATGGTGATCCGAATGACTATCAAGTCTCGAAGAACATTCTAAAAATCGGGAGGTGGGACAAGTGGTGTGCTCGAGAGCTAGCAATTTCCACAACTTCCGTTATGGTCTCCGGTTCTTGAGCGGGTTCATCGGGTTGTGGCGGATGGTCGGAAAAACTTGGAGAATCATCGAGAGAGTTATCGATAATTCGCACCAATAACAATATTTGCTTGCACCCATCCTTCCACATTGCTTGCATAAACAATCCGGATTCGACAAGAGTTGATCCTCTTCCATACGGCTTTTGCGGTGGGAAACAACGAGGATAATCGAGCGTCGCCATGAGAATTAAACATGTAGAGGTTAAAGAAATAGAATTAAACGGTTTTGAGGTTAAAGAAGAGTAGAATCAAGCAGTGCGAGGGGTAAGAGAAATAGAATCATACGGATAAGAGGAATGAGAAGAATATTTTTGTATTTTGGAATTTTATAAGAAAATATAAACATATATAGATGGTATAAACAAGGAGTGAATATTCAAATCACTAATGCTAGACGGAAGATAATCAAGACTCCCGGCGGTGACGCCAAAATTTGATTGGTCCCGAGGCAAGTCAAGTTTTCTCACTCAAGCCTGCCACTTGTGAATGGCCGACCGTAAGAAACTTAAAACGGCTCAGGAACAAACTCAATGAAGATCTGGGGAGTATAGTGTTTCCCCGGGTCGTTATGTCCCAGCGAGCTATGCAATGGATTACCAAACGTAAAGTGATCGAGAGATTTGAACGGGAAAAGGATTTGGAATGATTATAACTACAGAAGAAGTACATAAACTAAAGGGGCTTAAATGCAAATTAAAGAAAGTTTAAAAAGATAAAAAAAATATTAAATAAACGCTATCACTATAATTAAAATGATTTTTTGTTTTTATGTTTTATAAAGCGGAATTAAAAACTACGCGACGTATAAATAAAAATGTGAAACTTACACAATATAAATCCTAAAAATATGAAAATACATTTTACAATCCTAATGATAAAAGAAAATATATAGAAAAGAAAAATATTTTATAACTATTTAATTAATTATTATTAATTAAAAACTATTTTAACTAATAAATAATAGCTTATAATACAAGAAAATATGAAATAAAGCTAGAAAATAAAGTTAAGACTTAGAAAATCTAAAATATCAAAAGAGAATTTTCAAAACTATTTTTGTATTTTTGAATATTTTCTATTTTTATGAATTTTAAACTATTAAGAACTACTTAAATTATTTAAAATACAAATTTAACTAAGAAAATATGGAAAATATTTTTTGACTTTTATATTTATCTTAACTTAAGAAAAATGAAAATTATTTTTTGAACCTTTTCTCGAATTTTTGTATTAAAAGCTAATTAAAAATGCTTAAAACTAATTAAAATCAAGAAAATAGCAAACAAGCTAGGAAAAATCTGAAAATTTCAGGAAAACTCTAAAATAATATTAGGAAGCTAGGAAAAATGGAAAAACATGAGGTTATGTGGAGGAATATGAAACTGATGTGCAAAGTGCTAAGGAATTAGCACTTGGAATAAGCTAGACACCACAATAAGCTACCAACTTTATGCAAAAGCTCTAATATGCTAAAAGAACTAAAATGCAACAAAAAACAACTGACCTAAAACTCTTGATAGCAATCTATACAGATTTGGATTATTTGAGTTCAATGCTAATAACAGTTTCTGAGGGGCTACTTGCAGCCACAAAATAAGCACTCAAATAAGCTAGAAATCAAAATCAAATATTGAGACCTAAACTAGACATAGGTGGGTACTTATAACCCAAAGATCAGACTTTGGGAAGCTCTTATGAGCCTTGTGCAATCCTGCACAAAACTGAGGAAAACTCAGTTTATGCTTTGAGCTTAATGAACAGGGCATTTGGGACCTAAAAGACAAGCTTGTTTGGAGCTTAAAAAAAATTGGTAAAATTCTACAAAAATGCTAATAAGAAAAGAGACCAGTTGAACTTTGTAAAGCAACAAGTTTCACTGAAATTGGCTTAGAAATGAAGCCATGAAAAATCCTTGCAGTTGGACCCAAAACAAGTTTTTCAAGTGTTGACTTTTGAAAGCAGTTGAGTTAGGTTGACTTTTGTGAGATTTAATCTCTAAAACCAGAGTGATTATGATCTAATAGGCTATAATGAAACTAGAATTAGCTACTCTAATGATGACTAGACCTAAATCAAGCTTTGGAACTTCAAATACTTAACTGATGCAATGATTAGAGCAGGATGAAAATGATTTTGACTTATAGTGATGATATATGCAAACTAAGGACTAACATGGATGCAATTATCATATATAAACATAACACCCAAACTTAACCACGGGGTCTACCTTAAACTCAAAAATAAGCCCTATGCCAAACACTACTTACAAGATCATTATGCAAATTTCCCAATCAAATCTTAAATCTAACCCATAACAAACATCAATCAGATTCAAATTACTCCTACATGATGCAATAACTCCAACTTAAACTACCAATGATACGAGAAGCTAATTATGCGAGATGGATGGATATGCGATGAGCGATTATAAAATGATATCAACAGTTTAAGCGATTCGAAACACAATAAATTGAACAAGTCAGAATCAACAAACTAGACTATGCTAATCATAAACAAACAACAATGAGCAACAATGAAAAATTCTACATTCGATTTAGAACTTGGAGATAAAGCGGACTTACAAGTGGTCTGTCACACTGCTAATGAAACAATAACCCCTATCCTAAACTCGATTTCACCCAATATCAAATTCAATCTCCACCCATATCCATCAAAGAATCAAGACTCGTAACCATATTAACAATGAAAGCGCCACATTGACTTTTTGTTGACCATGGAACAAATTTGCTTGAAAATGAAATGTAAGCTTACTCAAAGCTATGATAAGCTTACATAAGCTTGATTGAGCTTAAAATAAAATTCTAAGAACTTGCTCATAAGAGTTTGAAACCGAAACTACAACAAGAAGCATTAAACTTGGAACTCGGATAAAAGACTTGGGTGATGTTCAAAACACATTACAAAGATGTTATAACTTAAATTTGATACGTAAAAAGCTGAAATTACAACATTTTATTTAAACTAATACATTTATAAAGAAAACGACATTAAGGAAAATTTATAAACTAGCTACTTGCTTCTCCTTCTCTCTTCCTTCCTTTTATACCCAAGCTTGTCTTCTCTCATCTCCGAGATAATCCCACCTCTGTTTATGGCCTTTGGATCACTTCAATTGATATTGGCCGTTTGATTAGTTTTAGCGGAAATGTATTTTGCCGTTGGAGGGTTGAGTGAGGGAGGGTGAAGCAATAAATGCTACTTGGATTGTTATGTTTGGAGTGATAAGGTGGGTGGGATATGAGCGGGATTGTGTGTTGCAGAGAGGCGAGAGAAAGCAAGTGGGGAAGGAGATCTTTTGGCGCGTGTTGGGGTTTTGACCGAGTTTGACCGGTGGTTTAATAATAAAGGGGGTCCAAGTTAGGCGGGGTCACGGAAAAGGCGGGTCCAAATGATTGTGACAAGGGTCCAATAGGTTTAAAGAGTTTAATATCACAAGGACTAGTGGTGTAAATTACGAAAATCAAGGGACCATAGTCGCCAATTTGCAAAGATGTTTCAAGGGACCAAAACTGACAAGCTTCCATAGTACAAGGACCAAATCGACATTTTCCAATTTTCCAAGGGCCATTTTTGCCAAATTTGAAACTTGGAGGACCAAACTTGTAATTTTCTCAAACTTTTTATATTTTTCACCAAAGGACTAATTTTGACAAGTTATGATTTAAAAAGGACCTTTGGTGATTTTTATTTTGAAATTAGGACTCAGGGACTATTTCGACAATTTTAGAAACTTGGGGACCGAAGCGCCAATTATGCAAACTTTGCTTATTTTTCATCCGATTTTAAACATTTTGCATCTGAAACATATAAATGCAATTTTGGAATATTTTCGATATTTTGATGCATTTGAGCATTTTAAACGTTTTGCGATTCGATTGACCCAAAAATGATGAGTATTTACACACTCATCGGTGATGAAGCATTAACCGGAAGCACTTTGTCGATAAGCTCATCAATCCGAGTGAAGATGTCAACCAACGGCTCTTAGAAGAGAGAAACTCCATGTAAAGATGACCCGTCGATAAGAAGAGACTCGGTTCTTACATGAGTTTAGAGCCGTATGACCATTAATTCTCAAATATCAATCAACAATGCAAAAAATCACACTTCTTCCCCTCAAGAATTGCATACGGAGATGCCATTCTTGATTAAACAAGTGAGCATCATCCAAATGTAGTCTATTCACACTTCTCCCCGCAAAATTAGCACATGATGTTGCCATCGTCATTATAGTTGAGAAAGTGGAATCGAAAAACAATCAACAAGAGCTTGGTTCACTTGATGACCAAGCGCATGGAAAAGTATGAAGCATGTTGATGAGAATGGTCATAATAGAGAAGATTTCTCTTCTTGTAAGATAGAGCGACCGACACATACACTTTTCTTTTCTTTGGAGAACGAGGCATGAACTGTTGTGTTCATACGTCATGATCTCTCTTTTCGACTCTCTTAGCAAAACATGTAATCAACCCAAGATCATTCAAGAGGCTCTTTGTAGTGACGGTTGATGGAGATAACCCAATATGATGAATTTGACCACAAGTAAACTAACCCGAACTCGTGACTTATACTTGCACATATGTAACAAAGAGCGGTGCGAGACTTCATGCCCATTTGAATCTCTAAGTACTCTATACTCCTCAACCAACCAACCATCAAGTAATAGACGTACATTACCTCTTGAAAATCCACAATTGAATGTGACATTGAGCACTACAACGTAACTCCTTTAAGTGATAGTTATTTTGTGGTGATAAGAGCCCAATTCCCCAGTGGTAAAAGAAGAGGTAAAAGTCACCCAACAATAACTAGATTTCCAAGTCTTCGTTTTTGATAATAAGCTCGAACAAGGATCTCGAAGAATCTTCATCCAACCATCCCGATACCTTCGGATACTAAGTACACTCGCTAGTGATGTTTCACTTCAACCTCAAATAAATAATCTTGAATTAACGCCGATGTCACATTATCTCGTTAATCGCTCAAATCTAGCCTTCTTTGACATTTAAATGAACTTTGATAATGGTTTCATCCGACCATGGTTACAAGCACGTAACCCATAAAACCATAAAATAACCAAACCGCCATGACAAAAATCCAAACACACATCCAATTCATGAAGTACACCCTTTTATCCCTTCTTTGAAGCGTAAACCGTGCAAAGAACATCAAATAAGATCCGAAATACACTTTCCTTTTCTCCAGATGGTTCTATCATTCGGATTTTACAACTCTATGGTTTAAACCGAAAAATAGATTCTTCGCGGGATTTTACAAAACCAAGAATAAACCGTAAGATAGATCCGAAATGCACTTTACTAATACAAGGATGTTTCCATTGTCACGAGATTTTACAAGTCTATGATTTAAACCGAGAAATAGGTTCTTTCGCGGGATTTTACAAAATCAAGACAAAGCCGTAAACAATGTCGACTTGAATATGTTATGACGACTTTGGTTTCGGTGAATATCTGCTTTAGGGAGCATGCAATGTTCATCATCCAACACCATTAACCTCATCAACCATCAATAAACACTTTGGTAAACACATCATTCACGCATTCTCGGCTTTGGTGTGGTAGAACCACATGGTGATGTAAATCCGATATGCCAAACTTGATAATGAAATATCGAGCACAAACAACCCCGTAGTTAGTAATGTTCAAATTTTAGTTCTAGCCGTGACATAATGTTAACGATGAAAATGTATAAACCAACGTACCAAACCTCATAATCCATCGAATCTCATCATCACCTTGCTTCAAATCATATTACACCAACAAATCACATAAATTCAAGTCACATCACCCAACAAGTCTCATTTTCATGCAAGATGTACTGGATCCAATTTAATCCCACATAAGATTAGCACATCCGATATCAATCACTCTTAAAATTCAAGTTTTAAGTAAAATGCACGGACATGGCACCAACTCATGTAGAATATCCGAATTAATAAAGCCCATTGCACAACATAACTTTCCGTGAAGAGTACGAGTATGAGGATAACCGATTCAAGCGATTAAGACCGAGATCCAAAAATTACCACATAACCCGTTCCAAGATGAATACAATTTATCACATGGCCCATTGAAGACATTTATCTAATCCAATCACTCAAATAACTCATACACGATCAAGAATAAAATGTGATTAATCGGAAATATCACGTTCATAATTCTCAATCCCAAATCCCAAATAACTCAAATAACATGAATTGTTAATCACAATCAAGTATTGAGTTAAAACGTGATTTTGTCTTCACAACAACACATTCGCCAAAACTCTTGCCCATGATTGTTATAATACCATAAGTTACTAAATATCCTCATGATACTCAACTACGGCCCATCCAACTCACAAACCATCAAATAAAATTCACCGATTCCATTTTAGCTCCACTCTAACCCAGAGTCCAAAGTCATTCTTCGCCCATATTAAACACCTAATCCGAATCGAATTTGCCCTAAAAACACGGTATAAAATCTCACTAACATCACATAATGCCCTAAACATTAGCAACCCTAATCACTCTCATAAAACCTGCGCCTCATAACAACTCGCCACCAAGATCTCAGTAAGCAAACCCAAATAAAACTTTCAACAATTTCAGTCCGCCTCCTCTTTTTTTCTTTCAGAATAATCATGGTGACCTCGCCACAGTGATGGCTTGAGGAATCACTGACTCGAAGCACATAGGAAAGCCACAATCGATTTGTAACTGCCACAGGGATGGCTACAAGATACTTCATTCGAATATACCATAGGGATGGTTAGAGAACATGGACGAGGTCTCAAACACAACTCAAGGTAGGTTTAATCTTTTTCTTTTGTTGTTACTGAGTCTCAAACGAATCGGGAGAAGAGATTTAACATTATTGTTACAATCACTTTCCATTAATTTGAATATTATCACATCTTATAATTTTATTAAACCGAGTCTGGATGGGAGTTTAAAAACGAATCAAAAAGATGTGATGAGACCTCTATGGTTTTGTCCAGCTTAGTATGTCACGAACATAACGTTTGATGAGCCTTTTGTCAAGGATTTTGATTTTGTTGAAGAGATTAATTATGAATGAGCGAAGATATGATGATGATATCCTTGTTAGCCATCATGTCTTATGTGTCGAATAGTTGATGAAACATATGTTTCAAACAGATCGGATCAATGATGATATTCTATTTTGTGCATAAGACTTTGGTCTTGATGTTACTTACAAGTACCATGAAAATAGTTGACTGAGATCAAGGATTATCTTTCAATTAGGTTCATTGTCGAGTCAAGAAAGGTTTTGGTATGGATTCGAACACCATTTTCATTATGATAATGTTGACTGATGGTCTTCCTCATTGAGTATGATGGTTTTGGTTTGGATGTTAGGTATGGATAATAGGTTGTGTCGATGTACAAGGACCGATGATGGTGTTTAGCCTGAGGTCGTGATGATGTTTTACATTTGTAATGTGGTCTTGGTCATTGGTGTTGGTCAGTAGTTAAACTCTTCATCATCTCATCACATAAGTCGCTAAGTCATTTATTTGACTCAATAGTCAAATAACCAAGTCGCTACCAGTTATCCATAACAAGTCGCTAGCTTTTTATGTCAAGTCGCCATTGACTTGAGTTGACTAAATAGTCAAATCGCTACACAAGTCGCTAGCTTTGTTGACAAGTCGCTAGCTTTGTTGACAAGTCGCTAGACTTGTATCGGTTGACTCAAAAGTCAAACCGCCATCACAACTCGCTATCAACATATCAACTCGCTACATAGAGGATACATAGAACACGGATGAATGCAACCCAACACGCTATGATGAACCCGAAAAACAAAGATAAAGACTTCTTGGTTTACCCGTTTAGACCACTCGAAACAAAGAATGAATGAACTTGTTTGCCCGAAAACTCTATGAAAACATAATCATGTGACCACAAAGATTATGACCGGTTTGACCACAAAGATTATGACCACAACAAAATAACCAACAAGTATGATGTATTCAACCAAGAGAACATGTAAATAATCGTTAAAAGCGGTTACCAAAATAAATGGAAAATAATAATCCGACCACAAAAATACAATAACGGTTTACTACATGATCAAGAAACCACAAAATCAACACAACACAAAAACCTTGGCTCGATACCAATTGTTAGGATCCAATATTTATGTGTTTGATGATTCGGTGGTCTTAGAGATCGAAATACATGTTTGCCATTAGAGAGAAAGTTAGAGAGTTGGGTGTTTTCTTGGTAGAGTTACTTCACAAAATGTAGAATATTAGATTGAAAAGCACCACCCTTCCATGGATGGAAGGGGTATTTATCTACACAATACACGACCTCCCATCGGCTGTGGATCGTGGATACGATGGGTAAGACCGTCCTTCCTCCACGGTGTTGCTCTAAACTAAACTACGCTACAAACTAACTAATAAGCGACATAATTACGTAAATAACTACAAGTCACGAGCTAACTTATGCTAGATAGTATTTGGGGTGACCGACTCTTCACTATGGAATTTTCCAATTCCTAACACCCAAAGATAAGTATTATTCGGTTAAAATTTTTAAATTTTGAAGACAAAATTACATGTTTGGTCCCTATGGTTTACCTAAATAACAGTTTAGTACCTAAGTCATTTAATTACACCACATACCTATTTTTGAAACATCCTGCACATTTAGTCCCTATTATAGGAAATAGGGACTATCCGTGTAATAAAAATGATTACACAGATGATCCCTATTTTTTCAAATAGGGACTAAATGGGCAACATGTTTCAAAAATAGATACGTGTGGCGTAATTAAAATGACTTAGGGATTAAACCTGTTATTTGGAGTAAACCATAGGGACCAAACATGTAATTATTTCAATTTTGAATAAAGATGACTTTTGGTTTCCGGTAAGGTGGGGAAGTGTGATTCTGTGGCGGGCGGTAGTAATAAGTACTTAGCATTTAATGCGCTAAGTTAGGTACGTGGTTATCCCTAATTAACGATTTGCGATGGTCGGTATTTTTCAAGCATGAAGTCGAATGCAATGCCTCTTCGCTCATATGCATCACTTTCATTGGGGCTTGATGATGTACCCTCCGAGTAGCTCGAAGGACACTCCTTCGAGAAGTGTCGAAGCCCTTCCATATGAAGGCCCAAGTTAGGATTCCAGAATATCCATAGGCGTCAAACCATTCGTTGGCACGAAGGTTACCTAAGAGGAATTTGCCATTCGAAGCCCTATGCCCTTCGGGGTATGGCTAACGAAGGAACAATGGATAAGGAACCTTCTGACTTGGTCAAACCCACGATCTTCCTCTCTCTCTTGGCTTCCCTGTCAAGTTTGAGAACGTGGGTCACTAAGCCCTAGAGGTTCTTGATCGCTCCCGAGCAGTCGAGCTAAATCACTCGAGCCCGCCACTGTGAATGGCGGAATCGTAACAAGCTTAAAGCGGCTCAGAACGCAGATGCAATGAAGATCCGGGAGTATAGTG
This sequence comes from Chrysanthemum lavandulifolium, assembly GCA_022545495.1. Taxonomy (NCBI): domain Eukaryota; kingdom Viridiplantae; phylum Streptophyta; class Magnoliopsida; order Asterales; family Asteraceae; genus Chrysanthemum; species Chrysanthemum lavandulifolium. The sequence goes on from CM040240.1 coordinate 31,090,394, forward strand.
TTTCCGGTCGTTATGTCCCGGTGAGCTATGCAATGGATTATCAAACGTAAAGTGATCGAGAAATTTGAACGAAAAAGGTTTGAAGGATATTATAACTACGGAAAAGCCAACAAATTACAATGGCTTAAATGCAAATTAAAGGAAATTTAAAAGATAAAATCTATTAAATAAACGCTATCACTATTTTTAAAATTGATGAACGTTTAAAACTTAAAACTTAAAACTTACGTTTAAAATAAACTTACGTAAACGTACAAAATAAAAGTGAAACTTATACAATATTAACCCTAAAAATATGAAAATGATGTTTTACAATCCTAATGATAAAAGAAAAGTTTTAGAAAAAAAATTATTTTTATGACTATTATTCTAATTGTTATTAATTAAAACTATTTTTAACTATTAAATATTAATCTAAAATACAAGAAATTAGGAAACAAAGCTAGAAAAATAAAATTAAGACTTAGAAAAATCTAAAATATCAAAAGAGAATTTTCAAAACTATTTTTGTATTTTTCTCGATTATTTTCTATTTTATGAATTTTAAACTATTTAAAACTAATTAAATTACTTAAAATTACAAAATAAACCATGAAAAATATGGAAAATTACTTTTTGGCTTTTATATTTATCTTAACTTAAGAAAATGAAAATTATTTTTTGAGACTTTTCTTAATTATTTGTATTTAAAGTCGATTAAAATGCTTAAAACTAATTTAAATTAAGAAAAATAGCAAACAAGCTTGGAAAAATCTGAAAATTTCAGGAAAAGTATAAAATAATATTAAGAATATAAGAAAAATGGAAAAACAGGTGCTTATGTGTGGAATTAGGAACTGATGTGCAAAGGCTTATTGAAATAAGCACTAGAATAAGCAAATGGACACCAAAAGCTACCAAACTGATATGGAAGCTACAATAAGCTAAAATTGACCAAATGCAACTGAAATCAACAAGCTCTAACCACTGGATGGCAAGCTTGATCAGATTGATGATATGAGATTTAAGCTAAAGACATGTTACAGGGGCTACTTCAAGCCAAGAAATAAGCACTAAAATAAGTGGAAGCAGGAAAAGCGAAATTGGAACCTAGACTAGACCGGGTGAGACCTTATAAACCAAATATCAGACCTAGGTGAGCTCAAATGAGACCTGTGCATACCTTGCAAAACTGTGATAACCCCCTGTAGGTCAGCGATTGCCACACAGGCACTTAGCACCATATTGACAAGCTAGTTAAGAGCTTAAAGAAAATTTCCAAAATCTAGAAAATTGGTAATAATAAAATAGACCAAGAGATTTTAAAACCACAATTACATCGACATTGACCCGAGATGAATCCATGAAAATTCCTCTAGTTGAGCTCAAACGGTTTTGTGCATTTTGACTTTAAGCAAAAGCGAAAGATTGACTTTCTTGAGTTTTGATCTGGATTTAAGGACTGGAAATGAAGTAATATGATGTAATGACACTAATGCAAGCTATGTTTATTGAATTTGAACACAAAACAAGGGTCTGCTCATTATAAATCTCAACAGTGAAGGATTATGATGATTCTCATACAATTTTGACTTATGGAGTTTGCAAGCACAAACTAAGATAGAAATGAGTATGAAATGGCTAAACAAGCATGAAACAACGAAACCTACCTTTGCATAACCCTATAGCTCGAGTTAAAGCTCTTGAACCAAACACCCTTTATACCAACTCATTGTGAACTAAAAATTTAACAAATTACTTAACCAACATGATTTCTTGATTATACTAAGTCTACTAGACCTAATTAAAACTATATAAACACATTATAACTACTGGTGACTACGAGATAAGCATGCAAGCATAAAATGCAATATTGGATAAAAGCGAAAAATGAAATAATCACTCACCAATGTCCAACTTTGTTGCAGGCTAAACCAAATCAAATCTACTCAATCCTAGTCTAATCCACCCCAAATCAACCTCTGCATCACCCTTTTCCATTTCAGAACCAATAATAATCACGGTTGACTTTTATTGACCAATTGAGAACTTTGAGTAAAATCGATTAAGGAACTTTCGAGTGAGTAATAGAATAAGGTAAGCTTATTAAAGCTTAGATAAGACTTATACAAGCTTATAAGTCCAAGACAACAACCAAAAATAACATTCAAATTTATAGAGATTTTTGAAAATTGCACAAACTGTAATTAAAGCTGAAGCTGGAAATTTGTTTTCAACAAAGATTCACATACATTCAATAATGCTTAAACAAGAGCTTAAAAGCTTAAAAGTACACTAGAAGACTTGAAAAAATCAAAACGACATAAACTAAACTACACTACACTACTTGGCTTCTTTTCTTCTCTTTCTTCTCTTATTTATACTTCAAAAGTGTTTCCACTTGCCTTCTCAGCATATCCCACTTCTTTTGGTAGCCATTGGATGGGTCAAGGTGATAATGGCCGTTTGATTTATTTTGGCGCCAAAATTGGGTTTTAACAGGTGGAGTGAGATTGAGTGTGGGAGAGGTGAAGAATTATTGTTTCTTGGATTGTAGGAGATGTGGGGGGACAGGTTAGTGATAAGGTGAGGAGGGGGGTGGAGTGTTGGTTGTGTTTTGCGGTGTTTGCGAGAAGAAAGAAGAAAAGGCGCCAAGGCCTTTTGACCAAGTGGGTTTGACCCGGATATATTATATTGGGGGTTCAAAATGGCAAATGATGGGGTCCAAGAGGTTTTGACAAGGCCAAAAGGTGTAAAGGTTATTAATAGTACAAGGGCCTAATTGTAAATTACGAAGTTAAGGGACCACATCGCCATTATCTCAAAGTTGATCCAAGGGCTGAAATTGACAATCTCAAAGTTCGAGGGACCAAACTTGACAATTTCCAATTTCAGGGCCAATTTTGCCAATTTTCAAACTTGAAGGACTAAACTTGTAATTTTCTCAAACTTTTATATTTTTCACCAAAGGACTAGTTTTGACAAGTTATGATATTAAAAGGACCTTTGGTGACTTTTCTTTGAAATTTTGACTCGGGGACTATTTTGACAATTTTAGAAACTTGGGGGTCGAAAGCGCCAATTATGCAAACTTTGCTCATTTTCATCGATTTTAAACATTTTGCATCCGAAACATATAAATGCAATTTTGGAATATTTTCGATATTTTGATGCATTTACGAGCATTTTTAACCGTTTTGCGATTCAGAATAAACCAAAATGATGAGTATTTACACACTCATCAATCCCTACACTAAACTATTGCTAGTCCCTAGCAATCTTTTGAGAAAAACATAATGGATTTGAATCTCTTTACCAAAAGCCATTACTTACGGAGTAGCCAAATGTTTGAGTTCAAGTAAGAACCATGGTACACCGATAACCATGTGATTTTGAGCAAACCACCGACTTTCAACGGTTTGATTTGTCTTTACGAAGCCGTTTGTACGGACTAACCAACTCTTAGATAAATTATCAATATTATCTTTGGTGAGTCGATTACCAATTATGGTTTTCCATCGCCTTTACCACAAGCCATAAACTTGCGGGCTAGCCAACTCTTCACTTTTAGGATATGGTGGTGAATACCATACAATTTTGGGCAAATTGCAAGCGTCAACGGATTTGAGATATCTTTACCAAGAGCCGTTTGCTCTGGATTAGCCAATCCTTTTGTTTATTAGACAAGGTGGATCGATAACCAAATGAGTAAGTGTAAAACACTTACTCCAAAAAAATTTTGGCCAAAAGCGGAGAATTGGTATAATTATATGATAAAATTGTGAGAATTCCCCCACACTTAGAAATGAATATTGCCCTCAATATTCAAAGTACCGCGATTATGCGAAACAAAGAACGTAAAGGGAAATACTACGACCATTATTTAGAATTTTTTTTTTTTTTTTTTGAAAAACTTATATATAATATAATCATGTGGGCAACTCCCCACACTAGGGTGGTACACACGGGTGAAAACCCATGTTAAGCTATTGTTTTTGATTACCGAGTCGCTAGCTTGACTCGACCCCAATTCATTGGTTCATGGGGAAGCAAAGTGGAAGAAACAATCTCCATCGGACTTTCATTCAAGATGTTTGGATAAACATTTGAAGCACGTGAAAGTTCCACACCGATGAGATATACATAGAACCGCTCACAAATGATAAATGAAAATGCGGGGTCAAGATAGTGTCTTCATTCCCGAAGGAGTGAAGATGGAGAGAATCACAAGATATTTGAGGAAAGGAAGAAAGATTTTGATAACAATCAAGATCCATTCTTCATCCTCAAATGTAGACGTGTCGGGAGGAAGGGTGAGGGTAGTATCATCAATAAGCAAACTCATACGATAGAGTACACCTTCCTCCAAGCTAATATCATCCTCAAGATCAAAATAGAAATGATCATGTTCCGGAGGAGATATGTCATGAGAGAGTTCATAGGAGAACTCTTTATGAAGAGAATCATTCACATAAGGTGAAATTGTGAACTCTTGTTCCATTGTGGGCTCATCACTATCCTCAATCTAAGTATCAAAGGTGGATTCTCGAAATTAAAGTGAATTCAGTCGAATTCAAATAGAGGATTAATGAAAGTAGCTTTGAATGTTTTGGGAACAAAGTGATCAACATTCTCTATTGGATTTGTTAGGGTAAAAGTGAGTGAATGATCATTATCAATGAGACTTTCGGTCTCTCCCGGATCGGCTTCTAAATCAAAGAGTGGATTGATGTGGTGAGTTCACCGGAGAACTCCTCAAGAAGGGGTCGACATCAGTTGTGGAAGTGATGCCTCAACGTACTCGATGTTTCCAAAGGAAGCACAATTGTCGCTAAAATCGGAGAAAGTTTCAAAATGATCTTTTGAACACTCAAGAGGGGAAGGAGAATCACACCTAAGATCAAAAGTTCCTGTGACTCTCTCGGGATCGGGACAAGGTTCTCAACACTAGACTTTATGAATTAAATCGATTCCTTTTCGGGAGCAGTGTCAAGATGCTCATCCCCATGTTCGGAGAGTGAGTGGGAGCTTGGTGTGATAGCGATTGTTTGAGATGGAGTCTCAATGGCTTTGGGATATCAAGCGGATCGAGGGAGTTGAGAAATATTATCTCTAAAGGATAAAAACTCTCCTCGTCATCATCATAAAGAGCGCCTTAAGAAATTGGGAGCGTCTTGCAGTTGCGCTCTAGGACCAATAATTCTTCCCTAGATTGGCGGGCTTCTCTTTCTTGACTAACAATTCTCCATGGTCTTTTCACCACTCACTTGATTCTTAAAGTTACTAATCATATCATCAAGTGTTTTCATTGCGGTTTCAAAATCACAGGAGATATCATGAGACAACGGCTCGGTGGAGTTTGAACCGTATAATCTTTGTGGAGGTTGGGAATTGTCATATCAGTAAGAGTCATGATTGTTACAAGGAAATGGATTCCCTATTTGACAATCGAGCTGAAATGGGGACCTCCACGATTTTCACAACAATAAAGCTGAGAGTGCGGATAGTGAATCATATGGATTATGGTCATAACCAAAGTTACGAGCATCAACGGAAAGCTGTTCATAGACAAGCGTGTTTCGGATTGACACTCAAATCCTTGGTGAGGACCTCCACAATATTTACAACAGATATGTTGATTATATGAAGATGAGTCGGGTTGTGGTGGGTAATTGGAAAAATTTGAGGGTCGTTAAATGAGTTCGGATTAGGATCATAATCAAATGAATTCCTCGAACCACAAAACAAACAACTCCGTTATGAATATCATTACCACATTGTACACACGTACACCAACGGGGAGTGAACCAAAGAGAGGTTCACCACAACCGACACAAGGAATAAGCGATTGCATTTGATAGTTATAAGAAGGAATCGGTTTATTCAAAGAATCAACAAAACCAACATGATGATCCGAATGACTATTAAGTCTCGAAGAACATTTTGAAAAATCCGGAGGTGGGACAAGTGGTGTGCTCGAGCTAGCAATTTCCACCACTTCGTTATGGTCTCAGGTTACGGTTCTTGAGAAGCGTGAAGATTAAGCAAGTCATTCTTGCTAGTCACCGGATGATTACGCATGCTTGCTTTTAACCGTAAATCGTGAAAGTTTAGAATCAATTCTAGACGGCTTATGAGCAATTGAGGGTTTAGGTTTTTGGATAACCGTAGGTTAGACGTATTTGGCACCTCCATTATCAGAGGGAAGTATCTGGTCCTTTGTCACCCCGGTGTCTCGTTCCATTTCCCTACGCAGAATGAATGGATCATCACGAACAACACGAATTCTAGACATTTGTGACACAGTCTGAAGTTTTTCAACTTCGTCCCAGAATTCGTCCTCGAGAGATTCCATGAGAATAGAATAAGTGAGAATCAAAAGGATAGAGGGTAAAGGGATAAAGAATCAAAAATGGTAGGAGGGTAAAGATGAATGTTTTGGGATTTTGAAAACATTTTGCAAAATCAAAGGATGAAAATCTTTTGGATTTTGAAAAGAAAATATAAACATATACGGATGGTATGGACAAGGAGTGAATATCCAAATCACTAATCGCTGGGCGTAAGATTATCAAGCCTGACTCCCGTGGCGCCTAAAATTTGATGCGCTCTTGAGCAGTCAAGCTAAATCACTCAAGCCCGCCACTTGTGAATGGCGGACCGTAACAAGCTTAAAGCGGCTCGAGAAGCAGATGCAATGAAGATCCGGGAGTATAGTGTTTCCGGTCGTTATGTCCTAGCGAGCTATGCAATGGATTATCAAACGTAAAGTGATCGAGAAATTTGAACGAAAAAGGGATTTGAAGGATATTATAACTACAGGAAAAGCCAACAAATTACAATGGCTTAAATGCAAATTAAAGGAAATTTAAAAAGATAAAATCTATTAAATAAACGCTATCACTATTTTTAAAATTGATGAACGTTTAAAACTTAAAACTTAAAACTTACGTTTAAAATAAACTTACGTAAACGTACAAAATAAAAAGTGAAACTTATACAATATTAACCCTAAAAATATGAAAATGATGTTTTTACAATCCTAATGATAAAAGAAAAGTTTTAGAAAAGAAAATTATTTTTATGACTATTATTCTAATTGTTATTAATTAAAAACTATTTTTAACTATTAAATATTAATCTAAAATACAAGAAATTAGGAAACAAAGCTAGAAAAATAAAATTAAGACTTAGAAAAATCTAAAATATCAAAAGAGAATTTTCAAAACTATTTTTGTATTTTTCTGATTATTTTTCTATTTTTATGAATTTTAAACTATTTAAAACTAATTAAATTACTTAAAATTACAAAATAAACCATGAAAAATATGGAAAATTACTTTTTTGGCTTTTTATATTTATCTTAACTTAAGAAAAATGAAAAATTATTTTTTTGAGACTTTTCTTAATTATTTGTATTTAAAGCTGATTAAAAATGCTTAAAAACTAATTTAAATTAAGAAAAATAGCAAACAAGCTTGGAAAAATCTGAAAATTTCAGGAAAAGTCTAAAATAATATTAAGAATATAAGAAAAATGGAAAAACAGGTGCTTATGTGTGGAATTATGGAACTGATGTGCAAAGGCTTATTGAAATAAGCACTAGAATAAGCAAATGGACACCAAAAGCTACCAAACTGATATGGAAGCTACAATAAGCTAAAATTGACCAAATGCAACTGAAATCAACAAGCTCTAACCACTGGATGGCAAGCTTGATCAGATTGATGATATGAGATTTAAGCTAAAGACAGGTTCTAGGGGGGCTACTTCAAGCCAAGAAATAAGCACTAAAATAAGCTGGAAACAGGAAAACAGAAATTGGAACCTAGACTAGACCTGGGTGAGACCTTATAAACCAAATATCAGACCTAGGTGAGCTCAAATGAGACACATGCATACCTTGCAAAACTCGCATAACCCACAATGCGGTCAGCGATTGCCACTGCAGCAGCACTTGCACCATATTGACAAGCTAGTTAAGAGCTTAAAGAAAATTTGCAAAAATCTAGAAAATTGGTAATAATAAAATAGACCAAGAGAGCTTTTTAAAACCATAATTTACACTGACATTGACCCAGAGATGAATCCATGAAAATTCCCTCTAGTTGAGCTCAAAACTGGTTTTGTGCATTTTGACTTTTTAAGCAAAACTGAAAGATTGACTTTCTTGAGTTTTGATCTGGATTTAAGGACTGGAAATGAAGTAATATGATGTAATGACACTAATTCAAGCTACGTTTATTGAATTTGAACACAAAACAAGGGTCTGCTCATTATAAATCTCAACAGTGAAGGATTATGACATATTCTCATACAATTTTGACTTATGGAGTTTTGCAAGCACAAACTAAGATAGAAATGAGTATGAAATGGCTAAACAAGCATGAAACAACAGAAACCTACCTTTGCATAACCCTATAGCTCAGTTAAAGCTACTGAACCAAACACCCTTTATACCAACTGTTGTGAACTAAAAATTTAACAAATTACTTAACCAACATGATTTCTTGATTATACTAAGTCTACTAGACCTAATTAAAACTATATAAACACATTATAACTACTGGTGACTACAGATAAGCATGCAAGCATAAAATGCAATATTGGATAAAAACTGAAAAAATGAAATAATCACTCACCAATGTCCAACTTTGTTGCAGGCTAAACCAAATCAAATCTACTCTAATCCTAGTCTAATCCACCCCCAAATCAACCTCTGCATCACCCTTTTCCATTTCTGAACCAATAATAATCACCAGTTGACTTTTATTGACCAATTGAGAACTTTGAGTAAAATCTGATTAAGGAACTTTCTGAGTGAGTAATAGAATAAGGTAAGCTTATTAAAGCTTAGATAAGACTTATACAAGCTTATAAGTCCAAGACAACAACCAAAAATAACATTCAAATTTATAGAGATTTTTGAAAATTGCACAAACTGTAATTAAGCTGAACTGAAATTTGTTTTCAACAAAGATTCACATACATTCAATAATGCTTAAACAAGAGCTTAAAAGCTTAAAAGTACACTAGAAGACTTGAAAAAATCAAACGACATAAACTAAACTACACTACACTACTTGGCTTCTTTTTTCTCTTTCTTCTCTTATTTATACTTCAAAAGTGTTTCCACTGCTTTCCTCAAAGATATCCCACTTCTTTGGTAGCCATTGGATGGGTCAAGGTGATAATGGCCGTTTGATTCATTTTGGCGCCAAAATTGGGTTTTAACAGGTGGAGTGAGATTGAGTGTGGGAGAGGTGAAGAATTATTGTTTCTTGGATTGTAGGAGATGTGGGGGGACAGGTTAGTGATAAGGTGAGGAGGGTGGAGTGTTGGTTGTGTTTTGCAGGTGTTTGCAGAGAAGAAAGAAGAAAAGGCGCCAAGGCCTTTTTGACCAAGTGGGTTTGACTAGATATATTATATTGGGGGGGTTCAAAATGGAAAATGACAGGGGTCCAAGAGGTTTTGACAAGGCCAAAAAGGTGTAAAAGGTTATTAATAGTACAAGGGCCTAATTGTAAATTCTGAAAGTTAAGGGACCACATCTGCCATTATCTCAAAGTTGATCCAAGGGCTGAAATTGACAATCTCAAAAGTTCAGGGACCAAACTTGACAATTTCCAATTTCCAGGGGCCAATTTTGCCAATTTTCAAACTTGAAGGACTAAACTTGTAATTTTCTCAAACTTTTTATATTTTTCACCAAAGGACTAGTTTTGACAAGTTATGATATTAAAAGGACCTTTGGTGACTTTTCTTTGAAATTTTGACTCGTGGATTATTTTGACAATTTTAGAAACTTGGGGGTGAAGCGCCAATTATGCAAACTTTGCTCATTTTTCATCGATTTTAAACATTTGCATCTGAAACATATAAAATGCAATTTTGGAATATTTTCGATATTTTGATGCATTTGAGCATTTTTAACCGTTTTGCAGTTCAGAATAAACCAAAAATGATGAGTATTTACACACTCATCAGTTACCCACAATCATGGGACGCCCCCATGATCTCCGACATTCATGCAGAAGTGCTCTCAACCCTATTTCATTCACTATAAATAGGTTGGACGGGCAATGGATTATGGTATGCTCATTTCTTTACTTACATACTTAAACAACCATAACTCATACTTACTCTCACGGGGTGGTTCGCGGTCCTACCCTGTGATAACTTAACGTAGTGTTTCATATTTCTTATTCTCAGGTGAAAGGAAAGTTTTGGCTGGAACATACACCCCTCATTACTTTGATCCTCATCGAAGCCTGGTAGTGCAATCTTTTGTACAATCAATAACACATGAAAATAATGAAATGGCTTTGGCAGAAAAGTATGAACAACATGATTATCAGTTAAAATTAAGTGAATGGAAGTTAAATTGTAAGATCTCTGAAATTGAGAAATTAACTAAGGAAAAAGATGAATTGTTAGCAAAGTTCGATGCCTGGAAAGAATCTGGTCTTTCTCAGGTTAGTTATGTTGAAAAACAGAGAAGAGCTTACATTAAAACTGGCCTAGGTTTTGGTATGGACTTTAATAGCATAGAAAACTCACCTAGTGATCAGGATGAATGTGATTTTGAGGATATAACCACTAGTGATGATGAGCTCATTAATTATGTAGACACATCTAGTAATGAGGACTCAATTAGTGCAACACCTCTTGAATATAAGAAAGACGAAGGTTATCATGCTGTCCCTCATCCCACTGGTAGTCATCAACCTCTTAGGCTGATGTTTCTTGTTTTGGTGTAGACGACTTAGGTTTAGAAAGAAGCTTATTGGTCAATCTAGGTGCGAAACCCCAAAAAGCAAAGAGAGACACCTAAGGTAGATGATGCTAAAAGCCAAACAGTACCTTCACCTCAAAGTCTTGCTTCACTTCAAATCTTGCTACACCTTCAAGATAGCCTTTAAGAAACCTTTTCACAATAATGCTAAATCTTTTTGGGATAATATTGGTCAAAACAGTTTTAATCATTCACCCAGAAGACAGAATAGGTTTGGTAATACGCATAGAAGAAGAAATTTTGGGATTACAGATCAAAAACTATGTTTCATTTGTTTTAGTCCCGATCATTTGATTAAGGACTCGTGACTTATTCGTAGTACCTAAGTATGTTCCCAAAGAGCAGTAATCAAACCAAAACCAAGGAGTCTAGACCGACTTGGAATCATTCACATAGGGTTAACCATAGAAACTTCTCACGGACTATAGGTACCTCACCGAGAAGACCTTTTCAAAATCTCCAAGACCTTCAAATACTTTCCAAGGTCTTGTTAAGCAAAATACAGTACTTTTTCAAAGTACTGCTCAGTATTCACCAAACACCTCATGGAATAGGAACCCTAGGAGATCTAATTAGTATCAATCTAGAAGGCGTTAAAACTCCAAGAAAGTAGCTAGATCAAGGGACTCTACACCAGAAGTTAAAACTAAATGGGTCAAAAAGGAAAGTACTGACGATGTACAAACAGTACTTTCAACAAGTACTGGTGAAACATAGATTTTTGATAAAGATGATTTTGTGGAAAAAGAAAAAGAGATTTTTGTTGAAAAAGAAAGTTTTGCTGAAAATCCACCACAAGTTTTAAAACAAAAGATAATACTTGATTACGTCTACAAAAACTATGAAGATTACATACTCAAGGAATTTGAGTATGTTACTCCTAAAGGGAACACAAGTCGATAATGGCTTGGGTTCCTAAAAGACACTAACTCTTTTATCTTTGTGCGGGGCAACCCGAAGAGGAGCTTAAAGATCATTTAATTGTGGATAGTGATTGCTCTGGAAGCATGACGAGAGACAAGGAGTTTCACCGATTTTAGATCTATTTGTGGAGGAAAAGTTGCATTTGGGAATGATCCCAATGGAGGAAGAATCCTTTGAAAAGGAACCATCAAAGCGGGACGTATAGATTTTGAGAATGTTAGATATGTGAAGGAGCTCAAGTTCAACTTATTGTCGGTCTCTCAACTGTGATAAAAGCATCATGTGTTATTCATTGACACGTAATGTCTCATCCTTTCCCTGAATTCAATCACATTGATGATAACTTGGTAGTGCTTAGAGTACCAAGAACCAATGATGTGTGACACGGATATGAAGAGTCTTCACTATTCGGGAGGCGACATGTTTAGTGGCAAAGAAACATCCGAAGAAGCACATCGATGGCATAGAAGATTGGGCCATGTAAATTTCAAGAATATCAACAAACCGGTCAAAGGAAATTTAGTTAGAGGTTTACCTTCAAAGACTTACAAGAATGTTCACTCATGTTTGGCGTGCAAGAAGGGTAAACAACACAAAGCTTCATGCAAAAGCTTGAGGAAAGGACTATGAGAGAACCATTGAGTCATACACATGGATTTGTTTGGACTTGTCTCTGTTGCAAGTCTAAACAAGAAAAAAATCTTTTAGTTGTGACAGATGATTGTAGTAGATTCGAGTTGGGTATTTTTCTTGGGATTTAAAGATGATACTTTTGATGCTATTCATAATCTAATAATAGCACTTGAAACCAATTGAGACTCAAGGTTAGAAGTATTAGATGTGATAATGGGACCGAATTCAAGAACAAGCTTATGGATGAATTTTGTGCCAACAAAGGGATCAAGAGGAGTTCAAGATTGCAAGAACACCACAATGAGAATGGTGTTGCGAGAGAGAAGAATAGGACTTTGATTGAAGCGGCCGAACTATGCTTGCGATTTACAATTACTTATTCAATTAAAATTTTGAAGGCGTAAATCGCTTGCTATGTACTTAATGAGTGTCATCACCAAACCACGATGAAGACACCTTATGAGTTGCTGATGGGCAACAAACCCAACATTCGTTTTATGAAGCCTTTTGGATGCCCTCTAACTATTTTAAATACAATTGATAATCTGGGAAAGTTTGATGGCAAGTCAGAAGAAGGATATTTATTGGGTTATTGTACCAACAGCAAGGGCTTTAGTGTGTACAACAGAGTCACCAAGAAGGTTCAAGATTGTCTTCATGTTGAATTTTTAGAAGATCAAGAAAATCAGAAGGGTAAAGGTCCTGATTGGATGTTTGATCTTGAAGTTTTGACTCCTTCTATGAATTATGTACCTGTTAGAGAAGAAAATCAATTTGTCCACAATGGAGAAGATTTACAGTATGTTGTTCATGGAGTCCATATTAGACCTATTGTTGTTCCTGATGAAGAACCCATAACTGATGATCCAAAGCAAAGTATTGATGAACCAAAATCCTCACTATCTGTTGAGGATCAAGCTATTCAAGAGGAACTTAATCAGATGCTTTTTCAAGATGTAGTAGCACATTATTATAATGATGATCAAAGAAGAGCCTATGAAGAAGCAAAGAAAAGAACAAGAATGCAGAGTTCTATCACGGTGCTTTGGGTGGCGATGCTTTCGATCAAGCACCTAGAGCTTGGTATGAGAGGCTCTCTACTTTCTTATTGCAACATGGTTACATGAGGGAGCCATTGACAAGACTTTGTTTATCAAGAGAGACAAGAAGGATATCATGTTGGTTCAAGTCTATGTTGATGATATCATATTTGGAGCTAACAAACAGTCCATGGTTAAGGAGTTTGAGCGGTGATGCGAGAATGAATTTCAAATGAGTTCAATGGGTGAGTTAACCTTCTTTTGGGACTTCAAGTTAAGCGGTCAAAGGAGGAATTTTCATAAGTTAAGACAAGTATGTATCGACATACTTAAGAAGTTCAATTTTGATGCTATGAAGCCGGTTACTACACCTATTAAATCTATCAACTCATTGGGCAAGGATGAAGATGGACAACTGTTGAAGTCAAGTTGTATAGATCCATGATTGGATGTCTTATGTACCTCAACGCATCTAGGCACGATATTATGTTTCTTTGTTTGTATATGTGCAAGATATCAAGTCTCACCAAAAGTCTCTCATATGAATGCGATGAAAAGCGGATTTTTAGTTATTTGAAACAACAACCTAAGTTGGGGTTGTGGTATCCAAAGGATTCACCTTTTCACTTGGAAGCTTTTTCGGATAGTGATTATGCAGGTGATAATTATGATAGAAGATCAACCAATGGAGGATGCCAATATCTTGGAAGAAGATTAGTCTCATGGCAATGCAAGAAACAAACTATTGCAAAGAACATCCTCTCTTGAAGCGAGAATATGTGGCTGCTTTAGTGTTGGACAAGTTTTGTAGATGCGAAATCAACTCTTGGACTATGGGTTCAATTTCAAGAATACTTCTATCAACATTGATAATGAGAGTACAATATGTATTGTAAAGAATCCAGTGTATCACTCCAAGACCAAGCACATTTAGATTAGGCATCACTTCATCCGAGATTGTTATGAGCACAGGCTCATTAATGTTGTCAAGGTTCACACAGATGATAATGTAGCTGATTTACTCACCAAAGGCTTTGATGTTTCAAGATTCAATCACTTGGTGGTAAGTATTGGCATGATTAATTGCTAAGCTACATTTGAAGGGAGGACTATTTAGTGAGTATAGTCCTATGCATTGTTTGAGGGGAGGCAATTCATATTTATTTGTTGTATTTGCTATTGTAAAGAGGAGAATGGGAAAGTACTGCATTTTGGTTTTATGAAATCTTCTTTGAAAGTCTTGCTTTGGAAAGTCTTGCACACGTGGAAAGAAGCTGTTTGTCTTATCAAAGCATCTTGTTCCAACGGTAATATTGAGGTGTAAACTACACTAACGGTAACTTAGTTATTAAGAATTTGTGATTTTTAAATCTCACCTATAAATAACTACTCTCAATTTCCTCTCATATTGATATCTTATAATCTTTTCCATAATTCTCTCTTTCACCCATATTATTCATTATATCACTTTACGTGTACACATATCATCAATGGCAAATCGTGTCTGGTTTCAAACACAACATGGTGGAGAATTTAGAAAAGATCAAGCTAATGTGATCTTTCATGATATCATTGATTTTCTCCTTTGGGTCGCCGATTAGTTATGCACTTTTAGTGGAACCGGATATCATTGAGCCTGGATTCAACAATTTTGGGCAAGCTGCTAGGGTTCATATGGAGAATGATAATTCGTATATTCAAGCTAAAGTTCTTTGGGAGAACTGTGAAGGTTCTGAAGCCTCTATTCGTGAAGACTTATTATTTGATGATGAAGAAGGGGCTGTTCGTTTTGATAAGCAACTGATTTGGGATACATTCAGAGACATTGGGTATGAAGGGTCCTTAACTGAACAAACATTCAAGAAACCCTTATTTTGTCCTCACTTGAAGTATTTAGTTCATGTCTTGCTTCACTGTATTAGTGCTAAAAGTACATCATGGGAGCAATTTGGGTCTAACATAGCATCTGCTTTAGTGGGGTTGGCTACAAATCGCATTTTCAACTTTTCAAAGCTAATCCTAGATGGAATGCTCTCACACATCTCTCATGGTTCAAGATGGTTGATGTATCCAAGGTTTATTCAAGTGTTCCTAAACAAACACCTTGCTGATGTACCAAAGCCTACCAATCTACTACCTGTTGTGGTGCAACCAGCCAAGATTTTCACTTTTATGGCTAGGAAAAGTGATCTATTCACTAGAAGGCACACTCCTTTAACCACTTCTATGATGGAGGTTGTTCAAGCTATAAGAGATGAGGCGTAAAGAGTGATGATGAGAAGGTCTTGCTTCTACAGGTCTTGCTTCTCAAAGTCTGCGTCTCAAGGTCTTGCATCACAAGTCTTGCTTCCCAATCTTGAAGTTCAAGAAGATGTTGCGTTTCACCTCCACCATCTCCACAAGTCTCTGCTCATGATTCTCAACAAGAAGAACACTCACCATCTAGAGGAGATGAAGAAGCTATGGCGCTGAGGATCCAATTCTAACCAACTATGCTTTATCAAGAGAATTGACAAGATTGAAGAAATCTTTTGAAGATCGAGCTCTGTGATTAAGAGTTGCGACTTAAGTTTAGAAGACTCAAGAAGTTTGTCCGCCATTGGTTCAACATCATCGTTTATGGGTCAAGTCTCAAAGAAGGCAAGGCAGCCAATTAGGCAATTTAAGAAGACAACCAAAGGCAAAAGGTTCAACAATCATCTTCATTCCAATTGGGAGGAATTTGGAAGATAAGAATTTGAATGAAGAAGCTAAACCTCAAGTCTTGAAGAAAATGTTAATATTGAAAGTATTGAGGAAGAAAGCACTAAAGTTCAAGGTAATGATAATCAAGGTCTTGAAGATCAAATCACTTTTCAAGGAACCTCTGAGACAATAATTAATTACACCAAGGTTGTTAGATTTTGAAGAGGAAGTGGTCCTTCAACTGCTTTTATCAAGAGGAAGCGGTTCTTTAATTGTCATATCGAAAAGGAAGCTAAAACACCCAAACCTATACATACTGCAAGTGATGATGAAACCATTCTTTGAAATCTTGCATGATTTATCAAAGCCAAGGGTGTTAGCATTCGAGAGTGCAAGAAGAACAATCAAGATCTTCTCAATCTACTATAGATCCTAAGGATAAAGGAAAAGGTAAATTGGTAGAGAGAAAGAAGAAAAGAAACCTACTTTAGCACGGATAAGGGCTGCTCAAGTTGCTATGAATGAGGAAGCGACTAGAAAGGTACAAGTCGAATCGAATCTTTGAAGTTGCTAATGAAGAAGCTAAGAATGAAGAAGCGACTAGGAAATTACAAGAAGAATTGAATCTTGAAGTCTGCTGTACCATTAAAGTCACCTATTCTGTTTACGCTTTACCAAGAAGACCAAATCTTGCTAAACAAAGAAATGCTATGATGGCATATTTAAAAGGTCAAGGGTATATTAGATTGAATAAGTTGAATTATGTTGAGATGAAAGGTTTGTATGAAGTCGTTAGAGAAGCTTATCGAAACAAGTTGATAGTATCAAAGACTATAAAGATGATAATGCTCGAAATGAAGATGAAAGAAAAGAAAGCTTAAAAGAAAAGATCAACGAAGTTGAAGACACAGACTATCAAAGAAGATTGAATTAAGGTCCGACATCGATGATGAACTAAGGAATTACTTAAGAGTAGTAGAATTTGAGTATTCTAAAGATGATCTTGATATGAAGAAGAACAAATCTCCACTAACTACTTTTGAAGTTGTAGAGTCAAAGGATGGAAGTTATCGATGTTTCACGAGAAGATGAAAGCTTGTGGTGTTCAACATGCTATGGGATCTATTGCACATAATAGATAGGGTGGATTTATTTCATTTATATCATGTGGTGCGAGATCATTTTGAACATAATCCATCGAAGGAGTTGGTTTAGTCTTGCTTGGAGATCACAACTATTTGGGAATCGAAGAACAAAGCAACTGCGAGCTTTGGAAAACCATGAAGATTGGGAGATTATCGGTGGAGATTCTTTGAAGAACTGGAGTACATGTTCTAGAGTTAGAAGATGGGACTATGATTCACATGTTAGCGACGTAAGATATCCGCTTACATCATATCTCATGAGGAGAATGCTAGAGCATGGAATGGAAGTTGAAGAAGATAATGAAACGCTCTTATGGTCATCAAATTGTTTATCGATGGACTACTATGGTCGATGATGATGAATAAGCGGTATGAATCTTAATTGAATAAATTCTTTTGAAATATCGATTACTTTATTCAAAGTATCGTTGATCAAACAAGACTTTCATCAAAGTCTTGCTTATGAGATTAAACCAATTAATGATTTTGAATTTTTTAAGTAACAAATATTTTGAAACAAAGGTTAAAAGTAATAAATGATTTTTGAGATGGTAACACCAATAGGTTATCAATCCACCATGGTTACAAGAGGATTGGCTAATCCATGAGCAAATGGCTCGGTAAAGATATCTCAAATCCGTTTTATAGTTGAAAACTTGCTAATAAGTTGTATGGTAATCAACTCACCATATCGATAATGTGAAGAGTTGGCTAGCCCACAAGAAAATGGCTTGTGGTAAAGGCGTGGAAAAACCATTATTTGGTAATTAGTTCACCATTGATGAAAGAACTAACTAGTCCAAAAGTGTACGACTTTTGGTAAAGACAAATCAAATCATTGATAGTGATGATTTGCTAAAAATCATATGGTTATCAATGTACCATGGTCTTACACACCAAAACATTTGGCTACTCGAGTTAATGGCTTTGGTAAAGAGAACTCAAATCCATTAAATTTTCAATGATTTACCTCTCACGGTGTTTACACACCGAAGTGATGAGAATAGACCAAACTTAAAATGAATTAATGTACAAATTGTCTTTTGTTCTTTGAAAAGATGGAGCTTCTTTGAATGATCTTTGAAAAGAGATTACTAATCAAGGATCTCAGTAAAGAATAATTTCTAAAGAATACTTTGATAATGATGATATAAGCACGTAGTCTACAAAGATACAATTCAAAGACAAAGACACAATCTTTCCTTGAAGATGGAGTCATTAAAGATAAGTTTACAAAGGAACTTGAAGTCAAACAAGTAGAATTCAAGTTAGGGGAGGATTGTTGGGATATGATAGTCTTGAAGAATGTTAAAATCTTGAAGATTGAAAAAGTCTTGATTAAAGTCAAAGTCTCGCTAAGTAAAAGTCAACGTCTCATTGTCAAGTCAAAGTCTTGCAAAGCCAAAGAACCGATATACTTGGAAAGCTTTGTTTATTCTAGAATATTCTTTGTTTAGATTACTTGTCGTACAAGGATACAAATTGTAAACCGACTAGGGTTATCCTTAAGCCTATAAAGGACCCTAGATTGGCATTAGAGATAGATGTTTTAGAATCCTAAAGTATGATTATTATTAGAGTTTTAGAGTTGTTTAAGAGTCGCATAACAAGCGATTTAGAGTTATTAATAAAATCGTTGAAAGTTAAAGTTATATTCTTCTTAGCTTTGTTAAGTAAATTCGCATACTTAATAAAGTTTGCTCGGTGTTTCATTATTAATAACTTAGGATTTATCCGAGGTTATTAAACCCTAACAAGCTATTTAAGTTAGTTTGGTTAGAGTACATCGATCCAACAGATAAGAAAGATACAATCGAGGAAGCTAAATATGGAGAGAATAGGCCTTTCTACGGGGATAATCGTAATGGATTTCGTGGAGGACCCCCATCGTATTATGAGCTTAATGAGAGAAGAGCTAACCTGGAGGATATTGTTAACAAGTACCTTGTGGATACTTCCAAGAGGCAAAAGGAGCAAGAGGAATGGCTAAAAAATTTCCAAGATAATACAAACAAGAGCCTCTCTTCCCATGACATATCACTTAAAAACTTGGAAACTTTGATTGGAAAGCTTGACGATGAGGTACAAAGAAGAAGCGAGGAACAAAAGAACAAATCTACTATATGTAAGGTAGTATTCTCTGATAACAACAAGTAATCTGATGAGTCTGATACTGATGGAGAAAGTGAGTTACGCCATAATCACACCTCGGAGTTACGGCGTAACACGAATTCAAGCAAGGACACAGGCATCAAGGGCGACAACCCTAAAAGGAGAAGTCATTGGTGTAGGGCTATCGCAATTGACAATGGAGAATGCTACAACTTATGGGCCTCGTGTGATCCTCGGAAAACCTGCGATGGGGGAGTCGATAAAGAAAGGGTAAATGACGACAGATACATGTGGACTACATTTAACGACGAAGAGAGGCTAGCCAATTTCTCGATTAACAAAGTGGAAGGACCACCTGATAACACTCAGATTGTGCATGTTTTTAGTAGCATTATGTGTACTTTTATATCTGTTATTTGGTTATATTTGCGTGATTTTAGTACTTAATCGTATCTAGAGATGTTTGTCTAGTATTTATAACCAAGTGCAGGGTAATGAAGGAAAATGTGGAAATATGCAGCTAATCGAAGATTCTCGTTTCAATAAAGCTAAATCTCAAGTACCTTTGAAGACTTTAGTGATTGAAGAACCAAGTTCTACAAGACAGTGAAGAGGAAAGATCAAGTTTTGTATCTCGGAAGATCCAACCGGATCCGTTGCACCTTCACCGGATCGGTTGGAAATTGGTCGGAATTAATGTTTTGCCAAAACCGACCGATCGGTCAGAACCCGCAACCGGATCGGTCGGTGTGTTATTATTTTAGACCAGCGGATCGGTTGGTAATATGACCGATCCGGTTGGAGAAGCCTGCAGATTGTCAAATCTTCATCACTAAGCTTTCCTTTGCATCCAAACGATTCTAGGTCCTTCTCTTGGTGTATTCTAGTCCTTCCTCACTCCTTGGAGGCCAAGTTAAGCATTTAACACCCTAGGCCTTGGAAATAGTATAAATAGAGGCTAATTGTGAGCATATGAGACACACCTCTCAATTACAAATCTCTACTCATCAAACCAAGCCTTAAGCTCTTAAAATTCGTCCTTAGAAATCCAGGAAGTTTGGAGTTCCGAAGTTCCACCTTTGGAGGCCAAAACACCAAGAAGTCCACCACGATCCTTTGGGAAACATTACTTCATCATTTGTAATCTTATTCCAAGCATTGTAAGACTTTCAATCATGTTTTCTAATGTTCAAAGTTATGAGTTTATGTTCATGTTTGCTATTAGTGGCTAGTTTCTTTATACACTTGCTTAAATGATGTTGATTATTATATGATTAGTTAGTGATTGTGTTAACATGTTTTAATTCAATTTCAAGTTAATTCTAAGATCTAATCGTGCTAAATTTTCATAGTGACATTTGTTAAATCAAGTTTGGCTAATTGGTAATAATCGTTGGGGTCGAAAGAACTTCGTGTTATTCAACTAGTCATAATCATTTTGTCTATGGATGATTGTTTTTACCCATTATTCTTGATTATACAAAGGAACTAAGGTGTGGTTGTAATAGAAACGCTTTTTGATTATCAAATTGGATTGGTTGGAAACATCTAAATGGTCGTAAGATTAGTTGTTGAGAATCAATTGTAGCCTTTTGTCTATGATCGGGTACCTTTTGTATTGACCATTTCTTAAGCAATTTGATGAACAAGTGGATGTTTTTGTGTTTAAGTTTATGTATGTAGACTTATGAAACTTGAATTGATCTTGAATTGATTGGTTAAACTTAATGCTTGTTTTTATAAACTAAACTCTTGATCAAAGTTTGACTTGTAAGAACAATAGATTAGTACACCCACTAATTATCATAACCAACATGTTAAGAGGTTAACACAATCACATTAATCTATGATATGAAACTAGTTTAAGCAAGTGTAGTTTTTAATCATCTAAATTTCATTATATCTATTTGCTTTGTTATATGTGTTGGATAGACTCCGTTAATTCAAACTTGTGCTTAGATTCACCCAAATCCTATGAATCGATCCCGACTTACCTTCATAATCTTGCTATAACGGACGAGTATACTTGCTCGTATGTGTTATTGGTAATATTGGTAATTCACCTTTTATAAATTTAAAACTTGCACCAACCGGGCACATCAAGTTTTTAGCGCCTGAGGGATTTGATTGTGTTTCAACAAGTTTTGAATTTCCTCACCGATTCAACTAAAAAATATTTTTCTCTCGAAACCTTAACCGGATCCGGTTGCTCCTCAACCGAATCGGTTACAATTTGTCCCATCACTCAACTGGTCTAACCGATCGGTCGCATCCCGCAACCGATCCGGTTACCTTCCTCTGTTCCATATAAAACTGTTTTCGTTGTTTGTCCGTGTGTTTAGATATTGCCTGGATTCTCTAGGTCATTGTATGAACACTCGAGCAATGGGAATAGAACCAATTACACCTCTTACCAACCCCGAACGATTGATTCGAAGAAGAAGGAGAACACTTTTCATACCATTGGAAAATCGTGTACCAAGAATACCAAACCCACCATTTGATAACCTCATTGAAGCCAAAGTTGTTTACAACCCTTTCACCAATTTACCTTTTCCCATGGCGGACGATCAACCCATGTGGGGAACCAACCGAACCGTAGCACCAACTCCCGGAAGTGCTATTGTTGCTATTAACCTTGGTGACAACTTCACCGTGAAGGGACATCACCTTTCTATGATCAAAGACCGACAATTCGATGGCCGTGCGCGGGCCGATCCGCATAAGCACATTTCCGAATTCATCGAAATTTGCGGCATGTTTCGTTATGGCGACACCGATGTCAATGCCATCAAACTCAAACTTTTCCCATCATCACTCGCGGAGATGCTAAAGTATGGTACAATGAATTAACCCGGAATCATCAATACTTGGGAGGAGATGAGGCAAGCTTTTATGAGCCGATTCTTTCCACCGCCATGTTTGATCGATTAATGGGAGAAATTCGCTTTTAACCAAAACCCAAACGAATCACTTGTCGAAGCTTGGCTTCGAATGAAAGATTTGCTTCGTAGTTGTCATGGACATAGATTATCAAAAGGAACCATTATCCAAATCTTTTACCATGGACTAGATGAAATCTCTCAAGGCATCCTTGATGCTGGAGGAATTTTTCTCTATAAGACTCCCAATGATGCACATCAATTGCTCGAAGATCGAGTACTTCTCAAACTTGATTGGTCCAAAGATTCCAAAACCAAACCTCTCCGAAAAACCGTTGCTTTTGTCGAAAACACCGATACCTCAAAACTCTTGGAGAAAATGGAAGCGTTAACCTCAAAAATCGACTCGCAATACAAGGATATCAAAGATGAAATGAAAGACATGCGAGACGGATGCAACAATTGTGGAGGAAATCACCCATCGTCCGAATGCGACGATAAACCTATGGGTGGACCGAAAGAAGGAGAAGCAAATTACGTCCAAGGAGGATACCGTGGAGGAGGATATCGAGTAATTATTACGGTCGAAGTGCGAAATTGGCAAGATCGCCGACCAAGGGATGACAACCGTGATTCTCAACCACGAACCGACGATCCACCACACCAAAATTCCAAAAAAAGACAAGAAACCAAATTCGAAAAACTATGAGAGAATTCGTGGTCGGTCAAAATCCGCAAATGATTTTATAAAAATCAATTTTTCAATCTCAAAGCCAAAGTTGAGCAAGGACGGAAAAATCATCAAGCATCTATCCAAGATCTTGAAAACAAGCTTAGCGACTTCGACCAACATTCCTCTGAACCATACGGTTCATTGCCAAGTAACACTCAATCCAATCCAAAACCATCAAATGATAAGACGTACCGTCCACCCCAAACAAGAAATGAACATATCAATGTCGTTTTCAAGAAGTGGTCTCGTCACGATCCACCACCTAATCCTAATACTCCTGTCACCATTGATAGTGAGGATGAAAACGAAGAACCAAACACAACTCAAACCACCAAAAAGAAAGACATTCCATCCGTCAAGGCGTATACACCAAAAATTCCTTATCCTCAACGCCTAAAGAAAGAGAAGATGGAAGAGCGTTATAAGAAGTTTATCGAAATAATCAAAGAGGTTAGACTCAATGTTCCTCTCGTTGATGTTATAGCCGGAATGCCCAATTACGGGAAATTTTTGAAAGAACTTCTTAATAACAAAAGCAAGCTTGAGCAAATATCGAACTTTTCTTAACGAAGAATGCTCACTATAGTTCAAAACAAAATTCCACCAAAGCTCGGAGATCCCGGGAGCTTTCTTATTCCATGTACTTTCTGGAATAACGTTAAATGTGATGCTTTAGCCGATCTTGGCGCAAGTATCAATTTGATGCCTTATTCACTCTATTCCAAGTTGTGCAACAACACTGAAACCAACAAAATGAGCATCCGATTGGCAAATCATTCCTATCAATATCCTGTGGGAATCGCTGAGAATATGCTTGTTCAAGTCGGTAAATTCATTTTCCCGTGGACTTTGTAATCTTGGAAATGGAAGAAGATAGTAAAGTTCCACTCATTTTAGGGAGACCTTTCCTCGAATACCGCCGCAATCATCAAAGTTAAAGGAAAAGAACTCAACCTTGGAGTTGGGAAGATCGAATCACTTTTCTTATCGATAAAGCAATGCGCTACCCACATTCCGTTGATGACACTTGTTTTAACGTCGATGTTATTGATGAAGTCACTGATGAGGAATTAGATGCATTACTGAACGAATCCGATCCATTCATGACTATTTCTGAAAAAATCAATGAAACAGATTCTGATAAAGAATTTGATGATTTCATGAAAGTAGAATTCGAAGGAGATAACTCAGAAGAAGAAGAAATGGAGGAAGAGGAAGAAAATTTTGAGGAAATTACTTTCAATGACAAGATGCGAATAAAATCCTCTATCGAAGAACCGCCCACGGATCTCGAACTCAAACCTCTCCCAAATCATCTCGAGTATGCTTATCTAGAGGAGAACTCACTTCTTCCCGTAGTCATATCTTCATTGCTCTAGGATAATGAGAAAGAAAGTTTAGTTTCTGATGAGTGTCTAAATACTCATCATTTTTGTACCAATTAAACTGCAAAAACATCTGAAAACACTCAGAAATGCATCAAAATGATTAAAATATCACAAATAAGTGTTTTATGTGTTTTAAATGCAAAAATATCAAAATCTGGTGAAAAATGTATAAAGTTTGCATAATTGGCAGTTTTAGTCCCCTAAGTTTCAAAAGTTGTCAAAAACAGTCCCTGGTAAATCTAAATAAAGAAAAATATCATTTTAAGTCCCTAGGGATTTCTAAGTTGTCAAAATTGGTCCTTGAGACTTAAAATTGCAAATTTACAACTTAAGTCCCTGAACTTTGAAATTTGGCAAAAATGGTCCTTTGAGAATTAGAAAATGTCAAAAATGGTACTTGTACTATTAAAGTTTGTCAATTTCAACCCTTGTGAGAACTTTGAGAAATTGGCATTTTGGTCCCTCATCTTTCAGAAAGTGGCAGTTTTTGTCCTTGTATTATAATCCTAATCTAAGCCTTGTCAAAACTAATTTTGGTCCCCTGCCAAAGCCAAGTGAGCCCCCTGTCAAAACCCTTTGACCTCCCCTTTTTGGACCCCAGGTCAAACAAAGTCAAACTAGCAACTTGCCCGCCACCACTGTGCACCTGTCTTCTCCACATGTTGCCTGCAACACACAAGCCATCTCCCATAACCTTTTCACCTTTCCACCACCCCCTCATCATCACAAACCCCCCACAATAAATGCCACCCCCCCCAGTTGATAAAATGCAGAGCTACAAGTCAAACTGACTTTCCCGCCAAAATGTGCTAACACTCAAAACTCTCCCATTGGTCAAGAAAAGTGGTGGGATACTCTCAGAAGGACACGTGGAACATTATTGGGGCATAAAAGAGAGAGGAGGTGCAGAGAAGAAAGCAAGTTTTAGTTTTTTAATTTTCTGTATGTCGTATTTTCTTTAAAATGTTTTAAGTAGCTTTAAAGTTGTAATTTCAAGCTTAATTATATCAAACTCAAGTATTTCACTGTACTTCAACTGTTATCAAGCATCAATTCAAGTTTGAGTTTAAAATTCATGTTTCATGTACACTGTTTAAATTTTCAATTTTAAAAACCTGATCTTAAAGCTTCAATAAGCTTCATTTAGACTCAAACAAGCTTATTTAAGCTTGTTATAGCTCTTTGTAAGCTTGGAACTCAATTTCAATCAATATTGGTCATGGTCAACAAAAGTCAACAGGGAAGGAATTTTGGTTCAAACAGGTTGAAATTGGATAGTGGTTGTTGCAGAGATGGATTGGGTTGGAATTGATATAGAATAGTGGATTTGGGTTCATTTAAGTCGCACTAACAGCTTGACATTTGTAAGCTTATCATCTCTTTTCCTTTTGTATGCGCTTTCATATTGTACTTCTATTTTTGTCATTAAATAGCTTAGACAAGTTTAATTAGTAGTAATTAGCATATTAGATTTATTTTAATTAATGAAATGAGTTAAATCAGTGGTTAGTGTAGTTTAAATTTGCAAAACAGTTTCAAAAAGGGTGTTTGGATTATGCAGTTAATCTGTGATTGAGGCTTGTTAAGTTGTTGATATTTGTCATTCTAGGTTTGTTTAAGTAAGTGACATTCATATCAGTCATAATATTGCCTCTGCTAGCATTCAAAGTCAAAAATCAGTTCAACTGTCTTCATAGCTTAACTGTTGGAGTTTTTGTCAAAACAAAAACTTGATTTATGTTTGGAAATCATTAGCACAGCTTGTAATAGTTCTATTTCATAATAAAACTTCATAATCAATCCTCAAATTGGATTCAAATCTCACCAAAGTCAAATAATCTCAACTGCTTTCATAAAGTCAAAATTGAAAAAAGTAGTTTTCACCCAAATGGGGTGATTTTTCTTGGACTCATTCTTGGTTCAAACTGAGTGAAACTCTGGGATTAAGAACTTCATCCGTAAAATTACTTATCATGATTTTGTTAAATTTTAGAAATTTTCTAAAAGCTCCAACAGAGCTTGTCAAAAGGGCTTAAGTGCCTCTACTTCACCAAACTCGACTTTGATGAGTTTTTCTCGACTCTTGCAATCCTTGCACAAGGCTCATAAGAGCTCATCTTGGTCTAATCTTTGGTTTACAAGAACTTGGTCAGTCTACTTTAGACTCACCCTTTTGGTTTTAACTTGGACCTTGTTTGAGTGCTTATTGTCCACCACAAACAGACCTTAAAACTGCTTTGGGCTCTTGCGATCAAATCATCAAATCACAAGCGATTGTAATTCAGGGGTCAAAGACTTGTTGTAATAAGTTGTTTTAGAGTAATTTTAGCATAACAAAGCTTCGCGTGTTCGGTTGGTTCCTTTTGGTACCCTTTGGCTTATTCAGTGCTTATTTCATAAGCACTAGCATTGCAGTTTCATTTTCTCACAAACAAGCACATGTTTTTCTATTTTTCTTAGATTCATAACATTATTTTAGAGTTTTTTCTAAAATTTTCATAATTTTCCATAACTGTTTGCTATTTTTCTTAATTTAAAAGCAGCTTTTAGGATTATTTAAATAGCTTTTAATACAATTAATTAAGAAAAGTTCAAAAAATAATTTTTCAATTTTCTTAGGTTAAGATAAATATAAAAGTAAAAAATTAATTTTCCAGATTTTTCATAGTTTATTTTGTAATTTTTAGTAATTTAGTTAGTTTTAATAGTTTAAAATTCATAGAAAATAGAAAATAATCGAAAAATATAAAAATAGTTTTGAAAATTCTCTTTTGTTATTTTAGATTTTTCCAAGTCATAATTTTATTTTTCTAGCTTTATTTCCTATTTTCTTGTAATTTAGGTAATTATTAAATAGTTAAAAATAGTTTTTAATTAATAATAATTAGATAAATAGTTATAAAAATAATTTTCTTTTTCTTAAAAGTTTCTCATATCATTAGGATTGTAAAAATATCATTTTCATATTTTTACGATTAATATTGGTTCAGTTTCACATTTTATTTTGTACGTCGCGTAGTTTTAATTCAAGTTTTATAAAAACATATAATCAAAAACATCAGTTTAAAAATAGTGATAGCGTTTATTTAATATAGTTAATCTTTTTAATTTCCTTTAATTTGCATTTAAGCCCTATAATTTATAAAATAACTCAAAATCCTTCTTGATCACTATCCTTAGTGATTATTCGACAATCGATTGTGTTAAACACGGTCATCCTCAGGTGGGACTTAACGACCCGGAATCCACCGTATTCTCGATCTAAATTGCATTTGGTGTGTGAGTGTTTTAAGTTCCTTACGGTTAGCCATTCACAAGTGGCTAGCTTATGTGAGAAAACTTGACGGTTTGCACCAATCAAATTTTGCGCCACGCGGGAGGTTGTAAGCGTGTTCTAAGCATTTTCGAGACCCGTGCTTGCACATATACCACCGTTTGTAAACCGTTTTGTAAAGTTATAACAAAATCAAAAGTTCATTAACACTTTTCCTAAAGTGTTAAAACACCAAACAAAATATAAAACAACAAAACAATCGTAACGTTTTCTAGCTTGTGTTTCTTTTAAGGTGATTCTTAAAGAAATACGATTTGGTGGTTAAACGAGACGATACCAAAAATATTGTCCAAAAGTTTTAAACCCATCAAGACAAATCTATACCTCGTCTTTTCGGTGGTACTTAATATATATACATAAAATCAACCACCGCAAATCAAGGCAAGACACCTACTAGCGGGGTGTGACCATAATAAGTTCCCGAACATCGATTTAAAACTTGCCTTTGTGTCCTTGTGATTTGGTGTACCTTTTTCAAAGCCATTTCATTTGTGATTATTGGTTAAGTTCACTTGTCGTTTTGCCTCGCATTTGTTTTGAAAACCGATTTTTATACTTAGTGCATGCGCAATCGTTCTTCCGTTCTACAAGTCCACTTTCGAGCTTGGAAAGATTCCTCGTGAGCGTGAGGACGTTCGGCTCCTTCACCGTGATGAGGCGTCTACCACCACCACCACCGCCATAATGGCGGAAGACAAGCCGATGAATGAGCTTCTCCAAGCACCCATCGAGGGTTCGGAGATGCTATTGTTGTCCCATCCATCGTGGTTGATACTTTTGAGCTCAAAACCGGGTTACTTAATCTGCAACCCAAAGCCAATTCTATGGTTTTGACGGGATGATCCTCATGCACACATTCGATGGTTTAACAAGATTGCATCTACCATCAAGTACAAGAATGTCACACATGAAGCCATCAAGCTTCTTCTGTTCCCATTTTCTCTAGAGGACAAGCCGGAATTGGCTTGAGAAACAACCCCTCGTTCCATTGAGACATGGGAAGATCTAGTCACAAAGTTTGTGAACGCATTCTATCCTCCATCCCGAACTACAAGTCTTAAGAATGAGATAATGAAATTCTCTCGAGATTTGATGAATCATTCGGGAGGCATGGGATCGTTACAAAGACTTGCTCCCAGTGTCCGCATCATGGTTTTACCGAGTTAATGCAAATGGATACTTTCTACAATGGTCTAAACCGGACTAATCAAGACTCTCTAAATGCCTCCGGGAGGTAATTTCTTGAGCAAGACCACAAAAGAAGCCTTGCAAATCATTGAAAACAAGTCCCGTGTCCGTCCTTTCCGCACAAAGACATATCATCACGAGTCTAATCTTGGACCTTCTACTTCATCTCCGTGAGTACATCTAGCACCGATGCTAAGATTGACAAACTCACGGATATTGTTCGAGCTTTGGTTCTTGCTAACCAAAAGAAAGTTACTTTCACATAGACACCATCATATGGTGAAGTGAAGAAAGTTGAAGTTTGTGTTACTTGTGGTGGTCCTCATGCATACTACAACAAGATCGCCACCGATGGTAGTCCGTTTGAAGCTAATGCTATAGCCGGTACTTCAAATCAAGGAGGTAATCAATACCGTCCTCGAAATGAACCAAACTACCGAGCTAACACTTATCGTGCACCACCGGTTTTAACCGAATCCTAACCGAATCGAGAACCAACCAAGAATGAACCAAGGTTATCAAAACCAAGGTAATTTCTATTTCGGACCCAATCAAGGTTTCCAACATCAAGGAAATCTTAATCAAAACACTTACAATCGAGGGAATCAATTTCGAGGAAATATAAATCCTAATCAAGGGAATTCGCTATAATCGAACATACGGCCTCAATTATCCCTCCGCCTCCTCCCAGTATCAACATCGATGAGCTTTTAAAGCAATTCATGAAGACTCAAGAGGAGACAAACAGGTTGTTGGTCGGTCGGATCGTTGAATTAAAGAAATCTTTAAATGATCGACCCTCGGGCTCGGTACTTTACCTAGCAACACGATCGCTAATCCGAGGCGATGCAAAGGCGATCACAACCGAAGTGGTGTTTCGTATGATGGACCTGCTATTCCTACTACCTATTCTTCTTCTCTCCGAAGGTAGTGGAAAGTGAACTGAGGCGACAAAGGACAAGGAACTTCCTACTAATAACGGAAGTACCAACAATGTCCATCCTCGGGTTGTCCGAACAAAATCTAATCCAGAGTTGTTTATGAACCTCCTGTAGCTCGATTAGTAACCCCAAATCCAAAACTTCTATTCCTTACCCATCACGTTTACATGAGCAAAAGCTCCGAGAAAGCCGGTCAACAAATGGAAAAATTCTTTCAAATTTTCCAAGAACTACATTTTGACATAAGCAGCGGATGCTATCATGTTGATGCCCAAGTTTGCATCAACTCTCAAACACATGTTAAGCAACAAGGAAAAGTTTGTTTGAAATGGCTAAAACTCCTCTCGAGCGAGAACGCTCTGCGATTATCTTGAAGAAGCTTCCCGAGAAGCTTGGAGATCTGGAAAGTTCCTCTTACCTTGTGTATTTCCAAGAATGGTTGAATGCTTTGCCTTAGCCGATCTTGGTGCAAGCATAAACACGATGCCTCATTCAAGATGGAAGAAACTTTCTCTTAGGACCTTACTCCTACATGCATGACTCTCGAGCTTGCGGATCATACAATATCCCGTCCTCTTGGTATTGCCGAGGCGTATTTGTGAAAGTAGGAAAGTTCCATTTTCGGTGACTTTGTAGTTGTTGATTTCGATGCGGATCCACGGGTTCCTTTCATTGTTGGAAGAGGATTCACGAGGGCGGCCGTGCTCTCATTGATGTATTTGAGCAAGAAATCACATTACGTGTTGGTAATGAAGTCGTCACCTTTAACCTTGATCAAACTTGAGGTACTCCGCAAACTATGATTACGAGTCGGTTAACCGAATAGATATCATTGATGTTGCTTCAAGAGTACTCTCAAGAAGTTCTTGGTTATTCTCATAATTACGTGAGTGGGATCCCACCACATTTTCTCAACCTATCATAGCCAATTCTACTCCTTCTCTCACTTCGTTTGAGGGAAGCGACTTCATCTTGGAAGAGATTGAAGCATACTTGGCTAGTGATTACATTCCATGGGAAATTGATCACGCCCAATTGACATCGAGGGGACATACTTCTTATTGAGAAAATGCTTAAAGATGATCACTCATCAACCCCTCACACTAGTGAAGCAATTCGGAAGAGATTAATCACCATGAGATTAATCCGGAGGAGATATTCTTATTCTTGAGAAGTTGTTAAATCGGGACACTTCTTCTCCACTCCTCCCGTCAACCTTCATAACAAGGAAGTCAAGTCGGTTGAGAAAAAGAATTTCAAGTCGAACTTAGGACTTACCGCCTCATCTCGAGTATGCATTTCTTGAAGGTGATGATAAATTGCTGTCATTATTGCTCGAGATTTGAGTAAAGATGAAAAAGCGCCCTCATAAAGGTCTTGAAGTCACACAAGCAAGCAATTGCTTGGAAACTCTCCGACATTAAGGGTATCAACCCCGAGTTCGTACTCACAAAATCTTGATGGAGGATGACTTCAAACCGGCAGTTCAACATCGAGAAGAGTAAATCCAAAAATCCATGATGTTATCAAGCAGAGGTTATCAAACTTCTTGATGCAGATTGATTTACCCAATCTCGAGATAGTCCTTGGGTTAGCCCTATTCACCGTGTTCCAAAAAGGGTGGCATAACTGTTGTCACAAATGAAGAAAATGAGTTAATTCCAAATCCATTGGTTACGGATGGCGTGTGTGTATTGACTATCGCAGTTAAACGCGCCACCGTAAAGACCATTTTCCTCACCCTTCATGGACCGATTCTTGAGAGATTAGCGAGAAACGAATACTATTGTTTCCTTGATGGTTTCTCGGGTTACTTCAGATCCCCATTGATCCACGGGATCAAGAGAAACCACATTCACCGCCCATACGGAACTTTTGCCTACAAACGTATGCCTTTTGGCTTATGTAATGCTCCCGCACGTTCCAACGATGTATGATGGCCATATTCCACGACATGATCGGAAACAATGGAGGTGTTTATGGATGACTTCTCGGTCATTGGGGATTCATTTCAGACATGTCTCTCCATTTAGACAAAATGCTTAAAAGGTGTGAAGACACCAATCTATGTCTAAATTGGGAGAAGAGCCACTTTATGGTCAAAGAAGGCATAGTCCTTGGCCATAAGATTTCCAAAATGGGATTGAGGTCGATAGAGCAAAAGTCGATGTTATTGCTAAACGCCTCATCCCACTACCGTCAAAGGTATTAGGAGTTTTCTTGGTCATGCCGGGTTTTATCGTAGATTCATACAGATTTTCTAAAATCGCCGACCTATGACCCATCTTCTTGAAAAAGAAGCTCCTTTTATCTTCTCTCTGAGTGCGTCGAAGCTTTTGAAACACTAAAGAAAAGCTACGGAAGCACCCATTCTAGTTGCCCCGATCGGGACTTACCCTTTGAGCTCATGTGCGATGCAAGTGATTTTACTATCGGTGCGGTCTTGGGGCAACGCAAAACCAAGCATTTTCAAATTATCCACTACGCAAGTAAAACTATGATGAAGCTCAAACCCATTACACCACTACGGAAAAAGAACTATTAGTCATGGTGTATGTATTTGAGAAATTTCGCCCTACCTCATCTTGACCAAATGCGTGGTGTATACGGATCACTCGGCTCTCAAATATCTCTTTGCAAAACAAGATGCAAAGCCGAGATTGCTCCGTTGGGTTCCCTCCGCAAGAATTTGATATCATTATCGTGATAAAAAGGAGCCGAGAACACAGGTCACGATCATCTGTCTCGATTAGAGAACCCTCACCAAGATGTGTTCGAGAAAAGGAAATAAATGAAACATTTCCTCTCGAAACACTCAATGCGGTTTCTTTTCGTGGAGACTCTTCTACCCCATGGTTTGTTGATTTTGCAAATTACCATGCGGGTAACTTCATAGTGAAAGGGATGTCGTCCCAACAAGAACAAATTCTTCAAAGATGTTAAACATTACTCGGACGACCCTACTTGTTTAAAATTTGCACGGATCAAGTCATCAGCGATGTGTATATGGTCGAAGCTATTGACATTCTCAAAGCTTGCCATTACGGACCCTCTTGGGGACATCATAGCCCCAACTACACCGCCAAGAAGGTGTTTGATTCCGGATTCTATTGGCCCACTATCTACAAGGATGCCCACGAATTTGTCAAAGCTCGTGACGCTTGTTAACGTCACGGAATATCTCAAAAGAAATGAAATGCATAAAACGCCATTCAAGTGTGTGAGATTTTTGACATCCGGGGCATTGACTTATGGGGCCATTTCCTTCTCGCGATAATAAGTACATACTGTGGCGTTGACTATCTGTCAAAATGGGTTGAAGCTAAGGCTTTACCTACCAACGATGCCCGAGTTGTTGTGAAATTCTTGAAATCTCTCTTTGCTAGGTTTGGAACTCCACGAGCCATAATCGGTGATCGTGGTACGCATTTCTGCAATGACCGGTTTGAAAGAGTCATGCGAAGTATGGTGTAACTCACCGTCTCTCTCGCGTATCACCCCAAACTAGTGGGCAAGTGGAAGTTTCAACCGGGGATTAAAGAATTCGAGAGGACGGTTGGCGAAAACCGTGCCTCTTGGTCGGATAAGCTAGATGACGCACTCTGGCCTTCCGTGACAGACTTATAAAACACCCATCGGTGTACTCCATACAAGCTTGTATACGGAAGGCATGTCATCTACCTGTTGAGCTTGAGCACAAGGCATCTTGGGCCTTGAAACATGCCAACTTCAATATTCGAGACACCGGTGATCACGTAAAAGTTCAAATGAATGAATTAAATGAACTCCGTGATCAAGCTTACGAGAACTCTTTGATCTACAAAGAAAAGACAAAGAAGATTCATGACTCTAAAATCAAGAACCGCGTTTTCAACGTTGGTGATCGAGTCCTTCTTTTCAATTCTAGATTGAAGATTTTCTGAAAACTAAAATCCTACCGGTCCGGACCATTCACCATCACTAAAGTATTTCCATATGGAACCATTGAGTTATCTCAACCCGATGGTCCAAACTTTAAAGTGAATGGTCATCGATTGAAGCACTATTTTGGAGAGGACATTCCTCCGTGATTGTCCCGGATCTACAAACTTTCCCCATGAACCAATGAATGCGGGATCGAGTCAAGCTAGCGACTCGGGAATCAAAAACAAGAGCATGCCATATGGGTTGTCACCATATTTACGAAATTGTCTCAAGTTTGTTACGGTTAGCCATTCACAAGTGGCTAGCTTGTGTGACAAAACTTGACAGCTTTAGCTTCTTCTTTCTACTTTCTACCACCCTAGTGTGGGGAGTTGCCCACATGTTGTGTATATATAAGAGTTTCAAAAAAAAAAAAAAAAATCCTTGCTAAATAATGGCCTTAGTATTTCACTTTTACGTTCTATGTTTCGGCATAACCATCGGTACTTTGAATATTGAGGGCAATATTCATTTCTAAGTGTGGGGGAATTCTCACTAATTTTATCATGTAATTATACCGCCTAATTTCCCATTTTGGCCAAATTTTTTTTGGAGTAAGTGTTTTCACTTACTCGATTATGGTTATCGATCCGCCTTGTCTAATAAACAAAAGGATTGGCTAATCCAGAGCAAACGGCTCTTGGTAAAGATATCTCAAATCCGTTGACGACTTGCAATTTGCCCAAAATTGTATGGTATTCACTTCACCATATCCTTAAAAGTGAAGAGTTGGCTAGCCCGCAAGTTTATGGCTTGTGGTAAAGGCGCTTGAAATCCATAATTGGTAATCACTCACCAAATATATTTTATCTAAGAGTTGGCTAGTCCGTAGCAAACGGCTTGGTAAAGACAAATCAAATCCGTTGGAAGTCGGTGATTTGCTCAAAATCATTTGGTTATCGGTGTACCAAGGTTCTTACTTGAATCGAAACATTTGGCTACTCCGAAGTAATGGCTTTTGGTAAAGAGATGAAATCCATTAATTTTCTCAAAACATTGCTAGGGACTAGCAATATCTTAGTGTGGGGATTGATGAGTGTCTAAATACTCATCATTTTTGTACCAATTAAACTGCAAAACATCCGAAAACACTCGTAAATGCATCAAAATGATAAAATATCACAAATAAGTGTTTTATGTGTTTTAAATGCAAAATATCAAAATCGGTGAAAACGATATAAGTTTGCATAATTGGCGCTTTAGTCCCCAAGTTTCAAAAGTTGTCAAAAAGGTCCACAGTAAATCTAAATAATGAAAATATCATTTTAAGTCCCTAGGATTTCTAAGTTGTCAAAATTGGGCCTTGAGACTTAAAATTGCAAATTTACAACTTAAGTCCCCGAACTTTGAAATTTGGCAAAATGGTCCTTTGAGAATTAGAAAATGTCAAAATGGTACTTGTACTATTAAAGTTTGTCAATTTCAACCCTTGTGAGAACTTTGAGAAATTGGCGCTTTGGTCCTCATCTTTCGTAAAGTGGCGCTTTAGTCCTTGTATTATAATCCTAATCTAAGCCTTGTCAAAACTAATTTTGGTCCCCTGCCAAAGCCAAGTGAGCCCCTGTCAAAACCCTTTGACCTCCCTTTTGGACCCTGTGTCAAACAAAGTCAAACTAGCAACTTGCCCGCCACCACTGTGCACCTGTCTTCTCCACATGTTGCCTGCAACACACAAGCCATCTCCCATCACCTTTTCACCTTTCCACCACCCCTCATCATCACAAACCCTCCACAATAAATGCCACCCCCCCTAGTTGATAAAATGCAGAGCTACAAGTCAAACTGACTTTCCCGCCAAAATGTGCTAACACTCAAAACTCTCCCATTGGTCAAGAAAAGTGGTGGGATACTCTCAGAAGGACACGTGGAACATTATTGGGGCATAAAAGAGAGAGGAGGTGCAGAGAAGAAAGCAAGTTTTTAGTTTTTTAATTTTCTGTATGTCGTATTTTCTTTAAAATGTTTTAAGTAGCTTTAAAGTTGTAATTTCAAGCTTAATTATATCAAACTCAAGTATTTCATTGTACTTCAACTGTTATCAAGCATCAATTCAAGTTTGAGTTTAAAATTCATGTTTCATGTACACTGTTTAAATTTTCAATTTTAAAAACCTGATCTTAAAGCTTCAATAAGCTTCATTTAGACTCAAACAAGCTTATTTAAGCTTGTTATAGCTCTTTAAAGCTTGGAACTCAATTTCAATCAATCTTGGTCATGGTCAACAAAAGTCAACAGGAAGGAATTTTGGTTCAAACAGTTGAAATTGGATAGTGGTTGTTGCGAGAGATGGATTTGGGTTGGAATTGATATAGAATAGTGGATTTGGGTTCATTTAATTCGCACTAACAGAGCTTGACATTTGTGAGCTTATCATCTCCTTTTCCTTTTGTATGCGCTTTCATATTGTACTTCTATTTTGTCATTAAATAGCTTAGACAAGTTTAATTAGTAGTAATTAGCATATTAGATTTAGTTTAATTAATGAAATGAGTTAAATCGATGGTTAGTGTAGTTTAAATTTGCAAACAGTTTCAAAAGGGTGTTTGGATTATGCGATTAATCGTGATTGAGGCTTGTTAAGTTGTTGATATTTGTCATTCTAGGTTTGTTTAACTCAATGACATTCATATCGGTCATAATATTGCCTCTGCTAGCATTCAAAGTCAAAAATCGGTTCAACTGTCTTCATAGCTTAATGTTGGAGTTTTGTCAAAACAAAACTTGATTTATGTTTGGAAATCATTAGCACGACTTGTAATAGTTCTATTTCATAATAAAATTCATAATCAATCCTCAAATTGGATTCAAATCTCACCAAAGTCAAATAATCTCAACCGCTTTCATAAAGTCAAAATTGAAAAAAGTAGTTTTCACCCAAATGGGGTGACTTTTCTTGGACTCATTCTTGGTTCAAACTGAGTGAAACTCTGGGATTAAGAACTTCATCTGGTCAAATTACTTATCATGATTTTTGTTAAATTTTAGAAATTTTCTAAAAGGTCCAACAGAGCTTGTCAAAAAGGGCTTAAGTGCCCTGCTCACCAAACTCAGCTTTGACAGAGTTTTTCTCAGCTTCTTGCAATCCTTGCACAAGGCTCATAAGAGCTCATCTTGGTCTAATATTTGGTTAACAAGAACTTGGTCGGTCTACTTTAGACTCACACTTTTGGTTTTAGCTTGGACACTTTGTTTGAGTGCTTATTGTCCAGCCTACAAATGGACCTTAAATCTGCTTTTGGGCTCTTGCAACAAATCATCAAATCACAAGCGCTTGTAATTCGGTGGTCAAAGACTTGTTGTAATAAGTTTTTTTAGAGTAATTTTAGCATAACAAAGCTTCTGTGTTCAGTTGGTTCCCTTTTGGTACCCTTTGGCTTATTCAAGTGCTTATTTCATAAGCACTAGCATTGCAGTTTCATTTTATCACAAACAAGCACATGTTTTTCTATTTTTATTAGATTCATAACATTATTTTAGAGTTTTCCTGAAATTTTCATAATTTTCCATAACTGTTTGCTATTTTTCTTAATTTAAAACAGTTTTTAGGATTATTTAAATAGCTTTTAATACAATTAATTAAGAAAAGTTCAAAAAATAATTTTAAATTATTTAGGTTAAGATAAATATAAAGAGTAAAAAAGTAATTTTCCAGATTTTTCATAGTTTATTTTGTAATTTTAGTAATTTAGTTAGTTTTAATAGTTTAAAATTCATAAAAATAGAAAAATAATCGGAAAAATATAAAAATAGTTTTGAAAATTCTATTTTGTTATTTTAGATTTTCCAAGTCATAATTTTATTTTTCTAGCTTTATTTCCTATTTTCTTGTAATTTAGGTAATTATTAAATAGTTAAAATAGTTTTAATTAATAATAATTAGATAAATAGTTATAAAATAATTTTCTTTTCTTAAAAGTTTCTCATATCATTAGGATTGTAAAGTATCATTTTCATATTTTTAGGATTAATATTGGTTCGGTTTCACATTTTATTTTATGACGTCACGTAGTTTTTTAATTGAAGTTTTATAAAACATTTAATCAAAACATCAGTTTAAAAATAGTGATAGCGTTTATTTAATATAGTTAATCTTTTAATTTCCTTTATTTTGCATTTAAGCCCTGTAATTTATAAAATAACTCAAAATCCTTATCGATCACTATCCTTAGTGATTATTCGACAATCGATTGTGTTAAACACCGGTCATCCTCCGTGGGACTTAACGACAGGAATCCACTATATTCTCCTGATCTAAATTGCATTTGGTGTGTGTTGTTTTAAGTTCCTTACGGTTAGCCATTCATGAGTGGCTAGCTTGCGTGAAAAACTTGACGGTTTTGCACCAATCAAATTTTAAGCGCCACGGGATGACTCCAAGATGACTCAAGTAATCCATCAAATTTTGGCCACGCCGGGATGACTCCAAGTAATCCATTGGCCTCAAACACATCGTGAATGGCTAACCGTCAAGTTTTCTCATGCAGCTAGCCACTGTGAATGGCTAACCGTAAGGAACTTAAACACTCACACACAAATGCAATTTAGATCGGGAGAATACGGTGGATTCCGGGTCGTTAAGTCCCAGGAGGATGACGGTGTTTAACACAATCAGATTGTCGAATAATCACTAAGGATAGTGATCGGTAAGGATTTTGAGTTATTTTATAAATTACAGGGGCTTAAATGCAAATTAAAGGAAATTAAAAGATTAACTATATTAAATAAACGCTATCACTATTTTTAAACCGATGTTTTGATTATATGTTTTATAAAACTTGAATTAAAACTACGACGTCAAAATAAAATGTGAAATCGAACCAATATTAATCCTAAAATATGAAATGATATTTTTACAATCCTAATGATATGAGAAACTTTAAGAAAAGGAAAATTATTTTATAACTATTTATCTAATTATTATTAATTAAAAACTATTTTAACTATTTAATAATTACCTAAATTAAAGAAAATAGGAAATAAAGTTAGAAAAATAAAATTATGACTTGGAAAAATCTAAAATAACAAAGAGAATTTTCAAAACTATTTTTATATTTTTCGATTATTTTCTATTTTTATGAATTTTAAACTATTAAAACTAACTAAATTACTAAAATTATAAAATAAACTATGTAAAATCTGGAAAATTAATTTTTTACTTTTATATTTATCTTAACCTAAGAAAATTGAAAAATTATTTTTTGAACTTTTTCTTAATTAATTGTATTAAAAGCTATTTAAATAATCCTAAAACTGCTTTAAATTAAGAAAATAGCAAACAGTTATGGAAAATTATGAAAATTTCAGAAAACTCTAAAATAATGTTATGAATCTAAGAAAATAGAAAACATGTGCTTGTTTGTGAGAAAATGAAATCAGAATGCTAGTGCTTATGAAATAAGCACTTGAATAAGCCAAAGGGTACCAAAAGGGAACCAACTGAACACAGAAGCTTTGTTATGCTAAAATTACTCTAATACAACTTATTAAAACAAGTCTTTGACCCCTGAATTACAACTGCTTGGCCTCAAACACATCTGGGATTTGCTAAGAGAGAGAGGAGAAGACTTTTTGGGCTATGAAAAGGAAGAGAGAAGAAGCTAGAAGAAAGTAGTTAGTTTTATAAAAATTTTCCTTATGTCGTTTTTTTTTAATTAATGTCTTAGTTCAATTAAAAATGTTGTAATTTCAGTTCTTTGTATCACATTTAAGTTAAATTATCATTTTAATGTTTTGTTAAGTATCAATCCAAGTCTTTATTCAAAGTCCAAGTTATTGTTCACTGTTGCAATTTTTAGTTCCAAATTCTTATGAACAATCTGTTATTAGCTTATTTCTGAGCCCAAGCAAGTTTATTGAAGCTTCTCATAGCTTTTGATGAGCTTACAATTAAATTTCAAACAAATATTGGTCATGGTCAACAAAAGTCAACAGGGAAGGAATTTTGGTTCAAACAGGTTGAAATTGGATAGTGGTTGTTGCAGAGATGGATTTGGGTTGGAATTGATATAGAATAGTGGATTTGGGTTCATTTGGTTGCACTAACAGCTTGACATTTGTGAGCTTATCATCTCCTTTTCCTTTTGTATGCGCTTATATTGTACTTCTATTTTGTCATTAAATAGCTTAGACAAGTTTAATTAGTAGTAATTAGCATATTAGATTTAGTTTAATTAATGAAATAAGTTAAATCAGTGGTTAGTGTAGTTTAAATTTGCAAAACAGTTTCAAAAAGGGTGTTTGGATTATGCAGTTAATCTGTGATTGAGGCTTGTTAAGTTGTTGATATTTGTCATTCTAGGTTTGTTTAACTCAGTGACATTCATATCGGTCATAATATTTCCTCTGCTAGCATTCAAAGTCAAAATCGCTCAACTGTCTTCATAGCTTAATCTGTTGGAGTTTTTGTCAAAACAAAAACTTGATTTATGTTTGGAAATCATTAGCACGACTTGTAATAGTTCTATTTCATAATAAAACTTCATAATCAATCCTCAAATTGGATTCAAATATCACCAAAGTCAAATAATCTCAACTGCTTTCATAAAGTCAAAATTGAAAAAGTAGTTTTCACCCAAATGGGGTGATTTTCTTGGACTCATTCTTGGTTCAAACCGAGTGAAACTCGGGATTAAGAACTTCATCCGGTCAAATTACTTATCATGATTTTTGTTAAATTTTAGAAATTTTCTAAAAGCTCCAATGAGCTTGTCAAAAGGGCTTAAGTGCCTCGCTTCACCAAACTCGACTTTGGTGAGTTTTTCTCGACTTTCTTGCAATCCTTGCACAAGGCTCATAAGAGCTCATCTTGGTCTAATATTTGGTTTACGAGAACTTGGTCGGTCTACTTTAGACTCACACTTTTGGTTTTAGCTTGGACAATTTGTTTGAGTGCTTATTCTCTAGCTACAAATGTACCTTAAAATCTGCTTTGGGCTCTTGCAACAAATCATCAAATCACAAGCGCTTGTAATTCAGGGGTCAAAGACTTGTTGTAATAAGTTTTTTAGAGTAATTTTAGCATAACAAAGCTTCGTGTTCGCTTGGTTCCTTTTGGTACCCTTTTGCTTATTCAAGTGCTTATTTCATAAGCACTAGCATTCTGCTTTCATTTTCTCACAAACAAGCACATGTTTTTCTATTTTCTTAGATTCATAACATTATTTTAGAGTTTTCCGAAATTTTCATAATTTTCCATAACTGTCGCTATTTTACTTAATTTAAAACAGCTTTTAGGATTATTTAAATAGCTTTTAATACAATTAATTAAGAAAAGTTCAAAAAATAATTTTCAATTTTTTAGGTTAAGATAAATATAAAAATTAAAAAAGTAATTTTCCAGATTTTTCATAGTTTATTTTGTAATTTTTAGTAATTTAGTTAGTTTTAATAGTTTAAAATTCATAAAAATAGAAAAATAATCGAAAAATATAAAAATAGTTTTGAAAATTCTCTTTTGTTATTTTAGATTTTTCCAAGTCATAATTTTATTTTTCTAGCTTTATTTCCTATTTTCTTGTAATTTAGGTAATTATTAAATAGTTAAAAATAGTTTTAATTAATAATAATTAGATAAATAGTTATAAAAATAATTTTCTTTTCTTAAAAGTTTCTCATATCATTAGGATTGTAAAATATCATTTTCATATTTTAGGATTAATATTGGTTCGGTTTCACATTTTATTTTCAGACGTCGCGTAGTTTTTAATTCAAGTTTTAT
Organism: Chrysanthemum lavandulifolium; assembly: GCA_022545495.1. Lineage (NCBI taxonomy): Eukaryota > Viridiplantae > Streptophyta > Magnoliopsida > Asterales > Asteraceae > Chrysanthemum > Chrysanthemum lavandulifolium. The sequence goes on from CM040240.1 coordinate 31,131,853, forward strand.
AAAACATATGATCAAAAACATCGCTTTAAAAATAGTGATAGCGTTTATTTAATATAGTTAATCTTTTTAATTTCCTTTAATTTGCATTTAAGCCCTGTAATTTATAAAATAACTCAAAATCCTTCGATCACTATCCTTAGTGATTATTCGACAACTGATTGTGTTAAACACCGTCATCCTCCGGGGACTTAACGACCCAGTGAATCCATTGTATTCTCCCGATCTAAATTGCATTTGGTGTGTGAGTGTTTTAAGTTCCTTACGGTTAGCCATTCATGAGTGGCTAGCTTGCGTGAGAAAACTTGACGGTTTTGCACCAACCGGTTTCGTGCTCAAAATCACAAACAAGCTTTTGCTTGGAAAACATCCGATATCCCGTGAATTAGTCCTAATTTTGCAAACACAAAATCAATTTTGAAGAAGGATTAAACCTGTGGTAGAACGTCAACGTAGACTCAATCCCAACATGAAAGAAGTTGTTAAAAAGGAAATCATTAAACTTCTCGATCTTTGGAATCATTTACCCAATAGAGGATAGCCCTTGGGTAAGCCCGTTCACCGTGTTCCTAAGAAAGGAGGAATGACGGTTGTAACTAATGAGCGAAATGAGCTAGTTCCAACTAGAACATCCACCGTTGGCGTGTTTGTATTGACTATCGTAAGTTAAACAAAGCCACCGAAAGGATCACTTTCCGCTCCGCTCATGGATCAAATGCTTGAAAGACTAGCAGGAAATAAATTCTTTTGTTTCCTCGACGGAGTTTCGTGATATTTCCAAATTCCCATCGATCCTAACGATCAAGAAAAGACCACCTTTACTTGTCCTTTTGGAACCTACGCATATCGGCGTATGGCTTTTGGTCTTTGTAATGCACCCGCGACTTTTCGAGGTGTATGATCGCCATATTCCAAGACATGTTAGAAACCTCCATGGAAGTTTTCATGGATGATTTTTCGCCTTTGGAGATTCATTCAAGCTTGCCTTTCTAATCTCGATAAAATGCTCGAAAGATGCTTTCGCACATCTTGTTCTCAATCGAGAAATGCCATTTTATGGTAACCAAGGAATTGTGCTTGGACACAAAATCTCTAGTGCCGGAATGGAAGTCGACAAAGCAAAGGTCGATTTCATCTCAAAACTTCCACCACCAACCAATGTCAAAGCCGTTAGGAGTTTTTAGGACATCTTGGTTTTATCGCCGATTCATCAAAGATTTCTCCAAAATATCTCGTCCGATGACAAAACTTCGAGAAAGAATCTATCTTTGACTTGATCTTGATTGCATAAAAGCTTTAATCACCGAAATCTCAACTTACTAGTGCTCGATCATGGTTTCACCTAATTGGTCACTACCCTTCAACTTATGCGATGCAAGCGATTTTTTGTTGGAGTGTCTTAGGACAACGAAGGAAAACACTTTCGCCTATATATTTTGCCAAGAAGACATCGAATAGTGCCCAAGAAAATTATACCGCCACCGAAAAAGAATTCTGGGTCATCGCTTTTACCTTTGACAAATTTAGATCATATCTTGTGCTCTCAAAAACAATCGTTTTACCGATCATTCAACACTCAAGTATCTCGTTCACCAAGCAAGACGCTAAACCACGCCTTATTCGATGGATTTTGCTACTCCAAGAATTTGATATCGAAATCAAAGATAAGAAAGGAGCGAGAATCTTCACGATCACTTATCTCGTCTCGAAAATCCTAATCTTGAGGAGATGAAAGAAGAAGAAAACGATGATTATTTTCCGATGAAACTCTCATGACCATCGACGAAATGACGATCCTTGGTTTGCCGACTTTGCAAACTACCTCACGGAGGAATTCTCGAAAAGGACTAACTCATGCTCAAAGAAGCAAATTCTTTTGAACTCAAATACTACTTTGGGAAGAGCCATATCTTTTCAAAATGTGTCCCGATGGGATGATCCAAGATGTATTTTGGTTCAAACTCGTAAAATTCTTGACGAATGTCACCATGGCCCAACTGGGGACATTATGGTCCTTCCACCACAGCCTAAGAAAGTTTTTGATCTTTGGATTCTATTGGCCAACAATATTCAAAGAAGCACATACACTTGTTCAAACTGAAGCTTGTCAAAGAACCACTAATCTCTCTCGAAGGGATGAAATGCCATTAACAAGCATTCAAGTGTGCGAAATATTCGATATTGGGAATAGATTTCATGGGACCTTTCCTAAATCCCACAAATTCAATACATTCTCGCTATAGATTACGTGTCCAAATGGGCGTAAGTCGAAGCTTTACCGACAAACGATGCTCGTCGTCGTTAATTTTCTCAAAAGCTTTTTGCTCGTTACGAATTCCCAAAGCACTCATAAGCGATCGAGGAACTCATTTACGCAATCAACAAATGGAAAACCATGAAAAGATATGGAGTTCATCATCGATTTGCGATCGCTTATCATCCACAAACTAGTGGTCAAGTCGAAAATACCAACAGAGCTCTCAAAAGAATATCGAAAAACAAGAAAAGACAATCCGTCATTATGGGCAAGAAAACTTGATGATGCTCTTTGGGAATTTCGACGGCTTATAAAACACCAATTGGTACAACTCCTTACGACTCTTGTATGGGAAGACTTGTCATTTGCCGCTCGAAGTTGAACATCGTGCTTATTGGGCGCCGACAATGTAACACCGATCTCAAAATAGTGGAGAGAAAAGATTTACGCAATTGCACGAACTCGATGAATTAAGACTCAAGCTTATGAAAACTCCAAACCGTATAAAGCCGTAACAAAAGCTTATCATGATAAAAGCTACGAATTCGAAAAGAATTCAAAGTCGAGATAAAGTTCGCTTTTAACATGAAATTCAAATTCAAAGTCTGGTTACAACCAAAATGGTTTGGACCATATGTCGTTAAACATGGATATCCATCCGGGTATGTCGAACTCTATGACAAACAAGGTGGAAGTTTCATTGTTAATGGACACCGAATCGAGTTATACTACGACAAGGAGCAAAAAGCGAAGTTTCGATTCTGATAAAGTCTGGAGATACCATGAGAATGAATTGAAACTATCACCTTTGTAGCACCATTTCGGAAGAATTCCACAAACTGCTCCATGGAAACCAATCTTTGAGTTCGTCTGGGACGATATTGAAGCTCTTGGTGAAGAATTCATGTACATCCCGAACTTTACAAAATGTTCAAAGTTGCCCTTGCAATTGAATAAATTCGGGAAGACTCGAGTCGGTGATGACTGATAATAAACAAGCGCTTCTGGGAGGCAACCCGTGTTTTGATTTGATTTTCGTGGTCACTTCCCAAAGTTTAAACCTTTGTTTGAACTTAAGTGTGAAGTGCCATCTTTTAATAAAACCTTTTGTTTGTTTATAAGATTATATGTGTAATGATTTCTCCAAAGGATGCGTGAATGAAGAAAGATTTTAAGTCGATAAACTCATTGACATATCTGGTTTCATCTCTATTTTCCCTATTTCTATACTTTGAAGTTCGCTTATCATTGAGGACAATGTCTAACTTAAGTGTGGGGGGTGAATAGGAAAATTAAAGTTTTCATGCTTAAATTTAAAATTTTGCTTGCCCTTGTGATCTAGTTGTTTCACACTTTTAGGATTATCTATTAGAATAATGGATCATTCCACTTGTAAAATTGGTAATATTTGAAATTTCGAGATGTGTTCGATTACTATTGCAATCCATTCGGGATCGATAACATTTGCTAACACATGCTATACCCTTTCCACTAAATTGTGAGGATTTGAGCCTATTTCTTATTAGCATACATCTTTTATGCTTGGATCTTTTGCTATGAGTGTCTTGGGTGATTTTATTTATTCTAGAACTTGTGCTTGTAAATCATTACTAGACCGCAAAGAGATTGCATTCGTGCGATATAAGTGAATTCATGTGATAAAGAGGCACCTTAGGATTTAACCCAAATGGCCTTCCATTTTACATCTAATGATATATTAGCTAGCCTCATTGGTTAGTTAACCACCACATGGACCCATTTGTAGTGCTCATTTTAGCACTAGATACCCTAGTTACACCTTCGAGCCATCCCTTTCATTTTGCTTCACCCGGAAAATACAAAAGATTTTACATTTTAAGCCTTAGCCTATCCCATATCAAAGTCTAACGGTTGGTTGCTAGTTTCATGGAAAGTGAAGATTGTTCAAATGATTATGAGTATCACATCCTATGTGATTGATTGAGCCATGTTATGATAAAAAAAAAAAAAATTGTGTTGAAGTATGGAAATAATAGCCAATGTGCTATGATCAAGAATAATTATCATGGCAAAGCGAAAAGTCAGGAAAGTGGAAATGAAGAATGTAAAGCTATAATCATTTATCCGGTTCGTGGAATGTTCGATAGCTAGCAACTTGGGTATTAGACTTGATTTCATTTTTATTTTAACACCAATTTTATTAACATTCCCATGCCTTATCCATACCCTTAACCCTTAGCCATATCATTATAACCCGAATAAAAGTCCTCTTTAGATGTTTTTACTTGGTGCTCACGCCACGTCGGTGGAGTTTTGTTTCTTGTACAAGCTTATGGTAATAATCTAATCACGACTGAGCAATGAGTGTGATTTATCTTGTTACTCCACTAAAAATGAGTGATTGAGTGAATAATATTCCATTATTTTTCGTGAGGTGTTTTGAAATGTTAATCATGCAAGAAAATCATTGGATATTGTCAAACATCTTGATGTTTCACCTTTATAAGCATAATTGATGAATCTTCTCTCGTATTTATACTTGGTTGATTTGCATCACATTTTCATAATCACGATCCGGTACCGGTGGATGTTTGTCCTAGATTTGCTTGAGGCAAGCAAAGTTTAAGTGTGGGGAATTTGATAACACTCAGATTGTGCATGTTTTAGTAGCATTATGTGTACTTTTATATCTCGTTATTTGGTTATATTTATGTGATTTTAGTACTTAATCGTATCTAGAGATGTTTGTCTAGTATTTATAACCAAGTGCAGGGTAATGAAGGAAAATGTGGAAATATGCAGCTAATCGAAGATTCCCGTTTCAGTAAAGCTAAATATCAAGTACCTTTGAAGACTTTAGTGATTGAAGAACCAAGTTCTACAAGACAGAGTGAAGAGGAAAGATCAAGTTTTGTATCTCAGAAGATCCAACCGGATCCGGTTGCACCTTCAGCCGGATCGGTTGGAAATTGGTCGGAATTAATGTTTTTGCCAAAACCGACCGATCGGTCGCAACCCGCAACCGGATCGGTCGGTGTGTTATTATTGAAGACCAGCCGGATCGGTTGGTAATATGACCAATCCGGTTGGAGAAGCTGCAGTTGTCAAATCTTCATCACTAAGCTTTCCCTTTGCATCCAAACGATTCTAGGTCCTTCTCTTGGTGTATTCTAGTCCCTTCCTCACTCCTTGGAGGCCAAGTTAAGCATTTAACACCCTAGGCCTTGGAAATAGTATAAATAGAGGTTAATTGTGAGCATATGAGACACACCTCTCAATTACAAATCTCTACTCATCAAACCAAGCCTTAAGCTCTTAAAATTAGTCCTTAGAAATCCAGGAAGTTTGGAGTTCCGAGTTCCACCTTTGGAGGCCAAAACACCAAGAAGTCCACCACGATCCTTTGGGAAACATTACTTCATCATTTGTAATCTTATTCCAAGTATTGTAAGACTTTCAATCATGTTTTCTAATGTTCAAAGTTATGAGTTTATGTTCATGTTTGCTATGAGTGGCTAGTTTCTTTATACACTTGCTTAAATGATGTTGATTATTATATGATTAGTTAGTGATTGTGTTAACATGTTTTAATTCAATTTCAAGTTAATTCTAAGATCCAATCGTGCTAAAGTTTCATAGTGACATTTGTTAAATCAAGTTTGGCTAATTGGTAATAATCGTTGGGGTCGAAAGAACTTCGTGTTATTCAACTAGTCATAATCATTTTGTCTATGGATGATTGTTTACCCATTATTCTTGATTATACAAAGGAACTAAGGTGTGGTTGTAATAGAAACGCTTTTGATTATCAAATTGGATTGGTTGGAAACATCTAAATGGTCGTAAGATTAGTTGTTGAGAATCAATTGTAGCCTTTGTCTATGATCGGGTACCTTTTGTATTGACCATTTCTTAAGCAATTTGATGAACAAGTGGATGTTTTTGTGTTTAAGTTTATGTATGTAGACTTATGAAACTTGAATTGATCTTGAATTGATTGGTTAAACTTAATGCTTGTTTTTATAAACTAAACTCTTGATCAAAGTTTGACTTGTAAGAACAATAGATTAGTACACCCACTAATTATCATAACCAACATGTTAAGAGGTTAACACAATCACATTAATTTATGATATGAAACTAGTTTAAGCAAGTGTAGTTTTAATCATCTGAATTTCATTATATCTATTTGCTTTGTTATATGTGTTGGATAGACTCGTTAATTCAAACTTGTGCTTAGATTCACCCAAATCCTCGCGAATCGATCCCGACTTACCTTCATAATCTTGCTATAACGGACGAGTATACTTGCTCGTATGTGTTATTGGTAATATTGGTAATTCACCTTTTATAAATTTAAAACTTGCACCAACCGGCACATCACCACCTATCAAGCATTATCGCAAACCCTTACTCGTCATGGAAGATGAGATTACTCACGCTTGGCCAACATGCAACCCTTTTCGTGAATATTGCAATGGAGGAGGTAATGAAGAACGAAGTCCGGATATGCCCACATGAACTGGAAGGCATGATGTTGATTTTGGAAGTCATCGTTCGAGATTGGTATTCAATAAGATTCGGGACGCAATAATTAATTCGGCTTTGTTCGAAAACTGAACGCAAATATGAAAACATATTCTTCGAGGAAAAGCCATTGAGCCCTCGTTGATATTCCTTCCGGAGATGAAGAACGTGAAGAAACACAAAATAATTGGTGTGAACAAATTAAGACCGTTGATGAGCACATTTGGGTTCCCGCAACCCTTTTGAGTATGAATGTGACGAGGAAGCAACATTGAGAGGGTCGGAGATGACGAGTTCTTATGGACTTCAACTAATGATTCTAAAAGAATAGAATTGCCTTGACCAGATGATCTCGGTTTTAACGATTGGGTCGAATCAAACATGGAAAAGTTGACACGCCAACGAAAGAGAAAATCTGGAATGGATGTATGAGTAAGAATCAACCTAACAACGAAGTTCCCAATGAAAATCAAAAGATAACGCCAAAGACTCGTCTAAGGAAGAAATAGAAGAATGCACACAAATTCCTTTAGAAAACAATGACCAACTTGAAGATACCGATTCCAACGACGATGATCTCGATTATCTCGAGCTACAAGGGGAAGACGGTTTCATTGACCCAGAGGATGAAATACATGAGAAAAGAAGATGCACACTTCTTGGCATCCCGTTTAAAAGACCCCCTCCTATTATAGCCGAAAAATATGAGTTTACGCAATACCATCTGGGAACTGAAGAGAAATTTTGCAGGATTCGAAAGATTGAAACCAAAGAATATCTTCGCACTGCCACAAATGTCGGTTGGGTTAGGCGTAACTTGATGAAAGATATGGAGAAAGTCAAGGAAGAAAAAGGCCCCCGTAGAAGCCCCGCTGCTCGAGTCTAACTTAAAGACTCATAAATAAAGAAAAGTGCTCTTCGGGAGAAACCCTAATTTTCCCTTTCTTTTGTTTTATTTCCATTGGGTTTTGTGTTTTCTAACATTTTTGCAAAGAACGAGGAAGAATTTTGTTGCTGCGGTTTGTCGATTCGAAACGAGTTACTAGCAGAACTCAATTGTTTGATTATGCCGTAACCAACTTATTAGCAGCAGAATTCTTGACGCATTGGCAATTACGGCGTAATACCATCCTCATGGTTCCGCCGTAACCACTTGCTCTACACTTATGTTAGGTTTTACCAGATTACGGCGTAATTCCCTCTTAGGAGTTACGACGTAACCTTCCTCTGCTTTAATTCTTTCATTTTAAAACACAATAACCTTTTATTAGTATTTTAAATGAACTTTGTCGGTGTGTTCCCTGTAAACCCTCACGAGACTTTACTCGTCCACTTGGGACACCAAGTGGTTTAAAAGGATTGTTGCATATGCTAAATGCAACCGTGATTCCTAAAGTGAGTTAGGTTTATTTTTCTTTTTCATTTTTTCTTTTAGAATTATGCTTGTCAAGATGGTGATTTCGTGGATTGAAGTTTGTTCATGATGCTTATACGAAGGCACGCCTCTTTTCGTGAGCCTTCCTTCTTTATGGAGCAAATTTCGGGGAAGTTTTCGCCTAATTCTACTTTTCTCTTCACCTTTATTTAATGCTTAGTACAAAAGGGACTTTGTATAATTCAAGTGGGGGACAGGAGTAGAATTATCTCTTGAACTTTATTTTGCCCTCGTTTTCTAGTTTATTTTGAACAATTATGCCATTTTTCAAAATTTTGCCATGTTTTTCTTAACCTAGCTAGAGTAGATCTTAGCCGAGCATATACAACCCTTGATATTATATGGTGAGATTAGCCTTATCCGCTTCCAATATTTTACCCTAAATCCACTAAATTATGAGTGTCTTGGGTAGCTTGTAAACTTTAGAACTTGGCCTTTGCATCATTTCGAGACCATAAATGAGGTATGTTGAGTTAGCTCGATGTATTTGGACTTTTCGGTTTAGAAGGCAATATTATAGGATTATCACCCAAACAGTCTCCAATTGTGTGTCTATCGATTAGTCTCCTCGACTTCTCGACCCCATGTGAAACCCTTTTGTTGCACTCACCCTTAGTGCAAGATACCCTAGATAAATCCTTCCGAGCCATTCCTTTCATTTTGTTAACCCGATATATTTTTTTGTTACACCTATACACCTTAGCCTACCCTGTAGTCTTTATTTGTGATTGGGAAGTCATCATTTGCCTAAGTTCAAGGTTCAAGTGGAAAGGTTTGGAAATCACGCTTTCATCGACAAAATTCCTGAAGATCATTGAAGACCCCCCGGATTCCCATTGTTCATATCAAGTGGGGGGATATTATGTTTATGTTATTATTGTAATGTCAAAAAAAAAAATCGTAAAAAAAAAAAAAATTAGTTTTTATGTTATTGTAAAGTTCAATGTTATAAGCACTATAGTATGAGCTTTATAGATTTAGTATCGAGGAGGCCACCTCGGTCACATTCGAAGATTGAAGTTGGTTCATTTGCCAACTGTTGGAGAAAATGTAGTGTGCCCATCACGACGTCCTCTAATGCCACATCTACCTTATATTTCATGATCCGGTTTCTTGACTTCAAAGCTTGAACTTTGGGCGGATGATAGTGGTGATGACTTGATTATGGATTTAGACTACCCGCTTGATTTTTATTTTACACAATTCATATATCCCATGTCTTATCCTACACTTTTAGTCATGAAGCATGTCTAGGTGATGCAGCGAGCAATCTTTGGTGTCTTGGCCATGGATTTGGTCATGTACCACTGGTTTTGTCCACTTCGCCGTGACATGTTAGTAATGACGAGTCACCCCTTAAACCTTTTACGTGTCTACCCATATTGCCTTCGAGAATTGTTTAGCCCTTAACTCTAGTGGTGGAGATTTGTGTAACCACCAAGCTTATGATAGAATACATGCTATGACTCATGCGATTGGTGATCACCCAAATTGACACTTAGAATAGTTGAGAGATTTGAGTGTTTTGTTCCCCTTTCGTGAGGTGTTCGGCTTTGTTTTATTCTAGCATAAGGGATTTGTAAACTTATATTTTCTAGGTGATGGGAGATATCTTTTAGGAATCTTTCTAATAAGGTCTACTTGAGGGCAAGTAGAGTTTAAGTGGGGGGATATTTGATAACATCAAATAGTCCCGATTATTAAGTGTCAATTTCCCACGATAATGCTTGTAATCTATATTATTTATATGGATTTATGCTTGTTTTCCATTGTTTTCCACTTTCAGGTAAATTACGAGCATTGGAGCTAAAGAGACGCGGAACTAGAGATATATCTAAAGATTCATCATAGTATGCTACTTTGAAGAAGTTACGGCGTAACTCATCTCTCACATTACGCCGTAACTATTGCGTGACTCAGAAAGCCAACTTCTCAGGAGGTTACGGCGTAACTCTTCCCAAGGGTTACGACGTAACTACATTAGGTCAAATGAGGTTCCACGATACTCACGTCATAACTCTCGCATCTCCCACGACGTAACCAAGTTTATTGAAGACTACTACGAATCGCTCATTAGGTTACGCCTGTAACCAAAGCAGATCTAGTGCATTTTACGAAGAAATAAAAGGTTACTGGCAGTAACTCCTATATTGGTTACGCCAGTAACCCAGATCCGCCTCAGAATACCCCATGAATTCCAAAGATTTCCAATCATCCCATTCCACACACAAAACTTAGAGAACGTGGGAAAAAGCTCAAGGCGGTCTAGAGGAGCATACGGAGTCGTCTCCAAGGAGAAATCACTCCTTACGATAAGCATTAGCGTTTATATTTATTTTACTTTCAATTCATGTATTTCGCACTTTGAATATTGAATTGATTTGCATGATTAATATGAGCGGCTAAGCACCTCTTGGTACTAGCCTAGTTATGATTTCTTAATTGTTTTGTTTACGTTTACTTTACTTCCGTACAATTATTTCTAAGTGTATGCATGCATAGTTTATTGGTAGTCACCCCGGTTCGGTAGTTTTGAATGGCGATAGAGGCCAATTGCCTAGGAGATATGACCAACCGACCCTAGGTGAGGGACCGAGACGGAAGGTAAGATATGACCAATCGACGACCCTTTTCTACTTGTGCGATTTGACAAACTAATCACCTATCGTTTGGATGAACTTAAGAATTAGGGGTGCGTGTCTAAGTTTCTAACGGTCGGGCATTCACTATTATAAATCTAGCATGTAGCGGTACTTAATGACTTGGCTTAGGGGACCAGAAACAACAGGACTTATGATGATGCTTGATTTCTCTTGTGGTGGCATCTTTGCTGATAGGTTAGGGCGAATTGACCAAATGCTGTCCTCTCGACTTTGACCCCACTTGAAGTAATTGGAAGTTAGTAGACGTAGGCATAACTAGCTAGGAGGATTAACTAGGTTAGCACCACTCTCCTTTATTGATTTCCCTTTACCAGTTATTTGCTTTTATTTACTTTATTCTGCCTTAGTAGTTTAATTAATTAATTCCATATCGAAACCATTATTATAATCTGTGACAATTAGACTTAGTATTTATCCAACACACATAGCTCTTGGGACGACCTCGCCTTTACCGACACTACACTACACACGACCGGCACACCGCCCGTTAGTGCATTAGGGTAGACCATAGGTATAACGAGTAATTATAAATATTAAAACCTGGTCAGTAAAACCTGCATCAACGTCCTTCATGGAAGTGACGAGTTTCGAGATTATTGAACCCATGGACATGATTGCCAGGTGTGTTGGGCTCAAGAGAGATATTTGGGATTTAGACATAAGTGAGTGAAAAGTCAAACTCATACTCATGAGACATGACGTGACCTACGGAAGTAAAAAGAACAAGATGAGATGTATTTAAAAACAAAAGGATGATCACTTAACGTTTTTACTAGATATTTATTAACAATGACAATTAACTCACTTAGTATTTAACATTCCAGTGGGATATTTCTTTTTAGGAGGAAAACGGTTTTTATATTTCATGGGAAACTATTTTCCAGAAGTACGGTTCTCACGGTTCCCTTCCAAAAGGGATCCGGCTAGTAGAACTACAGGGATCCGTGGATCTGTAGTGACAGAAAAAGGATTTTGACGAAAAGAGATTTTTGCATCTCATATGTTTATATATTTTAGCCAATGTTTACTTTAGCATGCATTGTCGGTTCCTAATGTATCTCAAGACCAAAAAATACAAAAGATAAAAAGTAAAAGAAATGACAAACATATTATGAAAAATAAACTAGATAAACTAGAACATTAGTAATATTTCATTTCAATGCTAAGAACGATACAAAGGATTGGGTATATAACACCAATGTATATTAACAACACAAAGTACATGTCTCCATAAGAAAACTTAATCATGGGGAACACGAGAGCGATGAGTACGAAGGTGATGTAAACCATGTTGATGAAGATCCTTCTTGGTTTTGGTTTGAGATGAGATGAGATGAGAATGAAGATGAAGTTTGAATGAGAGGTAATTTTTGAAAGTGGAAGATTTGAAAAATGAGGGTTTGGTGGAGTGGACGTCGGAGGGGAGATTTATGGGGAAGGAGGAATTTTTGAGATTAAGTAAAATAAGACACAATTTTATAGACCTAGACTATGGATGGAAGAGTAACACATATGCAAGAAAAGTTTCCTAACGAAGCTACGTGTAATATATGAGTATGTTAAAAAAAATAATCACATCAGTTCCTATGTGAGCATACTTATTTTCTAAGCTAATGTTATCTAGAGATAAGTAGAAAATCATACCTCTAATGCACTTAAGGGGGTGTTTGGGGAAAAATCACGTTTGCACAAATGACATTTGCAAAACCACGTTTGCAAAAAGTAAGTCCCTACCTCCAATTTCGAAACCAGGTTTTGAAGGAAAATTCAGTGATAATCACGTTTGCAACCAAACACCAAAACTTGATTATTCACGTTTGAAAACGTGATAATCAAATAATCACGTTTTCAAAGGGTTGCCAAACACCCCCTAAGAGTGTCTTTACTAATGACAAAACAAATGTCAGTAGACAACTCCGGCTCCTTCGTGTTTAAGATACCTTCTTAGGGAAGGTAATCTTGTTACCAAGCAATTCCTATGGCTTGATAAGTATGAGCTTTAACTAAGCAAAATGACAAAGAAGGTTAGTGCAATTTAGTAAGATAAATAAAAAAAATGTTGTCATCTAATCAACATCCTATGAAAGTGTTTTAAAACATGGTGTTTGTTTATGTAAAAGACCTTCTTTGTAGTTTTCAATTAAACACAGATCGTATCAAGTTTTTAAAGTACAACATACTCTAAGAAACTTGGTAACGAAACTCTGATGCCAATTGTGGAAAACTAGAAGGGGGTTGAATAGTTTTACCGATTAAAACAAGGTTTTAAACTATTTAGATCGACTTATGTCAATCTATTTAAACATGTGTTTTGGATGTTAATAGACAAGCATATAGAAATATAAATATGTAATGAAAAGATAAAGAGTAAGAAACACAAAACCACAACGCGAGTATTTATAGTGGTTCGGCTACAAGGACACCTTCCTTGCCCTACTCCACTCCCCGAGTCACCTACTCGAGAGTTTGTAATCACTACACAACACCAACTCCTTGTGGCGGAGAAGCCTTCACAACGTTGCCTACTCTTTATCCAGTACAAGGCTAGATACCGGGTTTGTTAGGAATTATGTAACAGTGGGTTCCTGCTGATAAAGGATCTTGCTGATAGTATTCTAGTTTCTGCTGATAGCATGGTTTTCGCAGATAGTGCAGTTTCCACGGATAGTTATTATGTTTCTACGGATATGTAGTTTCCGCTTTATTAGTTTATTAGTTACGATATGCATGAGTTAAAATAGGAATAGATAGTGGGTATCTTTTACGTGATTAGCAAGCTGCAAAGTTAGGGTTTCTTGTACTATAAAAGAAACTAGCGGCTAGGGTTTGATGTACGTTTTGAATAACATTCATAGTAAATTAATATAGATCCATAGAGTATCAAGTTATTGGTGTTTATCGTCTTCTTAAGTATTGTATTTATTTTCCGCGTGAATACAATTCTTGCAAAGGTTCTCCATAGTTCTCTTGTGATTACACAGGTTAACTATACTCTCTCTAGGCTCATAAGATCTATCTGGGACTGAACCCAACAAGTGGTATCAGAGCCTCGTGAGAATCTTTCTAAGAAGACAGTCTTTTTCTCCATTACAAAACCATAACAATGACATCATCAAAACATTCAGATTCTGAGAATGAGGAACAGCCTGAGCCATCAAACACCGAGTCTACTATTCAGCAAGTGGTCACCATGTCCAACACCAATGCAAAATTCCCCTACCTAAAGAAGGACGAATATGACATATGGGCCATGAAGATGGAAAATTATATCTCCAACATGGATGTCAATCTATGGAACATTATCCTAAAAGGCAACAGTAAGAAGGCTACTGGAAGAGATCCTGATGGGAATATAATAATACTTCCAGCCATAACAAGTGCTGAACAGATTGCCCTTCAGAGGGAAACCAAGGCGAGGACTACCTTGCTACAAGCTCTTCCAGATGAGCACATGAGCGACTTTTATCATCTGGATGATGCAAGAGAGATTTGGAGAGGAATAAAATCAAGGTTTGGAGGAAACGATGAGTCCAAGAAAATGAGGAAGTCTATGCTCAAGCAAAACTTTCAGGAATTCTCAATCTCTGAAGAAGAGGGCATACATAAGGGCTATGACAGGTTCCAGAAGATCCTCAGCCAGCTTAATCAGATGAAATCTAAACCTGACAATGAGGAGTGCAATCTCAAATTCCTTCGTGCTTTACCTTCTTCTTGGAGGCAGGTTGCCCTTACTCTCAAGGCAAAAGGAGGCCTTGATTATATAAGCTTTGATGATTTATACAACAAGCTGAGATCTCTTGAAATTGATATCAAGGGTCATTCTACATATTCTCCAGCTCCTTCACACTCAGCCTTTGTTGGTGATACCAGTAGTAACACAATGGTGCCTTATGCTGAGAGTCCCACTTTTTCATCAGCAGCAACAAGAACACACAATTCCTCTACAAGAAGATCAGATTCTAACTCTGTGATGGAAGATGTGATCTACTCACTTGTTGCTGAATCTGAAGACCAACAGCAGTTGGCTTATGAAGACTTTGAACAAGTAGATTAGTGGGATTTGGAGGAGATAGATCTTAAATGGCAGATGGCCATGCTTGCTGTGAAAGTCAAAAGGTTTGAGAAGAGCTCTGGAAGGACGTTTGGCTATAAAGGAAGGGAATTAGCCAGGTTTGATAGGAATAAGATCAGATGCTTTAGATGCAACCAACTTGGTCACTTTGCTAGAGAATGTCCTGACAAGAAGGGAGGTGACAGAAGAAGGTATAATACATTCAAGATCAAGGAAGCTGAGGAGGTGAAACATAAAGGCTTATTGTCTTTAGAGAACAGGGTTGATTGGGATGATCATGTGAATTATGGTGAGGATGAAAAGCCTCAGGTTGGACTGGTTGCTGAAACTGCTGGAGAGTTTGCAATGATGGGCATCACTTCTCAGGTACAAAGTTGTATATTTGGTTGCAATGCTAAATATGATGCTCTTAAAAGTGAACTTGATGATGTTCATGAGAAATATAAAGAATACTTTATTCAAGTCCAGGCATATAAGAAAAATGTTAAAGCTTTAGAAAAACAAAAGGCCTGGTATGAACAAAATCAATTGGCTCTTGTGGAGAAAATAAAGGTTTTGGAAAAGGACTTAGAAAACACCACAAATAAATTAAAATTTAATAAGAAAGAATATGTAAAGGTTGTTGCTGAAAAAGAAGGTCTTCAAGATAATTTAGACTCAGAGGTGGCTAGGCATAACCAGTGGGAAAAATAGGCTAAAAACCTAGATAAACTGTGGAAAAGCTCTATGTCTGTTAAAACTAAGATGAGGTTGGGCTTCAAGGACTATATTAGTCCAGATGAGGTGTATGACCCCAATGAATACAGTGTTTTTAATCTTGTCACTGATGAAGAGGAAGATAAATATAGAAAACACATTAAATATATAAAAAAGGTGAAATGCATTCATCCTTCTTCTATAAATGGTATTGTTAAGCCGCTGACCTGACTCGGACTCGGATGAATCACCTATGACCTATGGTCAAAAGTCCAATGACTTATCGACACTTTGCGATGAATCTAACACTTTGTCTCTTGTTCTTCCGGACTTGAGACCTAATCTAAAGACTATGCCGGTTGTGATTCAAATGAAGAGTCTTCAAAGTCCGCTCTCCCAAGCCTTTACCGATTCACCATGCCCCAAGAGTTCTTTGTTAAAGAACCTTCTTCAAAGATGACTTTTCTAGAAACATTTCTTGTTCTGTGATTTTGTTAAAACAATTACGATTTTGGTTGTGGTTTGAATAATTTTGTTTGTGATAAGACTATTCCTGTTTTGAACAAGCATTTTAAGAAGAAATCATGTTTTGTTTGTGGAAGTACATTTCATCTTATCAAAGATTGTGATTTTTATGAGAAACAAATGAATGTTTGCAGTAATCAACAGAGATATAGAGCTATATGGAATGATGTGCCCAACATTCCTCTATTTGTTCCCAATGAAACACATGTGAGGACCAGCAGAATCAATTCTGCTAGTAGACCAGTTGCTGCTGGTAGACTAGTTCCTACTAGTAACCCAGTTTCTGCTGACATGCCATCTTCATCTTGTTGGAGAAGAAATGTCAATAGACCATTATACTGACCAACTAGTCCTTATTTTCAAAATGGATACAGGCCTGTCAATAATGACCTTTTGCATAAAAGGGGGGCAAGGTGGGATACTGCTGTTAAGCCCTCACCAGGTTGCTCTTGGATACACAAACGACCATCATATATGAGGGGTTCCAAGAACAATAGTGGATCTCATCAATCTGCAGGTTTTTCTAATATGATCCACAAGGCAGGCCCGAGTCAGTGATGACTTGGGTCTCCATGTATACTAATGTTGTTATATATCTTTTATCTTGTAGGATGATCCTCTTTCCAATAAAGATCTAGGTATTGTTGATAGTGGTTGTTCTAGGAGTATGATAAGGAACAGAGATAGGCTTCATGATTTTGTATCTATACAAGGAGGTACTGTTACTTTTGGAGGAGGAGATGGTAAAATTACAGGGAAGGGAACTATTAGAACAGCCCAGCTGGACTTTGAGAATGTGTATTATGTGGAAGCATTGAGAATTTCAACCTATTTTCTCGTGTCCCAAATTTGTGACCGGAAAAATTATGTGTTCATCGACATCGAATGTCTTGTTCTCTCCAAAGATTTCCAGATACCTGATGGCAGTCAAGTTATTTTGAAGGTACCAAGGAAACATAATCTATATACATTCAATCTCAATGAAGTTCAGCCTGCTGGTGATTTAGCTTGTTTGGTGGCAAAATCATCCTTGGATGAATCTAATAAATGACATAGGAGGATGGCTCATGTGAATTTCAAAACAATCAACAAGCTAGCTAAACTTGGGTTAGTTAATGGACTTCCTTCCAAGGTCTTTACTAATGAGCACAACTGTGTGGCTTGTAACAAGGGAAAGCAACACAAGGCTTCATATAAGTCTATTACTGCTGTCAACACTATCTCTAAGCCCTTGCAGCTTCTACATATGGATCTTTTTGGTCCTACATCTATCAGAAGCATTGATCACAAGTACTATTGTTTGGTGGTTACTGATGATTATAGTAGGTATAGCTGGGCATTCTTTTTGGGGAC
This sequence comes from Chrysanthemum lavandulifolium, assembly GCA_022545495.1. Classification (NCBI taxonomy): domain Eukaryota; kingdom Viridiplantae; phylum Streptophyta; class Magnoliopsida; order Asterales; family Asteraceae; genus Chrysanthemum; species Chrysanthemum lavandulifolium. The sequence goes on from CM040240.1 coordinate 31,149,357, forward strand.
TAAAGATGAAACATTCCAGATTCTTCAAGATTTTATCGCCCTGGTAGAGAATCAGTTGAACAAGAAGGTTAAAGCTATTAGGTATGATAAAGGGACAGAGTTCAAGAATGCCAAATTGAGAGCGTTCTGTGCTACAAAGGGGATAAAAAGGGATTACAGCACTGCCAGGACTCCACAACAAAATAGAGTTGCTTAAAGGAAATGCAGAAACCTGATTGAAGTAGCAAGATCTATGCTTGCTGATTCTAAGTTACCTACCATGTTTTGGACTAAAGCAGTTAGCACTGCTTGTTATGTGTTGAACAGGTTATTGATAACTAATCCTCACAAAAGGACACCTTATGAACTTCTGTCTGGCAAGATTCCTACCATTAGCCATCTTAAGCCTTTTGGTTGTCATGTCACCATCCTTAACACCAGTGATCATTTGGGCAATTTTGATGGGAAAGCTGATGAGGGATTTGTAGTAGGCTATTCAGCTCATAGTAAAGCTTATAGGGTATATAACATCTCCACAAAGAGGGTTGAAGAGACACTGAATCTGAGATTTATGGAAGACAAGCCAAATGTTCAGGGTGCAGGTCAAGAATGGTACTTTGATCTTGACTATTTAACTGACCATTTAGGTTATACTCATTATAAATCTAACCTTTCTGCAGAACCACAAGATGCTCCAACTAACATTGCAGGTTCCTCAGATGATGAGTCAGATTCAGAGTGTGATGAACAACTTATAGTTGTTCCATCCTTTCCTACTAACCAACTTTCAGGTACCAAGGACTCAGTTGCTTCTGATGTAGCTTCAAGTGATCTAGGGTATGCAGAAGAACTTGTGAAGCTCCAACGCCAAGAGCATGCAGCAAAAGATGATGCTGAAAAGTTTGGTTATGAATTCTACAAAGAAACAGAGGAACTCCTAAGGCAGGCAACTGATGAAGCCTGCAAGAACTTTGATGCTGCTGGTAGTATACCTGTTCCTGCTGGTAATGTGGTTGCTCCTGCTGATAATGGATCAGTTGCTGCTAATGTGGATGCTGCTGGTCATATTCCAGTTCCTTCTGATAGTGAAGTTGTTCCTGCTGTTACCTTAAATACTCCATCTGCTGACAGTTTGGGTTTTGTAGACTCTCCCACCAGATTTCCAAGTCCATCTGACTTAGCCAATTCACAACATTCCAGCTCTGAATTGGATGGCATTCATCATATGTCAAGAACAGGCATTTTTGACTCTTCTTCTTATGATGATGACTTTGGTGCTACTCTTACTAATCTGGCCACTTCAGTTGATGTTAGTCCAAATGTCACTAAGAGGATTAACACAGTTCATCCACAATCCCTAATCATTTGTGATCCTACTTCTTGTGTGCAAACTAGAAGCAAGGTCAAAGACAAAGTTTGGTGAATCGCTTTTCACCTACATTCAGGGATCAACATAGAACAATCATATAGACTATCATCATTGTCTATTTGCTTGTTTCCTATCTCGAGTTGAACCTACCAAAGGTTGCCTGACAATCGGCGATGAGGATTGGGTAGCTACTATGCAAGAAGAGATGCAACAATTTTTGAATCAAAATGCGTGGGAGCTTGTTCAGTTGCCTCCTGGTAAGTATGCTATTGGAACTAAGTGGATTCTAAAATGTAAAAGGGATGCAAGGGGATTGTGGTTAGAAATAAGGCTAGGTTGGTTGCTCGGGGTTCTGAGACAAGAAGAGGGTAATGATTATGATGAGGTTTTTGCTCCAATTGCAAGAGTAGAGGCTATCAGACTCTTCCTGGCATTTGCCTCCTACATGGGCTTCATAGTCTATCAGATGGATGTAAAAAGTGCATTTTTGTATGGTGAAATTGAGGAAGAAGTGTATGTCACTCAGTCCAAGGGATTTGTAGACCCTCATAATCCAAATATGGTCTACAAAGTGGTTAAAGCACTATATGGACTTCATTAGGCACCTAGAGCTTGGTATGCTAGGCTCTCTTCATTCCTGCTGAAACATGGATACATGAGAGGTGCTATTGATAAGACTCTCTTTATCAAGAAGAACTCCAGGGATATTATTCTTGTGCAAGTATATATGGATGACATTATCTTTGGGTCTACCAAAGAAGCTTGGTGCAGGGAATTTGAGGAGTTAATGAAAAGTGAGTTTGAGATGAGTGCAATGGGTGAGCTTACATTCTTTTTGGGCCTTTAAGTACAACATAAATCAGATGGCACTTTCATTAATCAAGAGAAGTATGTGCATGACATCCTCAAGAAATTTGATATGGAACTTGTTAGGACTGCCACTACACCCTATGAGGCTCCTAAGGCAAAGTCAAATAATGAACCAGATCCTGCTGTTAATGTGCATCTCTACAGATTAATGATTGGTTCTCTCATGTATTTGACTGCCTCTAGGCCTAACATAATGTTTGCAGTCAGTGCTTGTTCTAGGCATCAAGTCACTCCTTTGACCTCCCATTTGACAACAGTCAAGAAGATTTTCAAGTATCTCAAAGGCCAACCTAAGTTGGGTCTTTGGTATCCTAGAGAATCTCCATTTGAGTTGGAAGCTTATAGTGATAGTGATTATGCTGGTGCCAATTTTGATTGCAAATATACTACTGGGAGTTGTCAGTTCTTGGGAAGGAGATTGATCTCCTGGCAATGTAAGAAGCAGACCAAAGTGGCTACATCTTCTACTGAAGCTGAATATGTTGCTGCTGCTAGTTGTTGTGGTCAGGTACTTTAGATACAAAACCAATTATTGGATTATGGGTTCAATTTTATGAACACTAAAATCTTTATAGATAACCAAAGTACAATATGCATTGTTAAAAATCATGTTTTTCATCAAAGAACTAAGCACATAGAAATAAGACACCACTTTATCAGAGATGCTAATGAAAAACACCTTATTCAAGTGGTTAAAATTCATATAGATGAAAATGTTGCTGATTTGTTAACCAAAGCTTTTGATGGTCCAAGATTTCAATATTTGGTTGTCTATATAGGCATGATCAACCCCTGATTGTTGTGTTTGAGGGGAGGATTGTGCCTAAAGGGAGGATTTTGGTTTAAGGGGAGGTCCTTATGTTGTATATTTTGATGATAGTTTGTATATATTATATGTATATATTTTTGTTGTATGTTTTGTGTTTTACTAACCATCTTGCAGATCAAGTATCAAACAAACAATCAGTGGAAACAGATAACAAAAAAGAAAAGATAAAAGCTTTTATTCATTAAAAACAATGCATTCAGAGATGCAGTGACAACAGTACATATTCAGAACATAACAAGAAAGACTCAACATTCCTTCAGACCCAACACTCCTCCAGACCATGGCTTCAATCTTCAAGGCCTCCTCTCTGGCCTCTTGTTTCCCCACACTGGCATCCTATGATGCTCTTTTCCCCGCCTGTCCATCCATTCCCACACTGGGGCTGCAGCAAGCCCAATCATAGTGGCTCTCTTGGTGGGGTTGGATGAGGAGGGTTGGGGGTTTAGAACTGAAGGTCCTGGGGGGAAGAACAGCAAGAGGAGCAACACTAAGTGGCTTATAGTTGCATGGCCTGTAGGATGGATCATTAACCTCATCATCTGTGTCTTCATTCATGGCTTGAAGCTCAGCACTGGACAAGTCAACTTCCACAGGTGGAGGAGGATTGGGAATATCTTCATCTGAGGAAGTGTATTCAAAAGGTGACCTTCGAGGTGGCTCCCTTGAGATGTAAGTGACACTATTGGAAGCACCAGGAGGGTAGTAGTTAAGCCAGTTTGGTTCACTATCAGATGATGATAGTTTAATTGGGTGGTTTGGAGAATTGCTCATGTTTATCTGTTTGTAAATCGATTTGGTGTTTTGGGTTATGTGTTTTGTTTGTATGTTTGATGTTGCAAGGGGTTGGTTTTATAGGCTTAATGGAATCTTAAGTCGGTAAGATTTATGGCTAAAATTGATGGTTGGGATTTGTATCGTTTAAAGTTCTGGGTGGAGACTGCTGAAGCACTGTTGTGATCAGAAGAATTGATTCCTTCTTCATTGCTACTGCTATTGTGATTTTTTCTGCTGATGAGTTGTGGATTCTGCTTATAGCTTTGGATTGATTACTACAGATAAAAGCTAATTGGTTTCTGCCGTTTGACTGGTTGGTTTCCACTGGTTGACTTTTCATTGCTGCTGGTTTTGATGTAATTTGGGGATTTAATTTGGGATTTATTTAAAATCAAAATTGGTCAAAGATTTGTTCCGAATCTTGTGTCAATTTAAACGGCTATTTTGGGTAATTTATCTAAATAGTCAATCAGAAGCATCCCACAACCTAATTACACAATTCCCTCTTCTTTTGAATCCTGCTCATTTTCAATCTTTTCATCAATGGCATCTCTCGATTACAAAGTCGACCACAACATAATTGCATTTCTGGAACATGCCAAAGGGAGTGACTTATATGACTCAATGATTGATTTTCTCTTGCGCTCCAAGATCAGGTATGCTCTCACTTTCTCTCCATCAATTGTTTATGACTCTCTAGTCAAGCAATTTTGGGCCACTGCTCATGAGCGATCTTCCACTGGTTCAACCAAGGAGATTGTGGCTACCATTGATGGAGAAGAGTATGTGATAACTGAGTCTCTCATTAGGACTCAGTTACAATTTGATGATGCAGATGGTCTCTTTGAGAACAATAGAGATGAAATTATCTCGGGACTAACAAGCTTAGGGTATCCTTTTGATGGGAAAATAATTTGGTATAAAAATAAATTTTGCCCTAAGTGGAGGTTTTTAGTCCATACCCTACTTTAGTGCCTAAGTCCCAAATCTGGTGGTTAGGATCAGTTCTCCAGTTCAATTGCAAGTGCTATAATATGTTTGTCCCATGGTAGAAAGTATAATTTTTCTTGATATATTTTTGAGGAAATGCTTAAGAATTTAAAGGATTCCAAACATAAATTTCTTATGTATCATAGATTTCTTCAAATGATATTATGCATTGAAACCTCTAATCAAACTCCAAGGGTCATCACTAAATTAACTGCTAAATTATTTGCAACAATGAAAACTAATTTTTCTAGAGAACATAGACCCCTGCTACCCACCATGTTGCCTGGTGTCAATGTTGCTGCTGATGCCTCTGCATCATTTGCCACTGATGACCCACAACATCCACCTTCACCAAGGACTATTGCTCCTGAGGAGCCAGTGGTTGCCTCTACATCACAGGAACAAAATCCTGTTGAGAATGAGGTTAATCCTACTCAGCCTTTTGTTCAACCTCCTAGTCCACCTAGACATAATTTTGAGGAAGACACCACTTTTGGTGCTAATTTTCATTTGTCTCCTCCTAGGTCCAATGAAGCTCCTGATACCTCAGGTAATCCTACTGGTGGAGCTGAGGATCCTAATATACTAATGAATGTGTCTAGTTTGATCAGCATGTATATTAAGAAGGTTGATGATTTGGAGCTTCAACTCAAAGAATCAAGGGAAGAGCTTAAGGAGACTAAGCATACTTTAGGTGGTGTTATGGTGAAGTTATTGAAGAGGGTGACAGATTTAGAGGTAAGGCTGGATAGGAGGAGGAGTAGATTTGTGGTGTCTGATGATGAGGAGGAACATGGTCATGAGAGGGTAAATATTGATCTTGAGGCCCTTCATGTACTAGCATCTGTTTCACTAGGAGAGACACAACCTCAAAAGGATCCAGAAGTACAAGTGTTTCAAAGGAGACAGAGGAGAAAGAGGAGTTATCCCAGTCAAATGACTCTTAAGCCAAGAGTGGTGGATTCCTCTGTTCCTTCTAGTGCTACTGATCATGTAGACATTCCTCCTGAAGTAGTTACTACTGAGAAGGTGGGTGAGGATAAGGAATCTTTAGATCCTGCTGACAAGTCTGTTGCTACTGCTAATTCATATGTTGCTGCGGATAAGTCTTCTGTTGCTTCTGAAGCTTCTAAGTCTATTCCCTCTGATTTAAAGGATGCCACTATTGAGGATGAACCCATGCTTGCTTCTCAGATTGATAAGGGAAAGGGTAAAGCAGTTGAAGAGGATATGGACTCTGAGACATTTAAGGCTGAACAGGCTAGACTTTTGAGACTTCATGAGATTTCACAACGTGATGAGGAAATGGCTGCTCAGACTCAAGCTACATATGATGCAGAGTTTCAAATTCAGTCTTCCACAGTTCCTGAGGTCACACCATAAAGAAAGAAAGAATTGGATGATCTTGCTATGAGATTTATTGATGACACTTGGAATCAACTGGCTGGTGGTGTTTCTTAAAATCCACTTCTTGCTCAATCTATTTTAGGAGGTGCCTTTGATCAAGAAAATTATGTTGATGATATAATGGCTTTGGTGAATTAAAGAAAGAAGGCAGATGCAGAATGTGAGGCTAAAGCAAAAAGGGACAAACCTCTCTCTCAAGCTGAACATAGGCAACATATGAGAGAATTTGTAAAAAACATGAGTTCAGCTGTCTATAATACTGGATGGACTATGGGTATGTGAAATCCTTACCAGATGATCAGTTGATTAAGGAGTATACCACAATTCTTTCAAGGTTGGAGAAGGATGGTCTTAATCCTTATAGTCAGGTGAAACGCTCTCCATCTCTACTGGAAGGTCCTACTCCTAAGAGATTGAAGACTACTGATGCTTTTGAAAATGCACCCATTCCTTCTGAGGAGACATCAGCTGATATTCCTTCATCCATTCCATCTGATAGCACTTCAAAGATTTCTTCTGAGATATCTGCATCAGTTTCTGCTGAGGATGTTCCACCTCATGAAGAGAAGGAATTTTCTGCTGATAAGACAGAGAATGTGTCCATTCCACAAGATCCACCAGTTGTCTCACCTGTAAAGGAAGCTATGGTTACCCCTGAGGCTACACATGTTAGTACTACTTCTTCTCCTTCTTCTGGAAGAAGACAGAAGAGTCTAGCAAGAAAGAAGGGGAGTTCCTTTGATCTTCATGTCACTGAGAGCTCTTTTCTAAAGGACTTTGAGGAGGATGATTCAGATGAGGAGTTGGTAGTTTGGTCTCCATTAGTGAGCTGGGAACTTACTCCTACAGGTCTTGTTGGTTTGGGTGATTGTAATTCAGTCTATCGCAAGGATGGCTCTGTTAGGCACTTTACCTTTTTTTCTGAGATCCTTAATTTTCTGGATAGACAGGATCTGATTGCTCTTTATGGTATGGTATCAAAACACTTTAAATCTCATCCTGCACAAGGTGCTGGTTTATTTTTGTTGGGTGATCTTCAAGTGTTGTTTGATTCCAAATATCAAGATGGTGCTGGCTTTAGGATTTGGGAAGGTCAAACTCAGTGGAAGGTTTTTAGTTGGACTTTTTATCCACTCTCTAGTATTCATGTTGTGCAGACCTGGTCTGGGGTCTATCTGTACATGTTTTAAGATCAAGATTATCCTTTGTCTGCACAATTGCTAGAACAAATGTTGAAGAAGAAGTTGGCTTTCTCTACTGCTCCAGTTGGGAATGATATGACTAATGCAGAGCAGCTGGTAAAAAGGGTAAAGGATAAACTCCTTGCTGCTTCTGCTGATTCTTCCAATTGATGGGTGGTATGTTGTTATTTGTATGCTTTATTCCTTTTGTTTAGTTGTAAATGTTTTATTTCTTATCTTTTCTTTTGGTGTTTTAAATAAAAAAAAATAAAAAATCTTGTATATCTATTATCTGTTTTCTAACTTTCATCTTTGAGGGTCATGCTGTATAGGTGTGCTTCCTATATGGTTTTTAACTCACCCTGTCCTTACTGACAAAGGGTTAACTTACTATGGGGGTACGGCTCTAGTAAGTATTCTCAAATCCGTTGATAGTTGATGATTTACTAAAAATCAGAGGGTTATCAATGTACCCTGGTCTTACACACCAAACATTGGCTACTCCATGAGCAAACGGCTATGGTAAGGAGATGTCAAATCCGTTGGATGGTTGACAACTTGCCAATAAGTTGTATGGTGCTCAACTCACCATTTCCTCATAGATGAAGAGTTGGCTAGCCCACAAGTTCATGGCTTGTGGTAAAGGCAGTGGAACACCATGACTAGTCCTGAGTTAAACGGCTTCAGGTAAAGACAAGTCAAATCCGTTGATGGCTGTGATGGTTTTCCAAAAACCATTAGGGTACTCCAACACACCATTGATTCATGTTCTAAGTGTTGGACTGGTAACTGGTTCACCAGGGTGATGTCATGATTCTACTCAAGAACCAGCTAGCCCAAGAGTGAGTAGCTACTTGGTAAAGGCTAATCAAATCTACTCTGGTTACTGATGTTGCTGGTTCCTGATGCTGCTGCTTTAGGAGTTGCTAATGGGATCTTGGACTTCATTGCTGTCTCTGGTGGTTCTAGGTGTTCTGCTGGTGTTTATTATGGTTTTAGTTGCTGGTTCTACTCAATCCTCTTGCATGGTAAAGATCTATCTAGAAACTTGAAGTTAACGGAGTCAAATTCAAGTTTAAGGGAGGATTGTTAGGAATTATGTAACAGTGGGTTCCTGTTGATAAAGGATCCTGCTGATAGTATTCTAGTTTATGCTGATAGCATGGTTTCTGCGGATAGTGCAGTTTCCACGGATAGTTATTTTGTTTTTGCAGATATGTAGTTTCCGCTTTATTAGTTTATTAGTTACGATATGCATGAGTTAAAATAGGAATAGATAGTGCATATCTTTTACGTGATTAGCAAGCTGCAAAGTTAGGGTTTCTTGTACTATAAAAGAAACTAGCGGCTAGGGTTTGATGTACGTTTTGAATAACATTCATAGTAAATTAATATAGATCCATAGAGGATCAAGTTATTCGTGTTTATCGTCTTCTTGAGTATTGTATTTATTTTCCGCGTGAATACAATTCTTGCAAAGGTTCTACATAGTTTTCTTATGATTACACAGGTTAACTATACTCTCTCTAGGCTCATAAGATCTATCTGGGACTGAACCCAACAGGGTTCTTCCACGAGGTAGAACCAAACCTATCACAACGTCGCCTACCCTTTATCTGGTACTAGGCTAGATACCGAGTTCCATTAGAATGGAGGAACTACTACCCAACACTACACAAATCCTATCCCTAAGGAGATCCACTCCTTATAACAACATCAACAAGGATATCAATATCCTTTGACCCAATACTAATCTATCTTGTACATTGAACACACCATATCGAATGTACACCTTAGGCACCTTTCACTAATGCCTTTGGCTTGACATCTAGGCACCCTTCACTAATGCCTTGTGACTTGACTTTTAGGCACCCTTCACTAATGCCTTTAGCCTTGACTTCTAAGCACCCTTCACTAGTGCTTTCAATATGGACATTTGACACCTTTCACTAATGTCTTCATCTTGACCCTTTAGACATCTTTCACTTATGTCTTGACACTACACTTCTAATGAGAAGAAGAGAAATATCAACAAGAGAACCTCGGTAGTATTGATGATGATGAAGAATGGCAACTCATGGACTTGAGCTTGCTCGATGATGCAGTTTTCTTGACCCGGGTTTGTAAGATATAACTTTCACATACACATCAAACCATAACACAAAGTAGCATATAGATGGAATTCTAGAGAGAAAGTTAGAGGTTTAGGGAACTTAGTGAGAGAAAGTGAAAGATATTATTATGAGCTCAACTCTACCTTGGAAGGTAGAGAGTATTTATAGTCTTACATAAATCGCCACACACGGGTCAGGATCGTGGCATCTGATGGGTAAAGACCGTCCGTCCTCCACGGTTTTACTTAACTAGATACCACTTAACTTAAAATAACTATGACTACGAGCTTTCTACGATTACATATACTTGAGGTGACCGACTCTTTAATACACGGAATTTCTAATTCCTAACAATCTCCCTAAGGGAGGTCACCTCAATCATGTACCAAGATTATAGAATACAAATTGAAGTTAAAAAATTGTTCTTGCATTCTTGATGTAGTCCTTTGCTCAAGCTCGTAGTCATTGATTCTTCACATTGCATGTTTGGTTACTTCAAGTGGAGGTCTTTTCTTGATCCACGTGATAATAATTTTGAGCCATCATTTGAGATCATCCGCTATCAAAAATCTCGTGACATCCTTTGTGGTGTTGGTATTATGTGATGTTGTGACTTTAGGACCGACATGCTCACATTCGATCATGATATCTTCTTATCGAGTAGCGGAAGCATTTGTTGAATCATGATATTGGCGGCGCGTAGCGAAGCATGGAGTGAAAATATCAAAGTCATTGATGCACTAATCATGATTTCTTTAGAGATGAATGTGTTAAGTGAGCATGCGGCTATGGAATGACCGCTTCATTATGATCACCGCAAGCGACGGTGTACCGTGACACACGATTAGCAATAAATCGCACGAAAGTGTCTTTGATCACTTTCGTTGAATTGAGGTACACGCCCACGGTTCCCGTTGATCGAAGACATGTCTTGCCGCCTGATCGGTATAATTCAAGAATTTCCTTGACAGGTTTCGCGGTGCTCTAGCCTGTTCTCAAACCGGACGTCTCAAAGAAGACAACACGGAGTGAGTGAACCGGTAATTTAAGTCCACCGATTGATGAAAAGATATTTGAAAACAATCGTGTATTGCTCAATAGAAATTGTTTTTGCAATACAACAAGGTTTTAATGAGAATCAATTATCAATCATAAAACACCTTTGATTTGAAATATCCGTACGGTCGATGTGCTAAAGAAAAGAGTAGTTAAGCACAAAGACCGGTTTTCAAAGGTATCCGTCAATCCATAACTCGAACGAGATTGATTCAAGAGATTGAATCGCCCCATTGTTTCATTCGGTTGTCACATGGTTGATCTATATAATAGATCTCACATGCCACCTACCGTGAGCTTGTTTGATGTTGGCTCGAAAGGCTTTCCATCTTCATTGTGAGTGTGTAAACACATCACTCAGATGTTCCGCAATACCACAAGGATAAAGCGTGGGACTCAAGATATAATTTCTCTTTCCACATTGTGTGAAACAGAGAGTCTTCATTGAAAGTGTCCTAATGAGATTTATTGATGATCTCGTGGCTCTAGACTCAATATGTGCATGTTTGGATCCCGTGCCGGAGACTAGGGAGAGGGTCTCCTTCAATATCAACAATCTCTAGAGAAAGTTGATAGATAATGTCGGTTCCCGTGAGAATGAAACAAGTCCTTTTAAGAGGAACTTGAGTGGTTTGGAAAGATGAAGTGCGGTCGTCCTTTGGGTCCATGACGTCTTGTCTTCAATACCGATGTTACCATCGATGGTATATGAATTGAACCCGTTTACGCCTCTAAGGTTGAATAAATTGGAGGCTGTTTGTTTTCACCCTATTCTCATTCAATTCTTTTAATTCTTCAACCCCTTGATGCTTACCGAGACTTCATAACTAGAACCTTGTTGGATTTATTCGAAGACTAGCTCGGTCTTAGTCCGCACTCTTCCCATATCTCACATTTCTCCTTTATCATCATACCTAGGACTTCTACACTAACTAGTGGATTGTCACTGGTGATCCTCCTGTTCGGCGGATCATGGGAACCAATACCTAACCTTATCATCCTTATATCACCGTAAAGTAAAGTTGGTGGGTCTATTTGGTATTGTTCATCGCCATTGGAACCAATTGAAACCATTTGAAAATCAATTCAGATACTTGTGATATATTATCAAAGCATTTTGTACTTGACTTGTTTTGATATTTTTAGAGCGAACTCCCCCTCAACATGTGCATCAAGTATTTGAAAATGTTTTGCACACGGAGGCAAGAGAAAATTAACTTCTTTGATTACCATTTTCTAAAGATATCAACATCACTTCCCACATCAAATCAAGTAGATAGAGCATTTCCGGAAGGATGAGGTTTCCATAAATTTGCTCCCCTCAATATGTGCCTCGAGGTTTGAAAAGAGTTTTGCACATACTAGAAGGAACACGCACTTGAGATAAATGATCACGTTTCAAATCATAGATTTAAGATAGATGCTCCCCTCAACATGTGCATGGAAAATTTGAAATCGTTTGTCACATGTGGGAAGGACAAGATGTACATCCTTATAAAACCATTTACCGAATTATCGGTTAAATCCAATTTAAATCATACATTCTCCCCGATCACAATTATCAAATCATTTGAGATTTGTGATCTCTTATAGATTTAAATTGATTTTGAAAGTTTTAAGGAGAATTGTGACTTGATTATGAAAGCGTTTGAGCCGATAAGGATCGACTCCATTGATAAAACATGCATGTACATCTTTTGAAAACAATTTAATGCCAAATAACTTTTAATTTAATTGAAATCATTCTCCCCTCAATCAATGACATAGGTTGTTGATTGAGAGATAGAGATTTTGACAAATAAGTCCCGATGATTATCAAAAATAGAGACCGAGTTATTTTTCAAAGCATTTAGTTTTCAAAGTAGATGAAAGTTAATAGAATCGAGCATAGAATTTTGAAAGCATGATAAAACATGGCTCGTTCTTTCTTTTAAAACCGGTTATTGCTCGAAATGACAATAAACCATTGTTTCTCTTTCTCCCAAAATATTTTTTTTGTTTTTTTTTTTTTTTTTTTTTTTTTTTTTTTTTAAAGAATTCTAACAACATCTAAAGTCCGTGTCATTCTTTGAATGACAAAGACAAAGACCGTAGATATTATCGAACCGAGAAAAACATGACAAAATGACAATATTTTTGAAGATTTTTCGAATTTTTTTTTTTCATGGATTTTGAAAGATTTATATTTTTCTATTTGATTTTTAAGATTTTATAATTTTGTATTTTGTTTTTCGAATAAATATTTACAAGAGATAAATTAGTTTAAGAGAATGATGAAATGAGTACCGAGATAAAGATATCGTTCACCGTTGTAGAAGAAAGGAATCAACATCTCTTAAACTTTCATACCAAAGCATTCGAGGCTTCTAAGAAAATCGTCTAACATGAGCCTTCTCAATTTGAATCTTTGGTAGCTTCCCCAACCGACAAACATCGAATAAAGACCATTTCCTAAAGAAGTAGAGATGAATACAAAGCGGTCTCATTGATTGAAGCTCATCACCCCAAGAACGCGAGAACACCAAGTAACAAGTTGAAACATTGATCGTCTCGGTGGTTATCAAATCCGGATTGACCGATTACGACCGATCACATGAACTCATGTGCATCCCCGATGTACACCTTACTCTTCGAGATTGACCGGTTGTCTATTTAGGGAACAATATATCAACATCTTCATTTTACCAAGTGCATTCGGTTATCTAACATATAACCAATCAAGCACATAATGTACACATGTACCCAACAAGAGTAGAGACGATGACATCCATGTAACATGTTGAGTCACTAATCATCTCTGTGGATGTCAACTCGAAATAATCAATTAGCTCGATCAAGTGAACATGTTGTGCATATAACCGTAAGCACTTTATCATAAACCGATATAAGATGTCGATAGGCGTGATCATCTCATGTTCCAAATATTCTTCTCACATTTCTTCCAACCGAGCGCTGAGTAACAAATACCAAGGGTCTCCAGAGACCACTTCCCTAAATAGTTGGAATAATACATCCTTCCCCAAATAGTTGGAATAATATATCCTTCCCCGAAATGGTTGGAATAATACACCAAAGGCTACGAGTAAAACACTGAATTTCTCTACGGTTATGACCATTGTCTTTTCGGGATAACTTCAATCAGGAAGAAGTGTTAATTTCATCAAGTGTACTCGTTGTGCTTTTAGATATATGTATCCTCCCCCCTTGCTAGTTTTCATACCTCAGAATCAGCAAAACATAATACACTCATATACTTGAAATAGAGAAGAACACAATTAGCTCAAATATATCTCGTGAGAATCAACTGCTACCGAAACTCTCTCGACTATCTTTTCAACCAATTCGTAGACAATTTGAAGTGATCACTGATGAAGAAAACCCGATATACCAAACTTGAAACTCAAGTCGAATTCCGCATTTGTATCTTAAGGTTGCACTTTAATGATGGAAGAACGGTGTCTAGAATTTATGCTTCAAGCAAATCTCTAAGTACTCGATACTCAACCAAAGTATGAGACTTTAACACCTCTTGCGATTATCCACAACGTCATATTAGTGTGTCCTTGAGTAAAACTACGTAACTCCTTAAAGTGATAGTTAACGGATCTCCGACACCGTGGTAACTAGATAAACCAAGTCTTCAACTTAAAATTCTTAGACCCGAGCAAGTTATCAAATAAGAACACGCCTTTGAAATTTAACTTCAATCTCAAATAAGTGATAATTGATTAACTCCGAGTAATCGACTTTTGTCAAATGCCCAACACGTGAATAAACGTAAAACCGGATGTACGTCGATCCACCGAATGAACCGGAACAAATGATTTCTCGACATTAATGCATTCTTCTAAAGGTATACATGTTGAGACCGATCCGAAGATTCACCACAAATGTCTTCGAGCGAATGAGGTAGTCATTTTCCTTAATGTTCATGTGGTTGATTTAGAGCGAGCACAATGAGAGGAACAATAATCCGTAAAGATTTGGCAAAGGAATACCAAAGAGCGGATCATTATCCATGAACAACAATCCGTGAAGATTTGGCATAGGAATACCAAAGAGCGGATCATTATTCAATAGTGCAACTTACAATATCATGATAGTCATTATAAACGCCTTTGTGAAATAAGCGGAGATAAGGTTTCTTGAGAATTCAAAGTACTTCTTAGATGGTGAACCAAGTTGAGTCAATAGAAACCGAGCATGAGCTTGTCGGATGATCAACATTCGTCGGAGGTTGAAAGTACACATCAAACATATCTTTGAAAACAATGAATCCCAAACATTGATTCCTATTTATCCTTAGTAAGTGAAGCATTAGGCGTTGGAGGAGAGTCATCAAAAATCAAAACATCGAATCGGTTATCCTTAGTATATTCATTCTTCATCAAAAGAATATACACTCATCATTATCAAAATTAAGTCGATATAACCATTATTCAAACATCCATCATCATGTAGTATATTCACTCTTCTCCCCCTCAAAAGTTGTACGAAGTTGCCATTTTTGATTTAACAAGTGAATAAGAGTATACACCAATGAACGTAGATCCACTTGATGGTGAATGAGCGTGGAAAAACATGAAGCTTGTTGATGAAGAATGTAGATGAGTATGGCCATTCATGAGAGAATTTCTCATTAGTTGAAGATAAAGCGCCTGAAGAGCGTACACTTTTCTTTTCTATGAGGAACGGGGCTGAAGTGTTATCCGCAGACGCCATAATGATGAAATACGAGGCTGAACGGATTTAAACAAACGTCATTGTTAAGAGCCCAATCATATGTTTAGAGCCTTAATCCAAATACCAAGGGACGATTTATGCGACTGCTTTGGACAATGTATCGAAGACGAGAATTGGAAACATTGGATCCCCACGTCTTGATGGGTTCCTTTTGGTTAGCACAAACAATCTTTGAATCGTGAAACCCTAGATGCAATGGCATTATCACTAGGAGTCGAACTAGTAGAAGCATCGACTTAGTCAAATGACCTTTTGCGCTTAATGGGATTATTCTACCGTTGGCTTCCAAACCTTAACAGCACTATTCTAGGCATAGTGGATCTAGCTAAGGGTAAGGTTTGCCATGCATTAATATTCGACACAGTGGGCTTCCAACGAAATCCTACATTTGTAAACACATTCCCCGAGGTTTCGGTGATTGCTTAACTGTTTCGCTCTCCAAACTTTCTTAATTGGGTTATGAATCTTAGACCTCGAAAAACACATCACATTTATCATGATTACCGAAAACAAACATTTTTACATGTTTTGCGAGACGACATGAGGCCTCAAATTAATTTCGATAAGCTTAGAGCTAATACTAGAACTAACACGATTCTTTTGTTCAAATCAAACTTCTTGTCCCTATGGTGTTCTTTTCACTTCCTTATCATTAACACTTTTAGTTTGCGTAATCCTATCCTTCTTTGCATTGCTTCTAGGTTTTGACCCGCTAACTTTAGTGTCAATCTTAACATCCGTAGAAGTAACGATGGGAACATTACATGGCTTCACTACTTTACGCATTCTGGTCTAGAAGTCTTTGGGATCCAAATTCTAGGAGGCACATCACAAGGTTGCTTGCTTGAATTTAGACATGGAACAAGGCATATCAAGGGTCACATGCTTGGCTTTAGGCATAGAACAAGGCACAACTATTCTATCTAGCCTATTGCTAGATTTCGGACTTGTGACAATTACATACTCTAAGAGTTCCCGAGATCGTTTGGCATCCATGCAGGCATAGGCTATAGTACTATCAAAAGGTTTTCTAATCTTTCATCTTCAACAATCTCACGGAGACTCTTCAAACTTTCCTTAAGGTATGAGAGATATGCTTTATGTGCAAGTTCATTATTCCTAATGGGCGGGGAATATATAACATATCGATAGCATATTTATCTGGCGAAACCTTAGGAGCAGTATTTGCAATTGGGGATTGGCAACTTTCCTTTCACCTCACGCTTGATTCTCAATATCGTTAAGTAAAGAAGTTATCTTTTCAATTTGTTTATCATGATTAACTTTAAATGAATCACATAACTCTTTGTTTTGATCATTAACCTTTGAAATTTTAGCTTTAAAACAATCATTTTCCTTTTGCAAGTTATCAATAATGTTTTGAAGTTGGAAATTCGAGAATCTAAAGGTGGAGCATATAGGAACCAATCACATCCTTCTTTTCACCTTTCGGTTGTGAGACTTGGGTTCTCAATCTTCCGATCGTGTTACAATGAGCTCGAATACATTCATCACGTTTGCTAATTTCAAAAGCGCATCAAATTCGAGGAGCATCCAAGGATGTCTTGATATTTGAGGTTTTAAAATTTTCTTTTAGATGTTGATATTTTAATTGCAAAGCAAGATGCTCAACTTCCAATTTAGAAAACTGTTTCACCAGTTATCATGATCATCCTGCTCAATTTTCTCATGCAATTTAGAATTAGTTTTTCAAGCTCAATGACACGATCATGGGAGACTTTCGAGCAATGTATAATTCATGAAATTGAGAAGCATTAATGGAACAATTTGTAGCAAACAAACACATCTTGAGTAATACATTCGAAATAAGATTCTCATTCAAGGTATGCAAGTTATTCCTCTCAATCTCATTATATTTTAATTCTCGCTCATAGTCACTAACCTCAACTATCATTGCATCAAATTCCTTTTCCATTTCTTTAATATCGATTTTATCCCCTTTTAAGACTCTCAAAATGATCTTTTAGTAGTTTAAATAAAGGCATGACCTCTCGTTAGATAGCATTCTTTTGTTTGCTCAAAACCCTTTCCCTTCATTATCCCGGTGGGTGTGATCCTTTTCTTAAGTTTTCTCAAAATCGACAAATAGTTGAAGAATAACATATTGACCGATTAAGGTCTTGCTCTTAGTGGCAATAGTTCTAGGAACTAAATGCATTGGTGTATTTGGAGGATACACAGATCGCTTTAGGGAACTTCCTACAAGGGGATTCTTTTCAACAAGATTTTCACTCTTTGCAAGTCAATATCTTTTTTCCGAACACTTGTTCAAATTCAATAGAGTCGAGGCTTAAACTTGTTCAAGGAGATCCAATTTTCTTTAGTGTAATTATGGGGTTTGATCGTTATGTTATTCTTTTACACTCGGGATCTTCTAACTTCTTATTCATTTCTCTAGTGACTTCATAGTTTCTTATCTTCCTCGGTGCACTCAACGCAACTAGGTTTACGCCAGGCTTAAGGATTTCATTACCATCATAAAGCACCTTATGAGCATTTCTAGCCTTTTAATTACCTCGGATTTGGTTCCTCAACAAGGGGAATGCTATACTTATCGCTTAAGACTCTATGCTTAGTGATCATGTGGCGATCGAATGGTATTCCCTTGTACGTACAACTTATTTTCAAGCTTGTTTTCAAAGTTTTTAGATTGGAAAAATCATTCAAAGTTTTGATTCCTTAGCCTTGAATTCTTGCTTAAGCATTTTAACATTTTCTTGAAGTTCGTGTTTTGCTTAGCGAGTTTAGAAAGCTTTTCTTGTAAGGAGTTTAACTCTTGTTTTAATACTTCTTCTAAAATTACTTTTCTAATGATTATGCGATATTTGGACATCCATTTCACGCTCACGGGTGGTCAACTCAAACTTAGCATGTTCATAAATAGCAACAGTCCTTATATATGTTAAGCTCGGTGGTAAGGGAATCATCGAGCACAAATCAACGTATCATGCAGTTCATAATCATCATTTTGAGTAGAAGATGCACAACTAGGTGCAGTATTAAACTTCCATGCAACTTACCTCGGCATTGACATGCACAGGTGTGGTGCATCTCTATCTTGGGTACATCCGAAGCTTCCATGGGCGTTCCTTTGCATTAGCTTGCACGGGTTGTGGTGGTGCACCTCTCTCTCTTGTGAACATGAGCATGAAGATTCTATTCTAGCATTGTCCGACTCATCATTATTTGTTTTCTAACATTACGCATTCAATGAACACCCGATTCTTCCACGGATACATTACCCAACTTATCACAACAATCTCTCAACAAAGACACGACACTCATTCACTTTTTCATCCTTTTGTGTAGTATCCTCAATGTACTTTTCACATTATCCATGAGTCGGATAAATGTCTCAATGAATTCTGAATTTCCATTCCAAGATGTTTTTGAAGGAAATTCCGGTCAGTGTTGATCGTAATCTGCTGAATATTCCCCAGCGATGAATGGTGAAATTGTTTGTAGATTACTTGAAGAGTCTGCTGGAGCCATCCTTTTGAACTTCTTCATTGGTAAGTTGCGACTTTAAATGCTCTAAGTTCAACAAAGCTTCTTGTCAATGTAGGTAAGTCTGGCGGAAAAGAGCACTACATTTCGATCCCCGACTATGGATAACAAATGAATGAGGTGCATATGAAGTAGTCGATAGGGCTCAATCTTGCATTTCATTTGCATGGCATTACGTAGCTTGGGCGGTGCAATTCTCTCATTAGATTACGAACACGGAGATCTCACATCCTCATTGCTTAATTCAATCATCTTTAATCGTTCGGTGTAGCATACATTATCATTGTTGTCCACAACATCATACAGGTTTAAGCACTTCGAAATCCTTTGGGTCGAGAGAGTAAGACATGATGTGGAAGGATGCACGGATTTTACATGTCTATGATTTAAGCAGAAATAGAATCTTCGCGGATTTTACTAAAATCAAGGCGAAACCGTTAAGCAATGACCAATGGGGTGTTAAGATGACCGATGGAATGATACAATGAAAGACGATTGTATGATAGGACTTTAGATTGTTCGTAGGAAAGGCTGAAATGTTGATTGGTTGAGATTTGGATTGGTTGATGCGCGTTTACGAGAATTTTAGTCTAAAAACTTAAAAGCTCAATAACTTCCTTTCGGAGGGATTTGGGCCTCGAAAAATTCGTTTCACGACATCGTGGTGAAAGTTCACAATATTCGAAATTGTTTGGTCGTTTTGACGGTATTTTCTTTGAAAGCGGAGTTACGGATCAAAAGTTATGGCCGTTGAAGTTTTGACGTAAAAGTCAACTTTGGTCAAACCTCTTCTTCTTAAAAATCAACCAAGTCGCTATAACCCTTGAACCAAGTCGCTAAGTAGCAACTCGCTAACTCACCAAATCGCTAAGCACCAAGTCGCTAGTCAAGTCGCTAAACAAAGAACTCGCTAAGTAGTAACTCGCTAAGCCTCAGTCGCTAGCAAAATTTTGGCGACAATTAAGCTACTCAGTCGCTAAAGATACAAGTCGCTAAAGAGCAACTCGCTTCCGACCAAGTCGCTACCCGTAGTGGAGAGTCCACTACTTGTCTTGAAATCGCTAGATCTAAGTCGCTAGGTTTAGAGCGTAACTCGCTACAAATTTGTAAAGCAAGTCGCTCACGAAGAAACTAGTCCGTGAAGTAAGTCGCTAGCATGAAAACCACATAAACATCACTTTTCAATCCAAAACAACCCAACCAAGATGATTTAAGCTTACCAAATGATAACCTACACACTTGTGATGATTCTAAACATAAAAGTAGTAACAAAATCCGAACTTTAACCGAGAAATCAACCAAATGATGCAAAAACCACTAAACTTTTCAAACTCAAAACCACCTAAAACCACTATAAATCCAAAGATGTGCAAGATATGATCTAACCATGGCTCGAAACCAATTGTAAGATATAACTTTTCACATACACATCAAACCATAACACAAAGTAGCATATAGATGGAATTCTAGAGAGAAAGTTAGAGGTTTAGGAACTTAGTGAGAGAAAGTGAAAGATATTATTATGAGCTCCAACTCTACCTTGGAAGGTAGAGAGTATTTATAATCTTACATAAATCGCCACACACGGGTGTGGATCGCATACAATTGGTAAAGACCCGTCCAGTCTCCACCGGTGTTATTTAACTAGATACCACTTAACTTAAAATAACTATGACTCTGAGCTTTCTAACGATTACATATACTTGAGGTGACCGACTCTTTAATACCGAATTTCTAATTCCTAACGAGTTTTAATATTTATAATGTCTCGTTATACATATGGTTCACTAATGCACTAACACAGCGGTGTACCCGATCGTGTAGTGTAGTATTTGGTAAACCGAGGTTGTCCCAAGAGCTATGTGTGTGATTAATACTAAGTCTAGGTGTCATAGATATTAAGATGTTTATGATATTGAATTAACTAATAAACTACTAAAGCAAATAAAGGCAAAGATGTAATCAATAGAGGAGAGTGGTGCTAACTAGTTATTCATCCTAACTAGTAATGTTTACGTCTAATTACTTCCAATTACTTGAATGGGGTCAAAGTCGAGAGGACGGCGTTTGGT
This sequence comes from Chrysanthemum lavandulifolium, assembly GCA_022545495.1. Lineage (NCBI taxonomy): Eukaryota > Viridiplantae > Streptophyta > Magnoliopsida > Asterales > Asteraceae > Chrysanthemum > Chrysanthemum lavandulifolium. Next base: position 31,170,269 of record CM040240.1, read on the forward strand.
GATTCCCCACAACCTATCAACCAAAGATGCCACCACCGGAGAAGTCGGTGTCCCTCATAAGTCCAGTTGTTCTGTGAGGTTCCCATTTATGTAACACAAGCATCAATAAGAAAAAATGAGATAGAGAATGGATCGGTTGAACAAATCACACAAACACACACGAATTTAAGAAAGGTTTACGCATAGGTTTATTATGTAAATGAACAACCAACTCTCAAATGAGAGTTACAAGACTATTATAGGGAAGGGAGCTAGGCAATACCTCTAGTCCTTCCTTTCCTATTGAGCTTTGGCATAGGCTCATGGGTTTTCTACATGAGCCTAGCCTTAATAACTAACATAAAAGCCTTAATTAAGCTAACTATTACATATTGATTGCCAACACTTGAGAAATGGTTTAGGAGTGATTCCAACAATCTCCCCCTAAGTGTTAGTGATTGATATCTTAAGTGATCTTGAACAATTGTTGGTGCAGATGTAATAGTAGCTTTGACGTCTTCTGACATTCTTCTTTCTTGTGAGAAGAAGTGCCTTGATTCCAACAATCTCCCCAGTGTAGGGATCTTGTTTCTTTTAAAGTATTCTGCTTTGACGTCTTTGATTTCTTTGTTCTTAGTTTATTTGTTTTTTATGGTGATTGTAATAGTATGTTGTTGTCAGCTACAGGTCAACTTCGTTGCTCCAGTGTCTCCACGTCTTTCTCCAACATGCTCACACACTCATTTGACAGTGAATTCCGAATCTGAAGTAGTTCTTGAGTCTTTATAACATTGTAGATTCTTTGATGAAGAATCATTATGACTTTGTGTTGCCTTTGATTTTGAGAGAACTTATTTTGTGATGTTGTTGGTATGAGCATGTGGAGAATCAACACGATCTCTTCCTCCCATGACATCCATCGGCATCGGCATCTCGATCTGATCGAACAATAATTGATCATTGTAACCTTTTCATAAAGAATTGATTACTACAATTGTTCTCTTGATGAATGTATTGATTCCATTCACGCTGGTTGGGCGAATCGGCCGTCCGAATCCCGTAAAGGACGGCTTGGCATTACATTGAACAAGTTCAGTAATGACCCGCATATGTCGGGACTCGATTCTTGAAGGAATCTCCTTATCGGGTT